>JARKIC010000122.1:0-451186 GCA_029378375.1 Mycena olivaceomarginata
GAAAACCAGGAGTAGCCTTGGCATGAGCTTCCGAGACCTTTCGTGTACTCTGGTTCAGTCCTTGATTGAACTTACTTTAAGCTCCATTGGATCACATTCGACCAGAATCAGGTATAAATAAATTCGGCAATGTTGTACAGAGGCATCGTTATGTGGGTAGGAGAGTACAGGGGCTCTTGTACGAGGGCGATGTTAATTTTTTGTCCATTACTGTCTGAAATCTTCAATTTCGTCTCAAATGTCCAAAAACCATGTACTTACCTCAGTCAAAGATATGTAGCGACTTCGAGAGGAAGACCTTTACGCTGCAGACCCTGCATGACATCCAAAAAATGAGGCTCGAGATAACCCTCCAATTGCACAAGTGTCCAGCGAGCAACCGCAAGTGAGACCGGATTCGATGACAGTCCAGTGTCTGTCCACCATCGCGAGGTAATCATGCTTGCCATAATATCTGTTATATCATTTTCGGGGCGCATGAGCACGAGGACCAAACGGTGGAGGGGGGGACCAAATGTGTCAGGCCGTCTTTGTAGTACTAGTATAAGGCGTCGATGAGGGGATCATCAAAGCAACACCCGCAATGCTTCAATGTCAGACGTTCGAGGTACGGTGTATGGGAAAGAGCGTCTTTCAGCTCGTCCGACGTGATCATAGAGTATTGTAATTCGAGCCCAGTAATGTTCGGTACCTGGAGTTGGAATGCTGGAAAGTGGGCTTCTGTCCAGCGTGCAGACCCTGCGCTCAGTTTCCCGAAGCCCAGACATAATTCCTCCAGCACAGGCGCCGATAAATTGTCCAAAAACGATGGACCATGTCCTGCTGCATGTCCTGTTGGCCTAGGGTAGCGGACGGGCAATTGCGCAGGTGGCTGAGGGAGAGGGCATCTCGTGCGGCTCCGAGAAGCCCCAGTCCCGTGAATACCGATGCCCGGACGAGATTTGAGCACTGGGCAAGGAGATCAAAGGCGATGTCGGGGTGGCTCCAGGCCCGGTGGGAGGTGAAAGTGAAGTCGGCGAGTTGAGCCCAGGGCACGCTTAGAATGGGCAATTCATCTGACCGAATACAGAGAGACAATTTACGGAGGCGAGGTACGGTGAATGCGAGAACAGGGCTGGGGTCGGGATGTGGCGGAATGGTTAGGGCCAGCGCTTCGAGGCTCTCCAACTGGCAGAATGCCAGTCTGCTAACCAAAAAACGGGGTGCTGTGAATCCGAAGCCCAAAGAGCGCCATCGGGGAGCGATCCTCAGGACCTCTTCCGATGAATGACAGCTAATAATTTCTTGCACACCAAGTGATGGGAACGGGCAGCGGCGATGAACGCGCCAGCCAGTCTTTCAGTCCATCGGCATAGAGCTCGTCCGAGTTGATACTTGGGAGGTCCACGCGAAAACTTCGATTCCAGAGTCTTGGTGTGCCATGGGGCCTGGGCGACGCGCCTCCAGTCGGAGCACGCCTACGAAATTCGAAACGCGTCGTGGATGTGCGTATCGTCGTGAATCGCGACCCCAAAAATTTCGGCCAGTAACTCTACCGGTAGGGTGCGGATGGGAGGGATGAGGAATTTGAGCGCGGCGAAACATGCACGTTCGCGGTCGCGCAGCTCATCCAGGGAAATAATCTTCAACTCTGATTCTTTGATAAGCCGTTCGATATCTGCTTGGGAGCTTCGTCTCGTTCGCTCGGACTGTTCGATAAACCCTGCGCGGACACGGACATGGAAGGGAGTGGCAGTCATGGTGAGGTAAGAGCTGGTAAGAGGCAGAATCATCTCCTTCCTTTTTTGGACTTTAATTGTTAGCTGAACCTTCGCGAGCTTGCGAGCGCTGGTTCAGTGTGAGATAAGGAGGATTAGATTACGGGATGTACCGTATTATTGATATCCCATCATTCGTCCTCGTCGCGTACATTCATACGCGCCTCGTCCTCAGCCTCTTTCACTCGTAGCCTCGCTCTCTCACCTCTATTTTTGAGCTCATGCCTCCGGCCAACTCTCAAGCTGGGGTACCCCTACCTTCCCGACACCTTCGACTACGTCGCGTGGATGACACCACCCCCGACGCGGATATCCCGATCCTCATGGACGTGAAGGCGCGCAACAAGCGCAACATCGTCATAGACACCTTCAATAACCTCAGCATCGACGCTACGCGTGCTCACATGGAGGCTGCGCAGGACAGGACTCTGGCTCCAGGTCAGGATGTAGGCCCGAGATTAAAAGCTTACTTCAGATATTCCGACGATGAGCTCGAAACGCTCGTGGTTGACAACGATTATTTCGGAATCGTTTCACCGGTCCCCCCCACGTCGCGTTGGCCGTTTTCGAAGAACGCCGCGTCAGAAGAAACTGGCAGATAGAAAGAAGGCCGACGACGAGAAGGCAAAGGACAAGGGTCTGCTGAAGAGCTTGGTGATGGCCAATCCCATCCAGCTCTCAGCCGCTTCACGCCCTCCGCCAAAGACGCCGGAGATCCTACTCGTCCCTCTTCGCTACGGGACGCCCCTCCCGATCTGGTGGTTCACGAACGCCCGCCTTCGTTTCGCCACGGAGTGCGCCGACCAGATGCCGACCAAACACCAGCATCCCACTTCGAAGGACAACTCGCCGGCGAAGGTTTCTTTCATCGACATCACCAGATTGACGAAAGAATGGGGCGGCGACGACACGACCGAGTCCAATTCGCTCTACATTTGGGCCGAGGCGGTTGTAAACTACACAAACGCTTTCAAGGGCCTCAGCGCGGATGCGAGCGATATCAACCCTCACACTACGGCGGCGAACTAGAGAAACACTTCAATTTCTTCAAGAACGTCGACGACGCGGAGGAATTGTTCGAAGTGTGGTACGGTACCGAGAAGGAACTGCGCAACAAAATCATTACCACCAGCCACCTTCGAGCTGAACTTCTGGCATTCAAAGGTTCAAGGCGTTGTCCTTGCGCACAAGGCGGCAAGGCTGATTTCCGCCGGTTCCGCATCGACTGCCTCTTTACGCTTGTCTGACGTTGGCAAACCCCCTTCATCACAGAATTCTCGTAGCTCCTCCTCGAACCGTGACGGCCGCGCTCGCGCGGCGGCGGACGTCGCGATCGCGAGTGTTTCGGGACCACTCACGCGACCGTAGCCGAGACCGCAACGAGGAGCGTCGGCACTCAACCCACAGGAACAGCGGCACCCATGGAGGCGACAGCAGCGACTTTCGGCCCATGATATGTGTCATCTGCGGCGAGGAGCACAAGGTCCGCTTCCACCCTCCTGCGAAGCGATCGTTCTCCGACGGGAAACCGCATTTCGCCATATACGTGACGGCAAGCTTAAGATCGCCAACCCGCATCAGGACCGCGACACCGAAGCCCTATGCGTTGCCTTCAACCTTATGTGGGACTGCGACGGCTCGCACATATCGAAGGGGCTGCACATCTGCAGCTTTTGCGGAGGCGACCACCCAGCTCTCTCCTTCCACAAGAACTGCCATCGCACCCGCAAAGGCAAATTCTGCAACTAGTCGGCCCCGACACCGATCTTCTGAGCCACAAATTCTAGGTCGCCACACTAAATTGCTGTACCAGACCTGGCGCATTTCGTCCTACGTCGCCTGCCGCCCGACGCTTCTAACCCGACATCAATGAAATCTCTCGATCGCGTATCCTCCTTACGACACGCAGGCTCTTCGCCTCCCTTCTTGGACGAACACAAGTTTGACTGCTGACTACCCGAATCTCATTTCAAACCTCACCCACGGATTCCCTATGTGGCAGGATGCCCCCCCAATCACGAAGACCGTTATTTTGCAAGAATCAGTTCAAGTCCCCCGAAGACGCGCAGGCCGTCGACGAGTATATCAAGAACGAGGGTCGAAGCTGGGCGGATTGTCGGGCCCCTTTTCACGAGAAGAGATGGAGCGATTGTGTCGTGGGCCCTTCTCCTCATCCCCCCTGCTCGTCGTAACGCAGGAGGAGGGCCCCGGCCTAGGTGTGAAGAGGAGGGTTTGTAGAAATTTGTCGATCGGTGACGAAAAGTCGAAGACCCCTGCGGTGAACGATTTCATCGACAAGGCCGACTTTCCCACCCGCTTTGACATGGCTTTCCGATGTTGCTAAAACGGTGCGTGCCCATCTGGTGTTGTTCGCTCCCTTTCCTTTTCCTCCACCCCGTTTCCCCCTCGCGCATCGGCGCTCGTCCCTGCGCATCGGCGTATACGAATTTATCCCGCGCATCGGCGCTCGTCCCTGCACATCGGTGCATACGAATCTTTCGCGCATCGGCGCTCGTCCCTGTGCATCGGCGCATACGATTTTATTTGGCATCGGCGCTCGTCCCTGCGCATCGACGTATACGAATTATCCGCGCATCGGCGCTCGTCCCTGCACATCGGTGCATACGAATCTCTCGCGCATCGGCGCTCGTCCCTGCACATCGGTGCATACGATTTTATTTGCGCATCGGCGCTCGTCCCTGCGCATCGGCGTATACGATTTTATTGGCGCATCGGTGCTCGTCCCTGCACTTCGGTGCATACGAACCTCTCGCGCATCGGCGCTCGTCCCTGCACATCTGCGTATACAATTTTATACGATTTTATTTGCGCATCGGCGCACGCCCCTGCGTGTCAGCATACAAGTTTTCGTTTCGCGTCTCGGCGCTCGTTACTGTGCCCGTGCACACATGCACGCTAGCGCGCGCGAGAGATTTACCTCGGCGTCGTCTACCTCACCTCATCATTCTTGGTTCCCACCGTCACGGACCCATTCCTCATCTTCGTACACTATAGGTGGCCGAAGCCCCGTCGGGAACGCAAGCATGCTCTTTCGACATCAAGGTGTTCCACCGCACTTGCCCGATCGTCCGGACCACAAACCCTGGCTCGTCGTCTCCGTCAACGGCGCCTTTTACATGGACCAACTACGCCCGCTCGGTCCACTGCAGGACCTCGGCCTCTTGTCGATGCCTTGACCTCCTGGGGCATTGGCATCGTCATCAGACGCCGATGGTACTCCTTCAAACCCGCCCCGGGTTGGAAGACGACTGGGCGCAACATCTGTTGGCTCGAAGCGATCGCGCTCGAGCTCCTCATCCACTTCCTGGGACAGCTCAAGTTCCAGGATGTGCATCTTCGCGTCTATTCCGATAACAAGGGCGCAATCGGCGCGTTGACAAAGGGTCGCAGCCCGAATACCGAATTGAACCTCTGCGCTCGCCGGACCAAGCGCACGTCCTTCGATCATATGATCGTGACGGACATCGTCTACGTTGACACGTCCTCAACATTGCCGATGCCCCTTCTCGCGGTGAATCTCCCTACCCCCTATCCGACCGACTCACCCGCGCCTTCGACCTCCCCTACGAGCTCGAAGATTTATTCGTGCGCGGCGATTGGTAGCCGTCGACGCCATGCACCTCTTCGTCTCGGATGCCATGCGGGCCTGCCGTTAATGCGGCCGTTCCGCCCATTGCCTTTTCGTCCACACGGTAGGTCTTCTCCCATTCTTCTCATTTATTCTCCCTAACTGCCGCAGCTTTCCGTCTCTCCCGACCGTCCGAACCGAACTCACCGCGTACACTGCCGTTCTCACCGCCGTTTACGCATCTGACGCGTCTGTGCTCCGAACCCCGTCCCGTTCCCGTCGCAGCTGGGCCCCCGTCCGACGTGCGCCCAGACTACGGCTGCCCTACTTCACGAACCTAGCCGAGCGACGCGAGCTGAATGACGTCCGAGACGGACGCTTAACTATTTTCTTGCGACAGTATATTCTCCTCCCCGAAATTTACAAAAATTTTACTCCAATTTATTAATCTTCTCCGCCCCGCTCCGTGGGGGTGTTTCGGGCCGCAGCGCACGAGTCGCCCTCAAGCGAGCTTCGCTCTAGAGCGTTGCTCCGAGTGGTTGTTTTGGGTCTCCTCGTCTTAGACCTGCTTCGCGCTGCGTACTGGTCCTGGGAGCCGCTCTGCTCTTCCCGCCCGATTCGCATCTTTCCCCCCTTCTTCAGGCGCGTTGGAAAGCACGACGAATCGGCCGCGAAGCGGCCCAGGCCTCCCGCACACACCCCACTTCCCTCCTCCTCATCCTGCCCATCATCCATCCCCGTCCTCCTTTTCGAGCGGTCCGCAGGACCGCCACTCACCTAGTCTCCCTTTTCTCACATCACGTTCGATAGTAATCGATAATCTCACCTTATCAACCACCACCACTGCGACTCGCGACTCTGCCGCAGGGAGGGACAGGCTGCTGGTTATCCAAGTTATCTCGTCACGAAATCTCAAGCACATGCTACTGGCTTCCACTTTGTGGCTTTGGCCCTGCCAGCTCTGGGACACGACTCTACACGACTTGAGTCTACGCGCGGTTTAAAGCCTGATTGGCTGGCATGCGGACTGGCATGACGCGGGAAGCGAGCATTTCGGGTCCAAGAAACGCTCCTTGCTGTCCATACTTCCGTCACGATATTTTGAAAGGAGGACCGCAGTATCAACCAAGGCGCCGCCGAAAATCCGAGATCTTTTCGAAACTACCGTCATCGCCTGCTTCTCTGTTCTTCTGTCTTGTCCTGGATGCACAAATACATCATCTGAACTGTAATCTCCAACATTCTCCAGGTAAAGCTGGAAGCTCATTGGCGTGAAACCTCCGAGAAATCATCGCAAGAGATCAGAAGGACAAGGCGCGATCAGCAGTTCTCTGTCCGGGCCATCAGCACCTAGGACGCCACCGTACCGGTCCGCGCACATACTATATCTTTGTTGGAGTCTTCTCCCTTTCATTGTCGATTCTCCAAAATATGCAGCTAACACTACTCCCTTTCCTGTTCGCGCTCGCCGGCTTGCACACTGCCCTCGCGAGCGCATCGTTTCACATTGTGCAAAACGTCGAGCGTGACAGTTGTACACTCGCGCCACTGGGCGCCGGCCAGGACGACTCGCCGCAGTTTTCTGACCGCGATGCAGACCTGCAGCACGGTTGTCATTCCCGCGACCCTCGACGCTCAACATCTCCACGCGCCTCAACACGACCGGCCTTTCGGACGTACATCTCGTAGGTGCTTCGAGCTCTCTTCGCTCGTATACGATTTAACAGTTCATTTACAGAACTTGCAAGGGACACTGCGATTCGACCCGAACATCCTGTACTGGGTTGCGGTGAGTATCATGGGACAAATCGGCTTGTTCGTAGCTTATAATGTTTTTCCTTCTTAGAATGCCTTCCCTTTCGCGTTTCAAACCTCAATCACCTTCTGGATTCTAGGTGGCACGAACATCGTCGTCGACGGGGGCGGAACCCTGGACGGCGCCGGTCAGGTTAGTAGCTTTCTATTCATCGTTTTTCTTGTTAGAAGATGCTTGAACGCGTACACCCAGGCGTGGTACGACGCTCACGCGGCTAACGCGACGTTGTTGCGGCCAATCACCTTCACCCTCTCCAGGCGACAAATGTGCTGGTACAGAACATCAAGATGATCAACAGTCCCAATTGGTTCAACCTCGTCAACGAGGGCAAGAACGTCACGTATAGCGACATCACGATTACCGCTACATCCACGTCTTCGAATAGCGCGGGCAACACTGATGGCTGGGGTGCGTTCCTTTCAATATCATTACTCTCGTGCGCGGGGCTTAACCTGGCCTGCCTAGATACTTACCGGAGCGACAATGTGGTCATCAAGGACTCGGTCATTAACAACGGCGACGATTGCGTTTCGTTCAAGGTGGGATAACTCTCTTTCTCTTTTGAATGAAAACTCAAGTTTTTCAGCCGAGTAAGCGTTATCGTGTCGTCTCGTCTCGTCTTGCTCACGTGGATGTGCAAAGATTCGACCAATATACTAGTCTCAAACCTGACCTGTACCGGCTCTCAGTGCGTGTTCCTTGTCTCGGAAATCGCGACGCTAATATTTATATGAAAATTTGTAGCGGAATATCTGTTGGGTACGCGGTCCTCCTCGCATTCTCACGATCGCGGTTGACATCGATGTCGCAGCTCCCTCGGACAATTCCCCGGAGTGTTTGATATCGTGGAGAATGTCACCGCTATGTATGCACCCGCTTCCCTCCGTTTCAGAGCAACGAACTTAGTATTCCCTCTTTCGCAGCAACGTCAAGATGATTAACTCGGGGAATGGTGCGCGCATCAAGGCCTGGGCGGGCTCCGGCGTTGGGAGCGGGATCGTGAAGAACATCACTTTTACGAACTTCGTCGACAGCAAAGTCGATCTTCCGATTACAATTGATCAGTGCTACTCGACCACTGCTGCGGCTCTGTAAGTGTTCCTGTCCCCACCAGTCTGTCCAGTAGCCTTATATTTTCTTTCCTCTCTAGTGCGCACAGTTCCCGTCGAACACTTTGATACAAGACGTGGTCTTCACGCAGTGCGTCTTTACACCTTACTCCCCAAAACACTATAATTAATCAATTCAATGTTACAGAATGTCCGGCACCTCCACAGGCGCCACAGTAGCGAGCCTAGCATGCTCCCCCGGCGCGCGCTGTTCCAATATCACCGTGAATAACATCGCGTTCACGTACGTTTCTCGGTGTCTTGTATGCCTAATTTTCCTGACAATCTCTTCTCTTGTCATGCACAGCCCGCCCTCGGGCACGCCAAAATATGCATGCCAGAACGTGCAGCTCAGTGGAAACTCAGCGAGCTTGTTCGGAACGTGCGCGACGACCTAGTCCTAGCGGAGGTCAAGACGAAACAATATACTTACCTTGCCTCAGCCCGTATGTATTAGCCAACCAATGTACTTTACGGAAAACACTTTCCTCGCGGTTATTACTATTCTAGTAGTATTCTGGGTTCAAACTCGGACGTATAATCGAGAATCGTCTAAGTAGCAAACACAGTGATTGAGAGAACAAGATTGAGAGGTCGAGATTCCGGATCCAGGACAGCGCAGTAGCCATCGGCCGACAAGCCCGAATCACTGCCAAAAATTCTCAAAGGTCAACGCAGAACTTCCCCATGGCTTGCAGCGGATGGACACCATCTGCGGTGCCTTACAGCTATCTCCAACCTTTTCTCGATCTGTACAATTTCCTTCGTTGTTTAGCTGCAAGCGGTTCTCCAAGTAAGTACTTGCTTTGCCACTGCTCCGTCCAGGCCAACTCCGCGCGCGATTTTGAACGGCGGACACTGCTGTACCGGGAAGAACTACCGCAAAGAATGAGACCGACATACCTCTTGCCTTCGATCTCATCCACTGATCGAATTAGAGCCCTCGGCTTTGCTGGTCTGGCTGCCTAGCACAAAATTACCAGGAATGTTTCTACCCTTGTTCAAGGCAATACGAAAGCAGAACTCAGAGCTAGAAACGGTGAGCCTTCAACGTCAGCCAATTGTAGCACGCCGTGACCGAATATTGAAAAGTACTTGGCGACGATCGAAGAATCTTGAACTGCATGAGGACAACTCCTATTCTGCCGCACTCTCTGAATCCAACTGATCAGTCTACGCGTCCAGACGTCCAGATATCGATGTCGTGCCAGTGAACTCAGTGAAGTTGTGACGATCTCAAAATCGCGTTTTCGATTCCAATTCGACGAGAGAAGGTATCCTCATCAAGTATTATTTCAAGCTTTACTGACCACTCGTCTACTCAGCGCGTCAACATGTATTTAAAAGCCGACAATGCCCATGCCCACCATGAATCAGTAGTATTGTTCGGCTGAGGGAAGATGATGGATGACCCAATAAGGAAGGCGACGAGCCTAATTTGGACATAGACTCTTGGACCAGTATTTCTCTCGAATTATTCCAGGTCAGTGGTACGTGTTGCAGGGCATGTATAGAGAAATCGAAGATGCAGACCACACCATGGTCAGCCTGTTCAATCACCACCAAGTTTAGCACGGCGGCCATAGCTAATTTTACACGAAAGAAACGGCCCGTCGGCGAGAGAAGAGAACCTCTCCAGAGGAAATGAAACCTGCACATGTAGCAGGCAGTAACTCCGCTCTTCTTTCTTCGCGCGGACATTTCGGAAGAGAAGTAGGTGATCATGAGGGCCGCGACTTGGGAAATTTCAGTGGGTGTACATGTGTATGCTCGACACGGCGTCTCAGAGGATTTCTGAAAACACCGTTGCTCGGAAGACATACAGAGGACAGAGGAAAAAATTGACCTATCCGTGCCTATTCTGCTCGAGGAGTCCAACTCATTTTGGGCCGTGATTGAATGTCATCGGCATTCTCGGGCCGGGTATTTCAGGTTGAACGTTCAGCTCAATGTCCGATATAACGGGTTCATCTACCGGGCTCAGAGGTTCTGTGTTCGAATGTAGTTGTGGATTCCGCACCGAGTGAAAGAAGAGAAAGAAAATAACGCGGCGAACGTTTGGTTGAATTCTCGGCCCGAAGCTTCCGAAGCCACGCTTTCGCGTGGAAACGAATGTTCAACTTTGGTTCAACTTCCTGAATGCGCATGCGTCGTCCGTCAACGTGTTTGTGAGGATTCGCCCCGCGCAAGAAATCAAGCGGGAAGCACAGGATCGGGGCCGGGTCTCAAGTAACTATGTGCGTGGGTCGGGAAAGAGCCGACCGTTGCCCTTGTCGGGGACGGATAGGTCCGAGATATATTGCGGCAAAGCTCACATGTCTGCGACGTGTACGGTATACCGCTGCCAATGCCGACGAGAACGGACTCGGGGTGGGCTCTCCGTTCTGATTGAATGGTACCTCGGACGACGCGCGCTGTGTACTCGGAACGCGTCAATTACCCCGCATGTCATGGCCGCTGACCCCACGGGCAACGGTTATTCCGGTTGAATGGGCGTGGTTGATTTCGAGGCACGCAACCATGCCAGTCGACCTGTGTCGATCCCGCCGGTTGTTTTCACCTGGGATGAATTTGAAGCTTGAATTGAAGCTTGAAGCTTGAAGCATGAGCTGCTTCATAGAGTAGCAGCTAGTTAAAGCTCTAAGTATACCTACCATCTCCTTTATGAAAACTTTGATATGGCGATGATTGCTGCAGATATTACTATACGGCCATGGTCCGAGTTGCCGAACCGGGGCAGGGGTCAACAGGGCTGGGCCAGACCCTGCATCGCTTCGGTGTTGGCAAATCGCGCCGTAATGTTGCAATTCTACGGCCCAGTACTTATGACCGCAGTATCGGTCCTCTAAACACACATTAAAAGCTGCCGTGTCTTCGATGCGCGAGATTAAAGTCTCCTGGGCGAGATTGAAGCTCTTCGGCGGGGGATTAGGGCAGTGTATACGGCGGGGGAATATTTCGCGGCGCAGATGAAGATCCGGGATGGTGGCCTGTGCAAGGAATATTCGCGTTTCACCAGCCACGTCCCATGATGTTTGGTTCGACTAAGGTCCGCGAGTGCGCGAGTATAAATAATTCACTGTAACCCACCACTTCCTCTACAACCTCCACCCCATTATGTCGTCCACTCTGCAAGTACCCGGCCAGCGCCCACCGTTGTCCACCAATAACAGCGATAATCTCATCAAGGATTTACCCGGGTATACGACGCCAGTATTCAAAGGAAAGGACGAGCAGCAGCAGCTTGTCCAGGCAGAGGTCGCGGGCAAGGGCTTTGTACCCGCCCCGCTCGTCGCCGGCGAGGTCGCGTGGTTCTACACTAATCTGGGCATCGACGACACGTACTTTGCCAACGAGTCTCCGGCAGTGCATCAGCGACCATATTATTGCTCTCTATGCTGCCAAGATCCAGGCGTACACGAAGCACGACGTGAATAGTCTCGTTATCGACCTCGAGAAGATCAACGAGGGCGGTACTGGCGCGACTTTCATCCACACCAGCCCGCCCGGTGTACTAGCACCGAGGGACCCGGCGCGTCCGTCGAGGTGCGTATCGACGACTTGTTCCTCGATACGGCGACCCCCTATCGTCTCGAGACCTTCCGCTCGCAAGGCGCCGTCAGCGCAACCGCGTCGCAGCAATTGCGTTGCTACTTCGTCTCTAAATGCTCCTTCCCTCCGCTCCCCGCCGACCCCAACGCCGACGACATCCGTCTGTTCAGCGACCCCGTGTTCCTCGACAAGGCGAGCGAGAACACCCTCCAGATTTACCAGGACGCGATGCGCGCCGTACGCGAGCGTCGCTACGGCCCTGTGCTCTCGCATTTCCAGGTTGAAGGAACACGTCAGCACCGTCTCGTCATCGCGTACGACTCGCACGCCTCGGGCACCAAGCACTTTTTCTCTGCCTTGTCCAACCTGTATCATTTCTACGCTCTTTACAGCGTGCGGAAGTATGTTGAGCAGGTGCGCCGTTTCTTCAATCGCCTTTTTTTCTTATTCATTTTATTTATTAGTCTCCAACGGTGTTACCATCATCTCGCTTTACCTCAATCCCTCTCCCCGGTGCAGAGGCCAGCGGTGCGCCCCCCATCGAACACGCGATACACCAGGTTCGTTTTATTTCAGGATTCCATCGCGCTTTTTTTAAACAAGTCCCAGGTCAAAAAAGAAGCCTCCCTCCTCTTCTGCCTCCCCGACAACCCCTTCTTCCTCCCCAAGGCCCCCGGCAGTCACGCCGTTCAGGAGGCGACCTACGCATGTGCGTCCTATTCTTCTGCTTCCTCGTTAATCACCCTTGCTCACGCTCACGCTCAGACTGCGGCTGGATCTTTGCACAGCACTTCACCAACCGCCTCGGCCCCGCGTATCTCTCCCTGCGCAACGTCCTCTCCGAATCGGACCCCGTGCACGCCGAGGTGTTGAACGATATCAAGCGGCGGTTTAGGGAGGTGCGTCGCGCCGTCGTTACTCGCTCAACTCATCCGTTTATTTATTCGACCCGCGTCCGCAGGAAACATTCACGCGTGAATCCATCGCGGGCGTCATCCTCGCGTACCCCGAGCTCATCCGCCTCCTCTACGTCAACTTTGCCGTCACGCACTACCCCGCCGCGCAGGATGATAGGTGCGTCTGTCCATCGTTGTCATGTTGTTGAAACAATGGTTAACGACGAGCAGCGCGGACATGATGCCGCAGACGCTCTCGTACCAGCGCCTGCAGGCCGCCACGCCCCTCACCGACGCCGAACTCTTCGACAAGCTGCGGCGTACCGTCCCGAACAAGCACGAGCTGCAGGTCCTGGAGGCGTTCTTGGTGTTCAATAAGTGCGTCACCGTCTTTCTTTTCTTTTCGTGGGAGGGGACGCGCTAACGCTTGTCGCCCGCCAGACACATCCTCAAGACAAACTTCTACCAGCCCACCAAGGTCGCGCTGTCCTTCCGCCTCGCGCCCACCTTCCTGCCCGAAGTCGAGTACCCGCGCGAGCTGTTCGGCATGTTCTTCGTTATCGGTGCGTCCTACGTGTTGCCGCTGAAGCGGGGAAACTGAACTAACCTCGCCGCGCAGGAAACGAGTTCCGCGGGTTCCACTTGCGCTTCCGCGACGTCGCGCGCGGGGGGAATTCGCCTCGTCATGAGCCGGAATAAGGAGTGCGTTCCCGTGTCTTCGGACCTTCTCTTCTCTTCTGGCGTACGCGCTGACCTAACCTAACTTCTCGCAGGAACTACTCGATCAACCAGCGCATGCTCTTCGACGAGAACTACGGGCTTGCGTCGACGCAGAGTCTCAAGAACAAGGATATCCCTGAGGGCTGGTGCGAAGGGCACGATTCTGCCGTCGTAAGTGTCGCCTCTTGCACTCCACTTTAGTTACTGTTGCTGACGCGAACGAACGTAGACTCGGCGCGTCCCCGCGACTGTGCTTTGAGAAGTACGTCGACTCGATCGTGGACCTGCTTATCCCGGGCAGACGCCGGGCATCAAGGAGCAACTAGTGGACCTGTATGGGAAGCCCGAGCTGTTGTTCTTTGGGCCGGACGAGGGCACGGCAGGACATGATGGACTGGGCGGCGCGTGAGTTCTCCCGCGATGCATTCTTTATCTTCCAAATCCGTTGCTGATGAGAATGCACAGTCCACGCCCGCGACCGCGGCGCCGAGACGTGGTGGAAGTCATTCACAACGGGCAAGAGGCGCGGAGACGCTCGGCGGCGTGCCGCACGACCGATATGGGATGACGTCGCTGAGCATCCGGCAGTACGTGCTCGGGCTGTACAAGCAGCTCGGGCTGAAGGAGAAGGATATCACGAAGGTGCAGACGGGCGGGCCGGGTGCGTATCGTTTTGTCTTTTCGAACCGGTGCTGACGAACGAGTCTACAGACGGCGATTTGGGCTCGAACGAGATTCTGCTCTCCTCGGACAAGACAGTCGCGATCATCGATGGGAGCGGTGTGCTCGCGGACCCGGCAGGGCTTGATCGCGCTGAGCTCATCCGGCTCGCGAAGCTGAGGGTGCCCGTGAGCCACTTTGACAAGGGCAAGCTCGGGAAGGCGGGGTACCTGGTGTGTGTCGAGGAGCACGATGTCAAGCTGCCTTGTGAGTGTGCGCGTCGTTGGGCGGAAGAGAAACTAACGAGCCACAGCGGGCGAGCTCGTTCATCGACGGGACGGACTTCCGGAACGGCGCGCACCTGCGATTAAGGCGGATCTGTTTGTGCCGTGCGGCTGGGCGCCCCGAGGCGGTGAACATCTCGAACATGGCTGCGCTGGTCGACTCCGAGGGCAAGCCGCACTTCAAGTACATCGTCGAGGGCGCGAACCTGTTCATCACCCAGCAGGCGCGGCTGTTCCTCGAGAAGCGCAAGGTCATCCTGTTCAAGGACTCGAGCACCAACAAGGGCGGCGTGACGAGCTCGTCGCTCGAGGTCCTCGCGGGGCTGGCGCTCTCGACGCAGGAGTACACCAACTTGATGATCTTCAAGGACGGCAAGCCGAGCGCATTCTACGAGGCGTACGTGCGCGACGTGCAGGCGAAGATCACGGAGAACGCGGCGGCGGAGTTTTTGTGCATGCAGCGCGAGCACACGCGTTGCGCGGGCGCCAAGTCCCGCACGGCGATCTCGGACGAGCTGTCGAGCACGCTCAACAACCTGCAGGCGGAACTCGAGGGGTCGGATCTGTTTGAGGACAAGCCGAGTCGGGAGGGCGTGTTGAGGCGCGCGATTCCGAAGACCCTGGTGGACGAGGTGGGGCTCGCCACCTTGATGGAGCGCCTGCCTGAACCGTATCAGCGCGCGTTGTTCTCGAGTTGGGTCGCGTCGCATTTCGTGAGTTTCTTTGCTTTTTTTTTTTTTTTACTGGCGGCGCTGACACTCGACGGTAGATCTACAAGTACGGTGTCAACGGTTCGAGTGTCGACTTCTTCCATTTCGCAAGGGACCTCGCGAGCAAGTAGACTGGGATTCGGACTCACTGTATACGGACTGGGCAAACTCGCATGGATTAGATTGAAACAAACCAAAAGAAAGTTAGCTTGTAATTATAATTAGTTGGAATTAGTTAAACCTGCATTTTATGAATCTCCTCAAACTGAAAACGCCCTGGATCTGTAGCGGTGAGACTTTTATTTTCCACCCTAGAAAATCGGTACTAAGTAATTACCTTGAGCTTTGAGTCTTCGCTGATTCTTGCTTATGCCTATCGCCCGCTCCCAACGGAGAGGAAGCTAGGACGCTTCTCTTTGCAGTCATCAAGATCTGACTAATTTGCGCTTTCTGGCTCTCTGAAAGCGTACAAACTGTCGGCCATTCACAGTTCCGACCTGGACTGGAGGATTATTTCTCAACGTACGTTGGCCACGAAATTACCACCTTGTCGGCCCCTAGCTAGGAGTTTGAGACGGTCTAGTAAGCACGACATCCACCATCTCTCTACGAGAAACGATTTTGCCCAACGGCCTTTTTTTTCCACCGCCAGACATCTCGGGTCGAAAAATCCGCGCCAAGCTTCTCAATGGCCATGTGGCATGGGGCGTGCCGCTGCTGCTGCGGACGATCTGCCACATTCTGTCAAAACGGCGAACTGATCACTGCAATCACTGGCCTGTACCTCGATGGACGCGGTGAGAACTCGCCGTTGCGGCGCGCAAATGTACTTTTATTCCTTTCCTTCTGCCCCCTTGCTTCAAGTTCTGCAGTAATGCTCCTTCGGTCTTTCTTCGCTGTAGCGCTCGCCCTCCAATCTGTTCTCTCGTTTCTCCACACCGAGAGCAGATGCTCCTACTTTCCCAGACCTTTACGAGGCAACCATCGCCGACCTTCAGGCGGGCCTCGACGCGGGCCTACTTTACAAGTGTCGATCTTGTCACTGTGAATGCTAGCCAACACGACGCATTCCTGTCTCTGACAAAACACAGGCCTACTTTGCCCGAATTAACGAAGTCAACCGCGAGCTCCATGCCGTGATTGAATTGAAATCCGACCGCACTCAAGCTGGCAGCCGACCTCGATGACACAGCGTAAGGCGGGCAAGAAGCTCGGCCCGTTGCATGGTATCCCGATTCTAGTTAAAGACAACATTGCGACCCGCTTCGAAGATGGGATGAATACCACTGCGGGGATCCTACGCGCTTCTTAATAGCGTTGTTCCTGGAGACGCGACGGTGACCGCTAAGCTGCGACAAGTCAGTTCACGCCATCCGTTCACACTATGTAGCGGCGTCGCTCACCATTGGCTCTCAGGCCGGCGCGATTATTCTGGGCAAGACTAATATGGTACTGCATTCGCGGAGAACCAGCTCTGAACGACTGCTGAATCTCTCTCTCCTGCAGTCTGAATGGGCAGGCTTTGGCCCTCTGGCCCCGGTCCGGTTGGTCTGGTCGAGGGGGACAAACTACAAGTCCCTTACTATCCCAAGGTTTGTGCTAGTCCGTCCCCCTGCCGCAGGAGTTATCATAACGTAAACAGGGCTCGGCTTGTGGTTCCAGCAGCGGCTCAGGAGTGGCAGCGGCTATCGGTCTTGCGGCGGCAACACTAGGTCCGTCGGGTTGCCTCCGAACCGAGACGACTACTCAGGTACTTGACAGGAACGGAGACTGCAGGAAGTATTACATGCCCTGCAAGCTTACAACAACGTGGTTGGGCGTAAAGGCCACAGTCGGCCTAACATCGCGAACTGGTGGTACGCTCTTGGTCTGTTCATTTGCGAAGCCCATAAGAGCTAAGCCTGGTACAGTTGTTCCAGCTAGCCAGCATCAGGATACAGTCGGTTGCGCGCCTCTCAGCACGTCAATTGGTTGAAACTCACCCTCTTTAGGACCATTGGTTCGCACTGTGACTGACGCCGCCATTAGTCCTCTCTGGTCAGCACCGCTGATAATGGGCTCAATCCTTCGTCGCTGACAGACTCCTGTAGCCATCGCTGGCAAAAGACCTCTGCCGATAACTACACGAACGCCCAGCCTGACAGTGTGCCAGATTACACAGCCGTTCTCAACAAGGACGCGCTCAAAGGCGCACGGCTGGGCGTCCCGCGCGCCGTGTTCCTCGACACAAAGTATGGACGTAAGTCTGGAAAGTTACCTCCCGGCCTTCTTCCTCACTGAGTGCCACAGCCGTCCCAGGCGCGGCCGCGTTCACGGCTGCGCTGAAGACGATGAAGGATCTGGGCGCAATCCTGACTGATCCCGCTGACGTCCCAACTGCGGACGATAGCATAGCCAACCCAGCCGGGCAGTGAGTGCTACATTCGAGGTGTTATTCCGCATGGCGCTAATTACTACTCGAATTATAGATCGTGCTGAACACCGACCTTAAAGTGGATATCCAGGCATATTTGGCGACCCTCAAAGAGATACCGACGAATGTACACACCGTCGCGGACATCGCCGCCTTCAACGACGCGCACAAAGACCTGGAGGAGCCTGCTCTGGACGCTTATGTCGAGTATAATCTGTATTTTGGCTTGGCGGAAACCGCGCAGGTAAACGACGCGTACCTTCAGGCGGTGCAGACCGACCGCGATCTCGGTGGCTCGAAAGGGCATTGATGCTGTACTGAAGCAGCACAATCTCGATGCGTTAGTGTGCCGATGAGCGGCTTCATGTATGTGCTGGCCGGCATTGGTGCGTAGAGCTCCATTGACGAGCTTCCAGAGAATGCTGACGTCGTCTTCCACCTCTGTACCTGCGTTCAGTTGGATATCCTATCGGTAAGCCGTGGCGGCTTGTCCTCGGCCGCGCACCCGCTGGCTCACTGCACCCATCCTCTCTAGTGACCGTCCCCCTCGGCTTCCAAGCGAACGACACCGCGCCTGCTGACGCAGGAGGAAAAGACGAACCCCTTGAGACTGCCCCCGGCATCCCTTTGGCCTCACTTTCGTCGGGACCGCTTTCAGCGAGAGCAAGCTTCTGGCGTTCGCGTACGCGTACGAGCAGGCAACCCAGACGCGACTGAAGCGCAAGGCCTACGAGGCGGCGACGCCCAAAACACAACTCGCGGATGTCGTCGGCAAGAATTCGACAACGACGGGCGGGGGTAATTCGACGATAACTGGGTCGGATGGCGCGCCAAGCGGGACAACGACAGGTGCAGCAACTAGCATATCCATGTCGCAAGGTCTCCTGTTCGTGTTTGCTTCGCTGGTATTTGTGCAGGGCTTCTTCGGGTAATTGTACTGTGATTATTTTTGGGATTATCTCTACACTACGTACGTTTCCACACATTATTATTTAATTAGGATGGAGAACTGGTGGTGTCTTTCCGCTCGGGTTGATGGTGATCGCCGAAGACCTTGCGAAGACGCTCATGTACTGAGCGTAAAATCACTGCGTGATGAGGGCCACTGTTGACCGTTTATAGTCTCTGCATTTCTACCCAAATTGGTATACCCACGCACGTTAATCTAAAGTTCTGTAGCTGAGCTAGTAAAAGCAATGATTCATAGCCAGCACGATTGATTATGATAACGAGAACATTTTTGGGAGTATTTTATTTATTTCCTTTCTTCCGCGTCCTTGATCGTTGGGTAACCTTTGCCTTCAGCCTTTGACCTATGTGGTCCGGATTCTGGAACGAGAACATGGTTACAGCTCCTGCGGGTATTTGCACCATGGGAGTTGGATGCGATTCGGAGTTTCAAAGCGCTGCAGTACATGGGAAAAGGTGGTGGGATCTACTAGGGAGCACCAATTAGAGAGGCATCGGCAAGAGTTATGCTTACGAATCAAGGAGTGGTTCACGCGTCGAGATGGTGATTGAGTACTTGCGGGAGAATACGAACGAAGCGACAGCGATAAGAGCCAGTGAGAACGAGGCGGGGTACGCAATTGAAGTAGCATGGGTCCTTCGAGTTCATGCTTGTTGTCGTTGGTGCTCGCCTGTGCCGTCGTCTACGTTTCCTTCACCTTCAGCAACGAAATTGGACGGGGATGAGGTCGTGGTGACGCTGATACTGCCGTGCTCAGAAGGGACTCGGCAGGTGTCGAGGGCCCGCTCGCAGTGGTCGAGGTGGACTGAGTCGACTTCAGTGACAGGCTCGGGGATGGCTACTACAGGTGCGGAGACGTGGAGGACTGAAGGAGAAGTCGGACTGGGCGAGGAAACACGCACAGATGACACGGGGGTCCTGCTCTTCGGTATCGACGTCCGCGGGCTCGATATCGAGGTTGGGGGCGTTAAAACGTCCAGGTCCTCGCTGGGAACGTTGAGGAACGCCCCGTTGGCTTCATGCCAGTACGCGTGGAGGTCGACGGGGATGAGCTCGCAGCGAGCGAAATCGAAAAGCATCAGGCTAGGATGAAGCCGAAATACTAGAGGGAGGAGCAGCCGCCGCCGGTCGAGGCTTGCAGTGACCACTGCGATGCTGTTGATGGCGAAACTGAATATAGCGCGTCTACGCATACGGGTAGGGAGACGAAGCCGCTTCTTGGTGCGGTCCTCGAGTTTAAGCCACGCTCCTCGAAAGGGTCCGAGAAGCGCTTGCGCTTGAGGCAGGGGGTGGTGACGGGAGAATGCGAAAAGGTTGTAGAATTCGTAATTCATGGTGGTAAGAGAGAGTCGTCTTGTTTGGTACAGGTTTATTTGTCCGCAGCCGGCGCAGTGAGCAAAAGCGCCACGACGATGGGCATTGGGGCATTGTCGGCTTTAAATACTGTTGAAGCGTTGGAGTAGATGAGTGGTCAGTAAAGCACGAAATAAGACTCGATGAGCGCACCTTCTCCCGTCGAATTGGGTCCTTGGGATCGAAACGCAATTTTGAGACCGCTATAACGTCTACGGGTTCACTGGCACGATATCTGGACCGCCTGAACATCTAGACACGCCGGTTGGTGTAGCTTCAGACAGAATAGGAGTTGTGCAGATCGTGCGCGTCAAAATTACTCTATCGTGGCGAAGTACTTTCATTGTGACATGACGCCGGAAGTCTGTAGCTCTGAGTTGTGCAGCATGTGCTGAGCTTCGCATTGCCTTGGAACGGTGGTAGAAACATCCCCGAGTCATGCAATTTCAGTAGCTAGACCACGGAAAAGCTGAGGGCTCCAATTCGGCCAGTGGATGAGATCGAAGGTAAGAGGTATGTCGGTCTCATTCTTCGCGGTAGCTCTTCGCTGTATAGCAGTGCCAGCCGTCCAAAAACGCGCGTGGAGTTGGCCTGGACGGAATGGCAAAGCAAATACTTGGAGAACCGCTTGCAGCTAAACAACGAAGGAAATTGGTCCAGATCGAAAAATATTGAAGATAGCTGTAAAGGCACGCAGATGATGTCCATCCGCTGCAAGCCATGGGGAAGTTCTGTGAGAAAACGCTATCCCCCCAACGATGGCGCGCAAAATTGATGGCTCCCACGTCTCGCTTAGCACTTCGCGCAGCGCGATCAACGAGTCTCCCCACCACCGTCCACCACCTCTGCCAACTCCCCGCCGAGTTCTTCGTCACCGTTGCGCCCGCTAACGTCGGGATCGTCGGGGTCATCGCTGATTTACCACATCAAATGCTCTAGGCTCTCAAAATAAATTTAATTGTGCATAATTTGCCTCGCATACACATAAATTTACATCGGGAGAGAAAAATGTCAGAGTGAAATGGGAATTTACGTTGGGAAGCAGGGACTATTGGTTGACTCGTGGTACTTGAGTCTCAGTCTTGTCTGAATTAACGAGAGATTATTCAAAGATTAGGTTCCCGTACGGGACCCCCACGTTCTTTCCGGACTTGAACATCACAGCAGAGACAATTACCAAGGCGACGACCCCGGCAAATTCCCTCGTTGACGGCAGGACGAGGAGGATGAACATTGAACACTGCTGCGCGAATTGAACACTGCTGCGAATTGGCGCGAAGTACTAAGCGAGACGTGGGAGCCATCAAATTTGCGCGCCATCGTTGGGGGGATAGCGTTTTCTAGTTCTGTGTTGACCTTTGAGAATTTTTGGCATTGATGAGTAGCGATTCGGGCTTGTCGGCCGATGGCTACTGCGCTGCCCTGAATCCTCGACTCTCAATCTTGTCCTCTCAATCACTGCGCTTGCTACTTAGACGATTCTGGATTATGCGTCTAAGTTTGAAGACAGAACAATAATAAACCGCGAGGAAAATATTTTCCACAAAGTACATTGGCTAGCTAATACATACAGGCTGAGGCCAGGGAATATTGCTTCGGCTTGTCCTCCACTAGGATTAGGTCGTCGCGCACGTTCCAAACAGGCTCGCGGAGCTGCCGCTGAGCTTCACGTTCTGGCACGCGTATTTTGCGGTGCCCGAGGGCGGGCTGCGCAGAAAGAAGGGATATTTAGTTAGTGAAATCAGATGTACAAGCCGCAGCGGAGACGTACGTGAGCGTGAGGTTGTTCACGGTGATATTGGAGCACCGCGCGCCGGGAGAGCATGCGAGGTTAGCGACCGTGGACCCTGTAGATGTTCCGGAGATTCTGCAGAGATTAGGTGGAGTTATACATTAGTTTTGGGAGTAAGTGTGGAGAGACGGACTGCGTGAAGACCACGTCTTGGATGAGGGTGTTGGACGGGAACTGGGCGCACTGCAGGCAAAAAACAACGAAGTAAGCCCCCCGAGACCAAAGGAATTGGGCGAGGTGGACAGGGCACGTACGGCCGCGGCACTGGTCATATAGCACTGATCAATAACGACCGGATTGTCGACTTTGCTCTCGATGAAGTTCATGAATGTGATGTTCTTGACGATCCCGCTCCCAACGCCGGAGCCCGCCCATGCCTTGATGCGCGCGCCGTTCTGCGCGTTGCTCATCCGGACATTGCTGCATGTCAAATAACACTTAATATCTATCCCGAGAAGGAAGAGGGAAGGAGAGGGAGGGGAAACGTACATAGAGGTGACGTTCTCCACGATGTCGAACATCCCGGCGAATTGACCGAGGGAGCTGTTTCGCGGTGTCAATCCCGACCATAGCGTACGAGGAACAGCGTACCCGACAGATATTCCGCTACGTATGACATCAATGTTATCGTCGTGATTTCAAAGGAAATAAAAACGCACTGAGAGCCGGTGCAGTTCAGGTTCGAGACTAGGACATTCGTCGAGTCTTCATAATTACAAAGTTTATATGAGCGGGACATTAGGACAAGGGACGGCGATGCTTACTCGGCTGCAACGAATCTGTTAGGGTATTTTCATTCAGACGAAGGAAGAGTTATCTCACTTTGAACGAGACACAGTCGTCTCCATTATTGATCACCGAGTCCTTGATCACGACATTGTCACTCCGGTAAATATCTACGCATTCCCGCGTCAGTACCCATGTAAAGGAATAAACAATCTCAACTGGAACCTACCCCACCCGTCGGTATTGGACGGTCCGTGTGACGAAGTGGACGCCGCGTTGATTGTGATGCCGCTGTACGTGACGTTCTGCCCTTCGTTCACGAGGTTGAACCATTCGGGACTGTTGAGCATCTTGATGTTCTGTACCAGCACATTCTTCGCTTGAAAGATGGTCAAGATGATGGGCCGCAAGAGCGACGAGTTGGAGGCAAAGGCGTCATACCACGCCTGGGCGCGTGTCAGCATTTTTCAAGAAGAAAAAATGATGGAGAGGGCCACTAGCCTGCCCGGCGCCGTCGAGGGTTCCGCCCCCGTCGACGACGATATTCGTGCCGCCCAGAATCCAAAAGGTGATTTGGGTTTGGAACGTGAATGGGAAGCCGTTCTGAATAATAATTATAGCCGCGAACAGGCCGATTGCCCCCGGCACTCACTGTACTCCAGTACGGGATGTTGGGGTCAAAGCGCAGTGTCCCTTGCAGGCTCTGTCCGGTAAAACGTTATTAGATCTATGCAAGTCAAGGGAGCGCATGCCGAGGGACGCACAAGATGCTTGTTCGTCAGGCCAGTCATGTTGAGGCGCGTGGAGATATTGAGCGTCGAGGTCGCGGGGACAACAACAGTGCTGCAGGCTTGCATCGCGGTGAGGAACTGCGGCGAGTCATCCTTGCCGGCGCCGAGCGGCGCGAGCGTGCAGCTGGCACGCCCGACATTTTGAACGGTGCGAGAGGGCGCGTTCGCGAGGATTGCGGGTAGGCTGGAGAGCGCGAGCAGGATGGGGAGGAGTGTTAGCTGCATTTTGAGAGGATGAAGGGGAAAGAGGGGAGAGTGCGGGTCTGAGCTATATACTTGGTATCAAAGCGGACCGGGCACGGTCCCATGGCGGCATGGGTGCAAACTGCCCGGACGGAGAACTGCTCCACCATGTGATCGCGCGTTGTCCTCATGATCTCCTTGCGAGGAATTCTCGGAGATGAGTCCACCAATAATGAGCTTCAAGCTTTCATTGTAGAATCGTGCTCTATTTCTCCAGCATCGAGAAAAGAAAAAAGCCGGCTGATTTGTTGAAGCTTTTGAAGGACTCCGAGTTTCGGGTTTACTGTAAGTACGGTCCTTTCGAAATATTGCGAGTGGAGCGTTACAGAAAGCAACGAGGCGCGCATTTTGATTTCACGCCAGTCGTTAGTGCTTCAGGGAGGAATTTCTTCCATAGCATTAGTACGAGACCACGTAGTATGGGTTAGGAAAGTCATATCGCAGAGGTAATGGCAGAGTTAAAATCGCAAAGACTCTGGGAATAGCAGCATGTGCGAATTCAGGTCGAAGAGATGGCCAGCAGCTAGCAACCCTCCCGGTGCAGTCGAGTCTGTTGTGGTGGTTGAGATCAAAGTCCGAAAAAGGAAGGAGCTGATCTTGCCTCTAGACTTCAACCAGGCTTCAACTTGAAGCTGTCACTACCAGAACCTCAGCTCGGCGGCCATGCTCGCTACCCCATTCTCTATCTGTGTCCGCGCCGCTGTTATCGAACAGACTGAGCGAACGAGGCCATGCTCAAAACCGGATATCGAACGGCTTATTCCGGAAGAATCCGAGTTGAAGATAACCTCCCTCTTCGGAGCTGCGCGACCACGAGCGTGCGCGTATCTCCGCGCTCAGATACCTCATTTCTCCTATCCGCACCTTGTCGGTGGAATTGGTGGCCGAAATATTTGGGCTCGCGATTAACGAATCGCGATGATACGCACGTCAAGGACGCATTTCGAGTTTCGCCCGATTGGAGGCGGGTCACCATGGCACCCTATGGCACCCCAAGACTCTGGAATCGAAATTTTCGCGTGGACCTCCCAAGTATCGACTCGGACGAGTTCTATGCCGATGGACTGAAGGACTGGTTGGCGCGTTCAGCGCCGCTACCCGTTCCCATCACCCGGTGTGGGCGGCAATGGAAATAATTAGCTGTCTTTCATTGGAAGAGGTCCTTAGAATCGCTCCCCGATGGCGCTCTCTCCAGTGTCTCCACTTCCAATGGATATCGCCTGCTTGGTTGGTTCAAAGAATTGCACAATGTAACCTGGAGATCCTCGAAACGCTGTCCCTAGAGGTCCCACGTACCAACCCCGGCACTGCTCTATCTTTCAATCCCTCGCCTCCGAAAATTGGTTTGCGGCATCCATTCAGCTGCATCGCCCATTCCGATCATGCCGTGTGGCCAACTCGTCGATCTGACCTTCAGCTTCAACACGTCCATAAAGACGGATATTATTTTAGATGTCCTCGACCAATGCCCAAATCTTGTCAGAGCATGGGTCTGCGCTAAATTAGTGCTTCTCGGCGCAGGACGAGATAGGATTGCCTTGAGCCACTTGTGCACTCTGCACATCCATTCCATGGGGGCGGCAGACCCTGGCGCATCGTTTTTTGACTGTGTATCGACGCCTGCGCTGAAGGAACTATGCTTGGAGGGGATGTAAACATACGCTGGACGCAAGCCGACTTCACAGCATTCCAACTGTGGACGCCAAACATTGCCAGGCTCGAATTAAACTACTCATACCTCACGTCGGACGACCTTAGGGCTGCCCTTCGCCATACGTCCTCTTTTAACAGCCTGAAATGAACGTTTTGTCCGCATTGCTTCGATGTTGCTCTTATGGGTGCACTATGCCGCACAAAACCCCTCGTCCCCCACCTGCACAGTTTGGTACTCGAACACATTTGGTTTCAAGACGATACAGAAGTCTTCATGACGAGCATGATTGCCTCGCGATGGTGAATGGACACCGAAATCGCGTCACATGTAGTCCCACCTGCGGTTGCTCGCTGGACACGCGTACGCCTACACGGTGACTTGAGTTCACGTTTTGTGGATCTTATGGAAGGTCTGCAGCGTCAAGGTCTCCCTTTGGAGCTCGAAATTAGATGACTCAAGTAAGTGCCTTGGTTTGGGTCAGTGAAACGAAATTGAAGGTCTTTCATGGCCGACGGCGCCGAAAGCGGGAGGTGGGGCGGGGGGAGGCGGCGAATAATTTGAACACGACGGTTCTGACATGGGTCTTCCGCCGCCTCAACTTCGTACATTTGATCAATCAATCGTCGTATCCTACAGCATCGTCCTTCTGAGCTTGTACAAATTATACCCAGCGCCCAGCGGTACGTGCTAATTCGCAGACTTCCCACAATCATATTCCTCGCCGTATGCTAGCATCGACGCAAGTCTACCTGACATACGCACACCGAACGCAAGTTTGATCTTAACATCTCTTCCAAGCCCGTCGTCGGACGCTTCTACGTCTTGTAAGCAATATCAAATTTCTGCCATCCCCGCACGCAGGTCGATGCTATCGAATTCGAACAGCCGGCAGGAGCTCAGCACCTGAAGGAGGGTTATGTTGTTAGTCCAGTCTGAATCCCCCACATTCTTCTTATACGATATTGACCAGACAATGGAACTTCCATTTCCTCAATTGCAACGGAGGTCTTGTAGCAAGATATGAGAGCAAAAAGTTTGTCTACTTGAATTTCTCGCTAGAGGCGAAAATGTATAGTGAATCATAATTTTATCTACTGTATTATACCTGGCGTTTTGTGTGGCCAGATGAGGATGAATGCTCGAGCAGATTTCTCGTACCTACAATATTAACATCAGGATCTCTCACAAAATGCATACACACGTTTACACGGGACTGCCTAAACCGTTCTTGCACACCCTCCCTCCACAGCATACTCCATCCGCGCATTCAACACATTGTCACGGTCGACCCGCACTTCGCTCGTGGTGTATTTCACTTCGACCGCATACCTCCCCGGACCAACCTCTACCTCGGTCTTGTTTGCTAGATCCTCCAGCGCCCGCCCATCCTTCGTCCATGTGACGCTATAGCTCTCGTTTAGTCCCTGCACGGCCGAGGCGCGGAACTGGGCGAGGGGGGCGAGGCGAAGGGTAAGTGTCGTCAACACGCCGGAAGCGGGCGAGCACGACTCCTCGACAGCATCAATGAGGCTGATGTCGCGCAAAAGCGCGAGCCATAGCCCTTCGAGGCAGGCTTTGCAGAAGTTCGGTGTGGTGACCTGCCGCATGAGGCAGTCCTCGTTGGTTGGGCGATACGTCGTCTGGTTGTCGAGCGAGTACCTGTAAAATACATTAGTCACTCGACATTAAAGCGCGATTTTTGACGCACGTCGGGTAGAGGGAATAATGGCCCGGCGTCGCAACGAATCTAGAGCGATTATCAGCACGAACAATCACAAAATCAAAATTTGGCAGCATACTCTGTCTCGTCCCCAAACTCCAAAATCTCCGCGTTGCACATCTGGGCCTCTGGCTGTCTTTCGCCGTTCAACAATGTGAAGCTCAGAGTGTGCTCCCCGGCACTCAGCCCGGCTTCGCGATAGACGTCGTAATGATAGCGATCCATTCCAATCCCCACGCGCGGTGTCCACTTCAGGTCCTCCCCGTCGAGCTCCACGCGCAGGTCCGCCGCTGCAGGGAGGCCCGAGACGGAGAAACGCACAAGATGACGGGCGTACGCGCCGGAGGACGTAAACGTGACGGACCACGGCGCAGACGTGTTGAGGAGCGTCCACGCGTAGTCCTGCATCGGCATCACGGAGCGCTCAATGCGCACGTTTGCGGGATCGGGGTCAGTGAGCCACTGTGCCCATGGCAGGGGCTTCGAGATGTTTGCGTGCGCGTTGGGCCCGAAGTATGCGTAGCCGCCGTCGTATTCCTCGCCGACCTTGATGATAGAGTGTCCCAGCTCATGCCGCAAGATGAGTGCCCCGTTGGCGAGGGAGGGTGTGATCACTCTGCAGCGGAGATTAACAATTACAGATGAGGTTTTGTGGTCACTTGCGTGAAACGCCCTCCGAGGCCTTCGAGTCGTTAGATGTTACTCGGACGAGAATTGACAGGACGCGCATACCTCCATATAAAGGATCGTTTCCTCCGTGGCCGTTAATGTTCTAGTATTTCGTTGATACGAGAGAACTCACCTAGCAGAATCGGGTAATCGCATTGGTCACCGAGGGAAGAGCATGCCGCTCCAGCCACTCTGGGCTTGGCGTAATAAACACCTCTTAACTCTGTACCGTCGCGATAGAGCCCAAAGGCCGTGCTGCACGCACATGAGACTCAGTTATGGATGCCACAATTTCGCTCACTCTTTTGGCTTGCCTCCAACCCCAACACCGCTCTAAGCGCGTGATTTAGCAAAGAACTTAAGAAGAGAGTAACAAGCCGGGCGATCGACCTCTTTGCTGGGCGTGAAGGCCGCCCAAAAATTCATCAGTGGCTTGACGGTGTTAAAGGTCTGGTTGCCTGATATGTCGTCCGCAAGACGCGTCGCGTCCTCAAAGAACTTGTCCCGTTCCTCTTCCAGGTCTGTGGGCAGAGTGACATTGCAATTCAAGGCACTGGACTAGGAGGGACACCCACACCCATCGGCGAAGAAAATCAAATCAACACGGTTGCTTGACGGTCCCGAGACGACGAGAGGCAGAATTTCCAACGGCGGAGGAGGTACACCATCGAATTCGGCTTTCGAAGTGTCTGCCCACGAGCTCAATCGCGCTTGTGCTTGGTGAAAGAACGGAGCCAGCTCGAGTTCGAGCTCGGGTTCATGCCAGTCAGCGAGTATACATTTGCCGCGCCCCGAGTCGTGTCCAAGAGCTACGGGAAGAGCTAAAGTTACAAGGAGCGGAAGCACCAACATGTTCTTGCGAGCGTCGGGCGTCAACAAGATAACCAGCGGCCAGCTCGCCGCGGCAGATTGGTGATGGCTGATTAAAAGTCCGGAAAAGGAAGGAGCATCCTGCATCTTACGTTTACCATGGCCGACATTCCCTTTCCTATTCGTGTCCGCGCCGCTGTTATCGAGCAGACTAAAAGAACCAGAGCTAGCTCAAAGGTGGTTATCGAACGGCTTATCGAAGAATCAGAGTCGAAGATGACCTCCCTCGAATCTCTCGAACTCCGCGAACGCGAACGCGCCTGCGTCGCCGCGCTCAGATACCTCATCTCTCCCATCTGCACCTTACCGGTGGAACTGCTGACCGAAATTTTCGGTCTCGCGATTCACGACGATACGCACATCAAGGACGCGCTTCGAGTTTCGCAGGTCTGCTCAGATTGGAGGCGGGTCGCCCATGGCACCCCAAGACTCTGGAATCGAAATTTTCGCGTGGACCTCGCAAGTGTCGACTCGGACGAGTTCTATGCCGATGGACTGAAGGACTGGTTGGCGCGTTCCGCGCCGCTACCCGTTCCCATCACCTGGTGTGGGCAGGAAATTATTAGCTGTCATTCATCGGAAGAGGTCCTGAGGATCGCTCCCCGATGGCGCTCTCTGGACTCCGAATTCACATCACCCAGTTGGTTGGTGAGCAGACTGGCAGAATGCCAGTTGGAGAGCCTCGAAGCGCTGGCCCTAACCATTCTGTCAAATACCGACCGCAGCACTGTTCTCGCATTCACCGTACCTCGTCTCCGTAAATTGTCTCTCCGTATTCATTCAGATGCATTGCCCATTCTGGGCCTGCCCTGGGCTCAACTTACCGACTTCACTTTCACCTGCCACCGAACCTGGAGCCAACCCGACATCGCGTTTGATCTCCTTGTACACTGCCCAAATCTCGTCAGGGCATCGGTATTCACGGGACTGGTGCTTCCCGGAGCCGCACGAGATGCCCTCTCCCTCAGCCACTTGCGCAGTCTGTCTGTCCGCTATTTTAGGCCAACAGGACATGCAGCAGGACACGGTCCATCGTTTTTGGACAACTTATCTGTGCCTATGCTGGAGGAATTATGTCTGGGCTTCGGGAAGCTGAGTGCAACTTCTGCACGCTGGGCAGGAGCCCACTTTCCAGCATTCCAACTGCGGACACCAAACATTACTGGGCTCGAATTACAATACTCTACGCTCACGTCGGACGAGCTGAAAGACGTTCTTTCCCATACACCGTGCCTCGAGTGCCTGACATTGAAGGATTGCGGGTGTTGCTTTGATGATACCTTCATCGACGCCCTACGCTACAAAGACGGTGTCACGCCTTTGGTCCCCCACCTCCACAGTTTGGTCCTGGAGCTCATGCATGAAAACTGTCTCGCACACATCTTGGCAAGCATGATTACCTCACGATGGTGGACAGACATCGAACTCGCATCGAATCCGGTCCCACCTGCCGTTGCTCGCTGGACACTTGTGCGAGTGGAGGGTTCCCTTGAACCCTATTTTGTGAATATCATGGCCGGTCTGCAGCGCAAAGGCATCCCTCTAGAAGTGAAGTAAGTAATTTGATTTGCGAATACTTGAGGGAAATTGAATACTTGACGCAGTGCCTTCGAGTACTAGTTCGCTTGACGAGGCTTGCAGACAACATTACGCTACTCACTGCACAGCTGCAAGCCTCGATGTGGGCTCCCGCTCCCGCGTCGGGCAGGACGGACTGAGGAAGGGAAGGGAGCAAGGAGGTCGAGAACGAAATGAGATTAAATCTTGATGAAGCTCAAGTTGGGCGGTTGAGACGATCTGAGTCTGCTTGCAGCGCGCTCCTTCGTAATTCCTTGGGCCGGCTAGAGTTTTGAATCGTGTCGTGGTACGAAATAGAGCACATATGATGGTTTCACAATGCATTTCAACGATTCTGCCGTTCGACATTACCGGTAGATCGAAGCCAGCCAGCAGCCAGCTGGCTGTGGCAGAATTGCGATGGCCCTGTACTAGATCAAAGTTAGGCTCGTTTCAGCCTCTCTAGTCTACCGGGCGTGAAATCTGAAGACAGTCGTTCAGATCACGTAGATCAAAGTCCGAAAAAGGAAGGAGCATCTTGCCTATTACTTACTTTCACCATGGCCGACACTCCCTTCCCTGTCCGTGTCCGCGCAGCTGTTATCGAACAGACCGAGCGAACGAGACGAAGCTCCAAAGCAGATATCGAACGGCTTATTGAAGAATTAGAGTTGAAGATTATTTCCCTGGATGAGCTGCGCGACCGCGAACGTGCATGTATCGCCGCGCTCAGATACCTCATCTCTCCCATCCGCACCTTACCGGTGGAACTGTTTGACCGAAATTTTCAGTCTCGCGATTCACGACGATACGCACATCAAGGACGCGTTCCGGGTTTCGCAGGTCTGCTCAGATTGGAGACGGGTCGCCCATGGCACCCCAGAACTCTGGAATCGAAAATTTCGCGTGGACATCCCAAGGATCAAGTCAGATGATTTTTACGCCAATGGACTGAAGGACTGGTTGGCGCGTTCGGCGCCGCTGCCCGTTCCCATCACCTGGTGTGTCACGCCTTTGGTCCCCCACCTCCACAGTTTGGTCCTGGAGCTCATGGACGAAAACGGTCTCGCACACATCTTGGCAAGCATGATTGCCTCACGATGGTGGACAGACATCGAACTCGCATCGAATCCGGTCCCACCTGCCGTTGCTCGCTGGACACTTGTGCGAGTGGAGGGTTCCCTTGAACCCTATTTGTGAATATCATGGCCGGTCTGCAGCGCAAAGGCATCCCTCTAGAAGTGAAGTAAGTAATTTGATTTGCGAATACTTGAGGGAAATTGAATACTTGGCGCAGTGCCTTCGAGTACTAGTTCGCTTGACGAGGCTTGCAGACAACATTACGCTACTCGCTGCACAGCTGCAAGCCTCGATGTGGGCTCCCGCTCCCGCGTCGGCAGGACGGACTGAGGAAGGGAAGGGAGCAAGGAGGTCGAGAACGAAATGAGATTGAATCTTGATGAAGCTCAAGTTGGGCGGTTGAGACGATCTGAGTCTGCTTGCAGCGCGCTCCTTTGGAATTCCTTGGGCCGGCTAGAGTTTTGAATCGTGTCTTGGTACGAAATAGAGCACATATGATGGTTTCACAATGCATTTCAACGATTCTGCCGTTCGACATTACCAGTAGATCGAAGCCATGTGGCAGAATTGCGATGGCCCCAGTGTATGGCCGGGTGTACTAGATCAAAGTCCGAAAAAGGAAGGAGCATCTTGCCTCTTACTTTCACCATGGCCGACACTCCCTTCCCTGTCCGTGTCCGCGCAGCTGTTATCGAACAGACCGAGCGAACGAGACGAAGCTCCAAAGCAGATATCGAACGGCTTATCGAAGAATTAGAGTTGAAGATTATTTCCCTGGATGAGCTGCGCGATCGCGAACGTGCATGTATCGCCGCGCTCAGATACCTCATCTCTCCCATCCGCACCTTACCGGTGGAACTGTTGACCGAAATTTTCGGTCTCGCGATTGACGACGATACGCACATCAAGGACGCGTTCCGAGTTTCGCAGGTCTGCTCAGATTGGAGGTGGGTCGCCCATGGCACCCCAAGACTTTGGAATCGGAATTTTCGCGTGGATCTCGCAAGTATCGGCTCGGACGAGCTCTATGCCGATGGACTGAAAAACTGGTTGGCGCGTTCGGTGCCGCTACCCGTTCCCATCACCTGGTGTGGGCAGGAAATTATCAGCTGTCATTCATCGGAAGAGGTCCTGAGGGTCGCTCCCCGATGGCGCTCTTTGGGTCTCGAATTCACAGCACCCCGTTGGTTGGTTAGAAGACTGTCGGAATGCCAGTTGGAGAGCCTCGAAGCGCTGGCCCTCACCGTTCGGGGAAATACAGACCCCGTTCTCGCATTCACCGTACCTCGCCTCCGTAAATTGTCTCTCCATATCCATTCAGATGCATTCCCCATCATAGGCCTGCCCTGGGGTCAACTCACCGACTTGACTTTCACCTGCCACCGAACCTGGAGCCAACCCTGCATCGCCTTTGATCTCCTTATACGCTGCCCAAATCTCGTCCGGGGATCGGTATTCACGGGACTGGTGCTCTCCGGAGCCCCACGAGATGCCCTCTCCCTCAGCCACCTGAGCAGTCTGTCGGTCCACTACTTTGTGCCAGCAGGACATGTAGCAGGACACGGTGCATCGTTTTTGGACAATTTATCGGCGCCTGCGCTGGAGGAATTATGTCTGGACTTCGGGAATCTGAGCGCAGGGTCTCCACGCTGGGCAGGAGCCCACTTTCCAGCATTCCAACTGCGGACACCAAACATTACTGGGCTTGAATTACGATACTCTACGCTCACGTCGGACGAGCTGAGGACCGCCCTTTACCATACACCGTGCCTCGAACGCCTGGAATTGAGGCACTGCCCATGTTGTGTCGACGACATCCTCATCGACGCCCTACACTACAAAGACGGCCTGACACCTTTGGTCCCCCACCTCCACCGTTTGGTCCTGGAGCTCGGGCTCCCCGAAAGTGGTCTCGCAGACACCCTGGCAAGCATGCTTGCGTCGCGATGGTGGATAGACACCGAACTCGCATCGAATCCGGACCCACCTGCCGTTGCTCGCTGGACACTTGTGCGCCTGGAGGGTTTCCTTGAACCCCATTTTGTGAATATCATGCAGGGTCCGCAGCGTAAAGGTATTCCTCTGGAGTTAATGTAAGCAAATTGATTTTCGGACACTTGGGGACGAAATTGAAGACCTTGCGCAGGACCCACAGGCGTGCTTGACGACGCTTGCGGGTTTTGGGTACCACTTCCTTGCGGATGTATCTTGCCCGAGCATTGTTTTTCCTCAATATCGTCGCCATCACCTACCTTTCCAGCACACCCGTATACTAAATTCATTAGGGACCGCTAATTTATAGACACCCAATGCCGCGATGAAAAAAAGACTGGGAAGGCCGGCACCCCCCATTCTATGTCTTCCTCCAGTCCTTGAATCGCGTTGGACAATCCCCTCACAACTCCCCAATCGTATAAACCGATGGCCCAATATAATCTAAATCTGGGGCCGTCCACGTTTTTGGCCCCCTGCGGGGGATGGTCTACGCGAAGTAATGCCGATACGACTGCTCAGCCCGGCGTATATTTAGTCTCCCCTTGGCGTGGGCCTGCCGAGTTCGGCGCAGCGCTCATTCACACCCGTTCCAAGCACTCCAATTCGCACACGCATAAGAGCCCGGGCAGAATGACCCACCCCTGGTCCGCCAGCAAGTCAGTCACCCCCGCAGATTTACAGCGCGATTATTCCGCCCACGTATAAATGCGCCGCGGGTAGCTACTTGCGCTAGCACTGCTCGCGGTCCCCCGTTTGCACAGACCACTTTCCGCCATGCCCGCCTCGACGTCGACATCAATTCAGACAGGGCGGCAGACGGCAGCAGTACTGATAGTGCGCGATCTGTGCGCGACGGTCGCGCTCTGCTACCTCATCACGCTCGCCCTCCTGCGGCTCATCGCCGCGCACCTCGATTTTTACGCCTCCCCCGCGTTCGCGGCCTGCGGCGCGGGCGGCGGGGCCGAGTATCGCGCGTATCAACGCGCGCTCGAGGGCATCTCGCATGTGGACGTGCTGAAGGTCACCACCGCCTGCTCCGTCGTCGCGTTCGTCGCGCTCGAGCTGTGTGTCCTGCTCGCGAGGAGGGCGGGGATGCCGTGCCGGACAAGGGATGTAGATATAGAGCGCGGGGGGAGCGATGCCCTGCAGCCGGTGTCCGCGTACCCCCCGGAAAAACAGTGCGTGATCCAATTGAGCCCGTCGTCGATCTAGTACTGAACGGACCACAGGTATTTTGGGATTGCGCCGTGAGATGTTCCAGCGCTGTTCCGTTCCGTTTCCTATATCTACGCATCATCATGAATGGAACGTCAAGGAGAATACATGCCGGGTTTTATGGGAAGAATAATGGTGTGAAAGTGTAATTGTATGGCCAGCTACGCCAGCACCCTATTTTGTAGGATATCGAGGAGAAAAACCTTTGCATCGGCCAATCACCTATTAACCTTGCAGCCTTAGTGCTTTCTAAAAATTATGGGGGGCAATCAATGCTCCTTGAAGCCGCGCAAGCTGGGCATCACAACAACGGTTTCCAGGGTGTTCTCCACCAAAGCCGTTCTCGAAGCCCTCGAACGCTGGAAGGAGCGCGGCCGCTCTTCAATCTCAAGACGCCCTTGGGAAGGCTCAAGCGTATAAAGGTTCCAGCACCATTTGTCCGTGTCGTAAATATGTGAATAAAATAGTGCGAGTATTTGCGATCGCGAGCCATCCTCCCTCGAGCGCGATCGCGAGCGGGCCTGGCCTACGTATGGAAATTATAATCGAACGTAAGAGACGTGTGCGTGTGTAGGTGGGTGGGTAGGGTGGTCGTGCGAGTCCAAGTACTGGGTACTGAGTCCGGGTATAGGTCATTAAGGTAAGGGATCGGCAGACGGGTATCATGACAGGATCTGAGAATGAGTGTGAGTTGAAGAAGAAGAGTTTTAAGAAGGAAGAAGAGGAATTTTTTGAGAAAAGAAGAATTTTCAAAGACATACCGCAAGCAGCACCACGGCCGTAACCGCCACGAGCACGAGCATGAGGCACGCGGCGCGGCGCCCCGCCCTGCGCTGGTAGTCCGACGCGGTGCGCAGCTCCTCCGCGCCGCTGTGCACGTCGGAGGCGACGTTGGAGATGTTTGATTCGATGTTGTCTAGGTGGGCGCGGGGGTGTTGTCAGCACATAGCACATTCGAATTGTATTGTAGGAAGAACGAAGGAGGGAGGACGTAAAAGCAGGACAGAGGACACACCAAGCATATCCCCCTGCTGGTGCACCAGCGTCCCGAGGTCGCGGAAGATCTCGCTCAGCTCGTGGATGCCGTTCTCAATTTCGCGGATCTCGGCCTCGCGCTCCTGGATGAGCGACTCCTGGTACGCGAGCTCGTGCGGCGAGAGCTGCTGCTGCAGGATCTGCACCTGCCGCTGCTGGGGCGTGTCGTCTGGGTGGGGCTCTTGTCGTCTGTGGTGCGCCGCCATAAGCATAAGCACATACATGCAGGATGGAGAGTAGAGACTCACGGCGTATCGTCGACCGCCATGCGCACGCCCTGCACGACCGTGCGCTGGCGCTCCGCGCTGACCTGCTGCGCGCGCTGGAACGCGACGAGCGACATCTCCATGTCGTGGGACGTCTTCTGCAGCGCGGTTTTCTGGTGCGGCTACATGTCCAGAGGCACTTGCTTCAATTACAGTCCCGGTGAGGATTATGAACGGGGAATCACCAAGCTCGTTTGCAGCGCGGACAGCTTCTTGAGGTCGTCCGAGCCGCGCTTCGCCATCGCGCGCGTCGAGTCGGCGAGGTCGTGCCTTGAGTGGTCTAAGCAACGAGTTATTATCCGCAGGCAAGGACGTACAGGCTCTTCCGCAGCGCCGCAGAGTCCTTGGATGTCCCCAGCTGGTCCACGAGCTTGAGGATGCCCTGCACATTGGCGTTCATCTTGAATACTTGGAGGGCGAGGGACGACTGGAGCTCGAGAAACGAGGCATCCTCGCGGGATTGGGGGTTGAGAGAGGGCTGGGTGCGGGCGGGGTGCGGGCCGGAGGCGAAGCCTGCTTCAATGTCCTGGAAGCTCATTTGAGAAATTTGGAGTTGGTGGTGGTTGCGGTGAGGTCAGGCGCGTTCACGTGCAGAGGACAAACATGAACAAATAATGTCCTCGTTGACTTGGATATGGATAATCCGTGGCTCAGATCGCGGTTAGTAGATATTTTTTAGAGTTGGAAAGAGTATCGAACCAAGGGTACCAATTTCTTCGGCACCAAACGCGTCGCATGTGAGCACGTGATCGCGTCGCTTTCTCAGCACAACGCACTTCATCTTCCTCGCAATGGGCGAATCCGAGACCAAGCTCCCGCCTGGCATGGTCATCGGCCCCGACGGAAAACCGTGCAAAGCCTGCTCCAGCGGCGCCGCATTCAAGAACTGGGGAAAAACAGCGCTCGCAGGCGCAGCAGCGGTCACCACTGGCACCTCCAAACCACCGCGGACGCAGTGTCCCCCGGACAAAGACCAGCTCGGCCGCGCGACGTGGACATTCCTGCATACCGCCGCGGCATACTACCCGGCTCAGCCCACGCCCGCCCAGCGCACGCAGATGCTCGCCCTCATCCACGCGCTGCCTGCGCTGTACCCGTGCAACCACTGCGCGGAGGACTTTGGCGCGAGCGTCGCCCAGTCCCCGCCGGATGTGAGCGGGCGCGCAGGGCTGAGTCGGTGGTTTTGCGAGCGGCATAATGAGGTGAATGAAAAGCTGGGCAAGGTCGCGTTCGACTGCGCCAAGACGGACGAGCGGTGGAAGGAGGGGCCGAAGGATGGCAGTTGCGATTAGATGCGCCGTTCGTTATCGTACAATTGTAAACCTCCACTCAAAACATTTTGAAAAACAACTGCGTAGTCTCCCTTACAATAATCCCTGAATCCTACCTGAGCGCCGGAGTGACTGTTCATAGATCGACGGACGCAATTGGCGCAGTGTGCGCTCGCAACAGTGTTACCTATCGTTTCAACGACTTTGACGACGTTTTTTTTTATCTGGTTCCAACCTCCGATTCACCAAAGGCAGAATCGTTCAAAGGCATTGTGGAAACCATCATATGTGCTCTATTTCGCGCGCTCCAAGCAGACTCTGATCGTCTCAACCGCCCAACTTGAGCTTCATCAACATTTAGTCTCATTTCGTTCCCGACCTCCTTGCTCCCTTCCCTTCCCCAGTCCGTCCTGCCCGACGCGTGAGCGCAAATCGAGGCTTGCAGCTGTGCAGCGAGTAGCGTAGTGTTGTCTGCAAGCCTCGTCAAGTGAACTAGTATTTGCGGGGCCTGCGCCAAGTATTCAATTTCCCTCAAGTATTCGCAAATCAAATTACTTACCCCACTTCTAGAGGGATGCCTTTGCGCTGCAGGCCGGCCATGATATCCACAAACTGAGGCTCGAAGTGACCGTCCAGTCGCACAAGTGTCCAGCGAGCAACGGCAGGTGGGTCCGGGTTCGACGCAAGTGTGGCATCCGTCCACCATCGCGAGGCAATCATGCTTGCCATGATATCTGTGAGTGCCATGATATCTGCGAGTTCGTTTCTGGTGAGCGGGGGCCCCAGGACCAAACAGTGGAGGTGGGGGACCAAAGGCGTCAGGCCTTCTTTGTAGTGGAGAGCGCCGAGGAGGGCATCATCAAGGCAGCGGTGGCAACACCACAATTCCAGGCGTGTAAGGCACGGTGCATGGGAAAGAGCGTCTTTCAGCTCGTCCGACGTGATCATAGAGTATTTTAATTCGAGCGCAGTAATGTTCGGTACCTGGAGCTGGAATGCTGGAAAGTGGGCTTCTGCCCAGCGTAGAGACCGCTCGAAGCTCAAACATAATTCCTCCAGCACAGGCGCCGATAAGCGGTCCAAAAACGCTGCACCGTGTCCTGCTGCATGTCCTCCTGGCACAAAGTAGTAAACGGACAGTCTGCGCAGGTGCCTGAGGGAGAGGGCATCTCGTGCGGCGCCGGGAAGCACCGGCCCCGTGAATACTGATGCCCGGACGAGATTTGGGCACTGGGCAAGGAGATCAAAGGCGATGTCGGGTCGGCTGCTTCGGGGGCAGGTGAAAGTGAGGTCGGCGAGTTGAGCCCAAGGCAGGCTTAGAATGGGCAATGCAGCTATACGGAGAGACAGTTTACGGAGGCGAGGTACGGTGAATGCGAGAACAGTGCTAGGGTCGAAATCTGCCGGAATGGTCAGGGCCAGCGCTTCGAGGCTCTCCAACTGGCATTCTGCCAGCCTGCTAACCAACCAAGGGGGTGATGTGAATTGGAAGGCCAGAGAGCGCCATCGGGGAGCTACCCTCAGGACCTCTTCCGAGGAACGACAGCTAATAATTTTCGGTGCGTACCCAGACCAGGTGATGGGAACGGGCAGCGGCGCCGAACGCGCCAACCAGTCCTTCAGTCCATCGGCATAGAGCTCGTCCGAGTCGATAGCTGGGGTTTTGACGCGAAATTTTCGATTCCAGAGTTCTGGGGTGCCATGGGCGACCCGTCTCCAATCTGAGCAGACCTGCGAAACTCGAAACGCATCCTTGATGTGCGTATTGTCGTGAATCGCGAGACCGAAAATTTCGGCCAGCAGTTCCACCGGTAAGGTGCGGATGGGAGTAATGAGGTATCTGAGCGCGGCGATACGCGCACGCTCGTGGTCGCGCAGTTCGAGGGACTCGAGGGAAGCAATCTTCAACTCTAATTCTTCGATAAGCCGTTCGATATCCGCCTTGGAGCTTGATCTCGTTCGCTCGGTCTGCTCGATAACAGCAGTGCGGACGCGGACAGTGAAGGGAGTGTCGGCCATGGTGAAAGTAAGAGGCAAGATGCTCCTTCCGTTTTCGGACTTTGATCTAGTACACCATACGCTGCCATCGCAATTCTGCCACAGCCAGCTGGCTGCTGGCTGGCTTCGATCTACCGGTAATGTCGAACGGCAGAATCGTTGAAAGGAATTGTGGAAACCATCATATGTGCTCTATTTCATACCACGACACGATTCAAAACTCTAGCCGGCCCAAGGAATTCCGAAGGAGCGCGCTGCTAGCAGACTCAGATTGTCTCAACCGCCCAACTTGAGCTTCATTTCGTTCCCGACCTCCTTGCTCCCTTCCCTTTCCTCAGTCGTCTGCAAGCCTCGTCAAGCGAACTAGTACTACCAGGCACTGCGCCAAGTGTTCAATTTCCCTCAAGTATTCGCAAATTAAATTACTTACCTCACTTCTAGAGGGATGTTTTTGCGCCGCAGACCGGCCATGATATTCACAAAACGGGGTTCAAGGAAACCCTCCAGTTGCACAAGTGTCCAGCGAGCAACGGCAGGTGGGACTGGATTCGATGCGAGTTCGATATCTGTCCACCATCGCGAGGCAATCATGCTTGCCATGATGTCTGCGAGACCGTTTGTGCGCATGAGCTCCAGGACCAAACTGTGGAGGTGGGGGACCAAAGGTGTCAGGCCGCCTTTGTAGTGTAGGGCGTCGATGAAGGTATCATCAAAGTAACACTCGCAATCCTTCAATGTCAGGCGTTCGAGGCACGGTGTATGGTAAAGAACGTCTTTCAGTTCGTCCGACGTGATCGTAGAGTATTTTAATTCGAGCCCAGTAATGTTTGGTGTCCGCAGCTGGAATGCTGGAAAGTGGGCTTCTGTCCAGCGTGCAGACCTTGTCAGTTTCCCGAAGTCCAGACATAAATCCTCTAGCACAGGCGCCAATAAGTTGTCCAAAAACGATGCACTATGTCCTGCTGCATGTCCTGTTGGCCTAAAATAGCGGACAGACAGACTGCGCAAGTGGCTGAGGGAGAGGGCATCTCGTGCGGCTCCGGGAAGCACCAGTCCCGTGAATACCGATGCCCTGACGAGATTTGGGCAGTGTACAAGGAGATCAAACGCGATGTCGGGTTGGCTCCAGGTTCGGTGGCAGGTGAAAGTGAAGTCGGTAAGTTGAGCCCAGGGCAGGCCCAGAATGGGCAATGCATCTGAATGAATACGGAGAGACAATTTACGGAGACGAGGTACGGTGAATGCGAGAACAGTGCTGCGGTCGGTATTTGACAGAATGGTTAGGGCCAGCGCTTCGAGGCTCTCCAACTGGCATTCTGCCAGTCTGCTCACCAACCAACTGGGTGATGTGAATTCGGAGTCCAGAGAGCGCCATCGGGGAGCGATCCTCAGGACCTCTTCCGATGAATGACAGCTAATAATTTCCTGCCCACACCAGGTGATGGGAACGGGTAGCGGCGCGGAACGCGCCAACCAGTCCTTCAGTCCATCGGCATAGAACTCGTCCGAGTCGACACTTGCGAGGTCCACGCGAAAATTTCGATTCCAGAGTCTTGGGGTGCCATGGGCGACCCGCCTCCAATCTGAGCAGACCTGCGAAACTCGAAGCGCGTCCTTGATGTGCGTATCGTCGTGAATCGCGAGACCGAAAATTTCGGTCAGCAGTTCCACCGGTAAGGTGCAGATGGGAGAGATGAGGTATCTGAGCGCGGCGACGCAGGCGCGTTCGCGTTCGCGGAGTTCGAGAGATTCGAGGGAGGTCATCTTCGACTCTGATTCTTCGATAAGCCGTTCGATAACCACCTTTGAGCTAGCTCTGGTTCTTTTAGTCTGCTCGATAACAGCGGCGCGGACACGAATAGGAAAGGGAATGTCGGCCATGGTAAACGTAAGATGCAGGATGCTCCTTCCTTTTCCGGACTTTTAATCAGCCATCACCAATCTGCCGCGGCGAGCTGGCCGCTGGTTATCTTGTTGACGCCCGACGCTCGCAAGAACATGTTGGTGCTTTCCGCTCCTTGTAACTTTAGCTCTTCCCGTAGCTCTTGGACACGACTCGGGGCGCGGCAAATGTATACTCGCTGACTGGCATGAACCCGAGCTCGAACTCGAGCTGGCTCCGTTCTTTCACCAAGCACAAGCGCGATTGAGCTCGTGGGCAGACACTTCGAAAGCCGAATTCGATGGTGTACCTCCTCCGCCGTTGGAAATTCTGCCTCTCGTCGTCTCGGGATACCATTGCCTCCCACGAGGTATCAGTACACCACTGCGCATCAGATGACAATCTGGCAGATATCTTCACTAAGCCATTGCCACGGAATCAGCATGAAGAACAAGTTCACAAACTCGGGATGACTCGAGTTTGAGGGGGAGTGTTGAAGTTGCAAACACCGAGGCATCGCTGAGGTGCTTACTAAGCCCGATGCTGATGCGCTGAGCGACTCAAACATTCCGCTCCTAGTTTCTTATTCATTGTCTTACACATTTACTTACTCAGCTACTTATTAATCTTCGGGCAGAACTTACTAGAACTTTTTCTCTAGAGTATAAATACTTGCACTCTCATCGTAGTTAAAACATTGAATTCTATTTTCTCTCACATCTAAATTTTATCACACCCCTACTGGGAAAAGAAATCCATGAAAAAATCAGCGACCATGAAATGATATTGGCCGGCCCATTGGAAGTGAAGAAAGTGCAAAGGCTCAATCAATGTACCGCTGGGGAGAACACCGCACATGGCCCAACAATAGGACATTCAACGTAGACAGAGGAACAGTGAGAGCGGAGCATATCTTAGTGTCTTATAAACAGACATATAACAATTTTTTGACTTTGTACCTCGGTTAAGCATATCTTGGCGGCGGAACGAGAAACGGCAGTAAAGCTCAGAAAAATGAAGCTTCATTCAGCGCGTAGAAAACCTGGAGAGGGACGAAGATGAGAGAAGAGGACAAGAAGTGTCGGCATGAACTGGATCAGAAATATGGCTGTGTTTTGATTCTTATCTCTTTCCATCACGACCTACAGAACTGACACTGTGTGACTTGAGCTTTACTCTGCTCTTCTAGGCCTACTCTTTCTCTGCTCCAATTTCTCAAACTGTTCTCAATATATCTTTCGGCTCCGATTCTCGAAATGACCGTCTCTCAGCTACTCACGGTGATAAGCCGTGAAACGGACCAGGGGTGAAATAGCAAGGAGTTTGCTGATTTCTACCTTAATCACGTAGCGCGCTGCTCCAAAGGATTAGCATAAGTCCAATATGGCTAATCAGGGCTTGATCCTGCATGAGGACCTTAATCAAGTCCGCCTGGGATGCATCAACTGGAAAGTTCATACTGGTTGACATCCATGATTAAGGGTTTAATTGCCGAGATTAAGCATCGCTGCTTAATCAAGGCATCGCGGGGCCCACAAACAACATGGACAATATTAATCATCCTCTCTGATGATCTGGGGCACCACTGTGGGGTCTTGATTAGGCGTTCAAGGGCTTTGTTGTGCTTGATTTACAGAGGGAGCCTTGCGCGACGGGTCAGGTGATTCGGGTTTAACAGTAACCGGTTACCCCGGCTGTGGTTGAACTTCGCTTATCAACTATCCGATCATTGTTGCCATCCTGATTTGGTTACTTGAACCAGGCCAGGACGGTAACTCGCATATCTCCACAACCACTTGGCGGTTTGGGCTGATTAAGGTACCGGCTCAGAGCCAGTGCCTACGTCTACCTAAAACTGAAGGTCCTGAACGGGGGACAAGAGGATAGAAGATGAGACTGTCTACACGATCGGACAAGGAGCAGTCACACCGGACACACTCAAGCATTAAGGGGTCGACCCTATATATTTACCCACACGTGATTAACTACGGACGCCTTACTCATATACCAGCCAGTAGACTAATCATCGTATTGTAAGCGTAATTGTACAGTATATAAGGAGGAGGTTTTTGGCATGGATAGGCACTGAACTTTCTGTCACTAAGAGCATTAGCCTTTACCGGGTATTGCTTGATAAACGACGGAGATTCGGGACTTGTCACCCAGGACTGACTTCGTTAAGAAGTTTGTTTCGTCTGCACGAGTAACTTAATATCAATTGTTGGATCGGGATCTTGGGATTGGGAACAGTTAAGAAGCTAGAGAGAGCTTATTAGGATTGAGAACACGGCACCGTACTACAGTAGCCTTGGAAGGCTTATTATTTGGGATTTGGAGAACACGGCACCTTGTTAGGATTGGGATTGTTGGCTCAAGCTTCTAAAGCTTTTAAACTCGATTTGTTGGCTTAGGCACTCGTTTGGCATTGCTCAAAGAGGTCTAATACTCTAAATCAAACCTTGCACTTCGGACTAGACCTCTTAAAACAGGCTTGTTCCTCGCAACCTCTGTTGGATTATCTGTGCTCCTTGAACCTTCTTAAAGCGTTCAAAAGACCCGTACTCGGCGGCACAGTCTAAACCATTCAAGGGGAAAGTAGTTAGGATTTGGTTAGTAGTTGCGTTTTTGCCTTAATCAAGCAACTCGCATTCTGCTTGTTGGGTCTTGATTAAACTAGTACTGCTGTTGTAGACACCGAGCAAGCATTTCAACGGTAACTAGCTTGAGTATGGCCGAACCCGTCTTCAATCTGATGCTCCATTTCATGAGACAACGCTATCGCCCGCCACTGCCATGTCCACATACCACACACAGCACTAGCTGAAATCCCCAGCGCTGGGATAATCTCTATTTGTATTTTTGGAGAGTGGGTATTCGGTTGCCTGTGTACTTGTCATCCTTCCTGTTCTCTTTCTTATGCCTCTGGATCTGCACGTACGACACAACTGCAAGCTGCTGAGGATTTATTACGCTGCGGGCGAGGAACGACAGATGTAAATGCGGTGCACGTCTCTTCCTCGGGTGCTTGCCTTCCCCTCCTCGCTGTGCTGCTTCACTTCCAGAGGTGTATCATCTGTTCCCCTCTTTCTCTTCTTTTCTTGATATCCTTGGACGATACCACCATTATTTATTGCCTTCTTTCGCAGAAATCCCCACTTTCTGAAATCCTTGACGACGAGAACTGCACTCGTAGGAACGGGTAGAAAGCCTCCATTTTCCACTCTGCCAATCTCCTTCTCGTCTTGCATCCACGCTGCCCACGAGCCTATTCCTCCCCTTTGCTTTCACCCTCTGAATGTGCTATGGGTGACACCGTCGCACTTGAGATGCACAGGGGGATAACTGGGAAGCAAGATTTCGACGGGGAAGAGTGCATAATAGACCTGGACGCTATGATCATCATGCCCCAGCAATACCATAGCGCCTTCGCTTTATGACCAAGCCGATGGATGCATTGGTCCTCCCTACCTCAGCGCCTCATAGCGAAATCTGCCCATCAAGGATGACATCACCCTCGCAACGCTCCATAGTCTAACCAATACCCTTCACTCCGCAGCATCGGGTTTCCCACATCGTCGGGACAGCGGGATGCAGGAGTGAAGGCGTGTGCGCTTCATCGGGGCTAGGAGTTCGGCGTGAGATTGGACGTGGAGGATCTGAATTGTGAGCTGAAGGTGGGGTTTGGGCTGGGTGTTGGATGCGCGAAGTGCAGGGAGTGACTATTGAGGCAGGAAAGCGGTGGAATAGGCTCTTATACTCGAGTTTGAGGGTGGGGAACGTGAGCACAGAGGGACAGATGGGCAGTGGGACGGAGGCAACTCGATGCGAGTGCTGCACTGATGTGAGGAGATATGATTTGAATGCGAGCTGGTGTGTATGTCATCCTGTCCCCGATTCCCTGTATCTGGTTTACACGCATTCCAGTCAATGTCCTCCACCGGAGATCCAAACTCAATGCTTGTCGTCTACACTTTCCAGTACGTTGTGCAGATCGAGGTGTGCATCCACATCCCCCCTCATTCGTCATTTTAGACTAACTGGCCTGTAGCTGATACTCGGGTCCCCTTCCTCCAGTTCGTTCTATTGTTGAGACCCCCCTCATGACACCATCATCCTCCAGGTCTATCCGTGCTCCTTAGTGAAAGGAATGCCTCTCTGCTACCATTGTCCTTCCGCCGACATCGACCCGACCCGCAGCTAAAGGTAGTGATGATCATATCGCGCAGCCCATGCTGGTGTATCCCTTCGCGGCGGGGGTGGATGCGCATCGTCCCCTAACACTTTCTTGCCTCACACCCCCAATGCTGCCTAGGTTGGAGGCCTATCACTCCTTCCCGACTCGCCTTTCCCCGGTCTTGTATTGCGCTACTCTCAAGTGTTTTATCTGCAATTTGTGAATTGAAAATGCTATCCTTGACCAATTCAGAGTTTGCGGTGCCGGATTAGTGTTACTGACCCTTATTGAAAGACATCTAATCTAACTCCTTCACTTCCCTAGAAGTTTCTTCCATCTGCCGCCCAACGACGCCAAATACAATGGACCCTCTCCCTCCTCTTTCTCCTCATGTTTCCAATCACAAGCCCTACCCATAACCCTCAAAGTGGTTCATACAAATTTGCAGATAGAAGAAGCAACTTCAATGTCTTGGCTCATTCGAATTTTAATCATTCCTTTTTTGCAGTGGAGTATCAAGTGAGGGGAGGAAACACCCAAACATCCAGAATCTGCCGTGAACGGTCTTAGGCGAGAGGATGGCTACGGTAGATGGTGGTGTCAAAAGGCTTATGGTGTATGTCTGTTGTTAAGTTTAACCCGATTGTATGAAGGACCTTACTGGACAAAAGCCTTCATGATTGTATGAATGTGCTTGTTTGTTTTACATCTTGCGAGATCTTGCAAGATCTTGCAAGATCTTTCGAGATTCCCAAAAGTTGCAGACACCATGTGACTGAGATCTTACAAGATTGTTCAATATCTTTCAAGAGCTGTATAAGTGCGGACTGGCTGTGTAATGCTACCTACCTACCTACCTACCTACCTACCAGCTGGCTTCCTTCCTTGACATGACGACCTGCCGGCTATTGGCTTGCAACCATCAGCTGCGGAAACCTTCGTGCATTTCCTCTTCGGCCTTTCATCGCCGCACTTCTCTTCATCTCTTCTATGTATACTTGATGGAAACTATGACTAAATTTACCAAAGCCCTTCGCTAGTATTCACCAGACCGCCGGATCTTTATTGAGTTGTTCCCCAATTTTTCCCACTAATTCAAACAGACGACAGCTGACGTTGACCGCAGCAATCAGAGCGCAGTCCGGGTCAGTCACCATTTAACTACGCAGGGGGGAGAGTCCCTTCAATCATTCTGATCCCGCATTTCGACCAAGTATGAGCTTTCCCGTACCCAACAGTCCTCAGCAATTGGCGGAGATGGTCACGGCCACCACGACGGTGACGGTAACCGCCACCAAGCCGCTCCCGACCAGGACCATAGGCCGCCCGTGGACCACCGCCTCCCCTAGAATCTATACCATGACGCAGCCCCACTACACGGAGGTGCAGATGTTCTACCCGCTGCAGCCCACTTCGGCCATGTACCGCCCTTGCCCGCAGCGCAGCGGCGCGATCGCAGGCTCGTTCTTCGGCGGGTTGGGCCTGGGGCTCATCATCCTTGGGATCGTTGTGTTGGTGCTGTGCAGAAAGATTCACAGGCTCAAGAAAATCCTGCGGCGTGCTGAAAGCGGCCTGTACACCATTCCGGTCGACTCGGACCGGGACAAGGTCGTGCGGGAAGCGGTTGTGGCAGGATCACGTGGAGGCTCGCAGATCGAGAGTGAGCCGCTGCTCAGGGAGAGCAGAACCTTGATTGATGTCGAGGCAATGGTGAGTGGGAAATAGTTTTGGGAGGCGAGCGGAGAGTTGATGCAGAGACAGGGTAGCCGAAGTAATTGAAATAGCAAAGCATCGAGGCAGATTCGAGACAGGAAACCGGGGGAGCGAATTATTTCTGGCGGGAAATTGTTGCTGTGAAAATAGTAAAAGACGGTGTATAGTCCAGGACAATAAATAACTCTTTGTAACGAACGAGTGGCGCCATCAGAATTTGTAGAGGGTTATTGAATGACGGGAAATTCCACTCGTCGAAGAAAGAAAAAACCAATTTCTTGGCCCAGCAATCACAGGCTTCCAGTTCTAACGGGACAGGGCGAAGATTTAACGATGCATATTTATATGGCCGGGATTATTCCCGCTACCGTAAGGTACGGGTTCTTAGGGAGCCTTCACTTCAGGCATCCAACTGCGACACGAATACCCTCTTCAAGTCACAGCTCCGGTCCCACTAGTCTATCTCCGACCTTGGCGACGTGCACTACTGCCTCGGCATTGCTGTTTTATGCGATCCAGAGCGCCGAACACCCTCATTGACCGCATCGTCGCCCAATTCCATCAGCACCCAGCATCCACCCTGATGGAGACCAAGCTCCAGTTGATGCGCCCCCTCCCCCACAGACCGGATATCTCGCGAGGATGTGGATCGCCTGGCACAAGCACCATTCCACTCTCTCATCGGATTCTTAATGTATTTGGCAATTGGCACGCACCCCGACATTGTGTACGTGGTTGGGAAGCTTGCCGAGTTTCCTGATTGTTACACCGCCGTTCACTGGCATGCTGCGATCCGTGTTGTACGCTACCTCACAGGCACCAGGGATCTCACGCTGATCCTTGGCGGCACGCTCAGCCCCGGCCCTCTCGGATTCAGTAATTCCGACTACGCAAATGACTTGACGAAACGGAAATCCGCTATGGGGTACACATTTTCACTCAGGTCTGGTACAATTTCCTGGGCATAAGGAAGCAGCAGGTCATCGCGCAGTTGCCTATGGAGGCGGAGTACATCGCAGCGTCGGAAGCAGCACGAGAGGGATGCTGGATACACGCACTTATGTGCAGACTCCACGCTCCCATAGGTGGACCCGCCCCCATCCGTTGCGACAATGGCGCAGCTCGAATCCTAGCTGGCGACCAGGTCTTCCACGCTCGCCCTAAACACATTGATGTTCGCTACCACCACCTCCACCACCTCTGCGACGGCGTCAACAAGCTGAAAATACAACTCAGTTACTCCCTCGCGTCTCCTCGCACGACAACGTTGCCGACTGCCTCACCAAAGTGCTTCCCGCTGCCACCATTCCCGCTCGGTTTTGCGGTATAGGTTGTGCACGCGTGAGAGGGTATGTGTTGTTGCGCTCCGTGTTAAGGGGGTACAAGCGGCTGACGGCCCGCTTCGCGGGCCGCCATCCCCTTTGTGGACATCAAGTGAAGAATGAAATAAATTGAACAAAGCCACAGAGATGTTACAAAAGTAACTCATCCCAAACAATGTTAGTGGTGCATGTGGATGAATCGTCCTCGTATTTCAAAATCAGGACATTTTCTGAGTCGGGGACCCGGGTCATTGCGGAATACAACTGGCCGTGTGAGAATACCGGCCGTCGCAAATCAATACCCAACTTTTGAACGGTCAAGCCTTGACAACCATTGAATGTGGTGGCATAACAGAGAGCAAGTGGTATCTGCTTTCTGTGGACGTTGAAATTAAATCCGTGAGGTTGAAAATGGCAGTCGATGCGTGGGATATGAAGTCGGATCTAGAAACAGATTAGTGGGATCTTAAATCAAAATCAGATCACATACTACCGAGTCAACAGTTTGGCCAGCAACCATGCAAGAAATTGTCTCTACCTCATCAGTGTATCGCAGCAGATTGTGCACAATTACCCGGGTATTTTTTGTAAGACCTCGGGAAGCATCGAAATTCCGAGTAAGTCGGCAGATAGCGCCGACCTTGAGGAATAATTCATGTGGTGGTATTCCGGGTTCTTTAAGTGAGTTGAGGAATTCGGGGTCAGCAAAAACTGCTTCGTTTGAGTTGTTGACATCGTCTTCCACCGAGTCACTACTAATATAGCAGTGTGCATTTCCAGGTACATCGCGGAGGATGGTGGTATTGAATTCGTCAACAAATATGTTGAATTGGCTCAAAATGGCTCGGGAAATACAGAGAGCCGGGTCGGAGAGAACGACAGGAGGAAATATAAAGTTGATTAGTTCCTGGGGTGACTGGGTGTGTCGCAAACATCCCAGATCCACTGAATCATGAACATGGTCATCGCCGATGCTATCAAGGAAAGAAGAGAAGGCTAAGTCGTGGCGTTGCCGCATGGACATTTTGAACTTCAAAATTTCAAAGTGGCGGAAGACCGATTGTGTACGCAGTGATGCGTTGCATATTGCAGTTCGTCCTCCGAATCTGACGACAGGTGCAACCTTGGGCAATGAGAATAGGAAGATTTGTTGAATATGGAATACATACCTGGCGAAAATCTCCAACTGTAATCAACATCCGGCCTCCCTATACCTTGTCCGAGCATCCTGTCAATGAGCGCATAAGGCGGTCGGCGCAATCAAAGGCTTTGAAGTGGAGACCGCCAATTTCATCAATGACATGGCATTTGGCCATTAGGAGAAGTTTAGCACGGTCACTTCTAGGCCCAACCATAGACTTGAGATGTGGCCATAGAGATAGTGTGTTGTTCTTCCTCCAGGATAATTCTTCGCTGCGAATGCGGAAGACGCAGAGAGCAAAATGATTTGATCCAATTTGCGTAGTGCTTCGATGACTGGATAAAGGACGAATGTCTTTCCACGTCCAGCACGACCATCCAGGTGTAACGGAGGTGGATTTTCCAGGCTTGAAATGAACATAATACGGTCCCACGGCGGATACAGTCCAAAACCCGGCTACAATTATTCGGCTCCGTAAGGATACCCGACCTCTTCCTGGCCCGCTCAGTCGGCGGCAGGTCGAGACTCGGTTGTTTGTGATGTATCTTCCGGGCTCCTTTCGTTCATTCATTCAAATCAGAGCCCGCATCCAGGGGAATCGACTGGACAGGACCCTCAGGCTGGACTTGGAAAACATTTAAACCGGCCTCTCAAAATAATATTTCGAACCCACCAACATGTCGGCGGCAGCTTCCGTTATAAAACTCTCGCCGCCTTCAGCGGCCTTTGTCAATGCGCGTACTAATTCTCTTGGGCCCTGGGTATGGAGTTTCATTCATCAAGTTGAGTGGAGCACTGACCGAAGTGCAGGTGTTGGGAGCCTTTCTGGATTGCATCCTTATGGGTAGGAGATATTTATTTACCCTCGGTCCGACACAATTTGACTTTTGCGCACTTAGGCGTCATTTTCTGCCAGGCCCGCACGTACTTTCGGACCAGGACGCGCGTTCAAAGTACTCTCCACCAATTTTATAAATGGCTGGTCATCGTGGTCCTCGCACTATCCATGCTCAAAGTTCGTTTCCCTTGTTTATTTTCCACATACGTTTGCTGATTGGGATCTTCCAGACGGCTCAGTGCATGGGTGTAGTATGGGTTCAAAATGTGCTCGACGTAAGTGATTCAGAAAATAGAACCAAGCTCAACACTTGTTCACTTTGTTCAAGTATGCCAATCCGGACGTTGCCAGGCTGCTCGTGGCCAAAGCCTGGTGGCAAGTTAGCATGCCGTTGATGCCAGTAGGCCAGAGTATCTCCACCCCGAGTATACATCTAACCGCCGTGTAGGTGTAGACTGGAATCATCGGAACCATTGTCCAATCCTTCTTTTGTTTAAGGTGGGGTAGATCGATGTTCATTCGTTCTGCATGTTCAACCTGCATCCCAGATTTTATATGCTGTCGCGAAACTGGATGCTTTGCGTACCGATCATCTGTGCGATGTGTCTTGGTCTGGCTGGAGTTTGTCTTTCGGTAAGCTCATCCGTTGCAGCGAATTTCTCGCCATTGACGCCTGGGCTATAATTAGTTGGCAAACATCCTTGCGGGAAACGCGCAGGCAAAAGCTATGTGGCTTTTGGTAATTCACCGACTCCGCTTCCCGCGACTCTCATCTAATCCACCCAGGTTCATCTAGTCGGTGTATTTACCGCAGACTTTCTGATTACTGCTGGAACCCTGTGTATGCTACGGAAACGCGTCGACTCCGGTCTGGAAAGGTGGGCCAAATTCTCCGAGATCCAATGCGTTCTAATTGAGGAATCCAATGGGAAGGACCACTCAACTTATCAACTGTTTACTTCGCCTCGTGTTTGAGAGTGCAGTCCCGCCGACAGTATGTTCAATGAACATTTTGAACATTGTCCTCCCACATAACATCGTATACAGCTTATCGCCATGACGGACTTGATCATGACGCAGACTCTGGGTGCGAAACTGCTATGTGGGTTGTCTGGAATCTGGTAATCATCCATCATACTGAAAACTGTGTATGCAGGGCATCTATTCATGAACATAGCGTACGCTGTTTCTCCCCACACTCAGACTCGCTTTGCTAACGTGATTTTAGACTGGGAAAAGTATACGTCGCCAGTCTCTTGTACACGCTGAACTCTATCAACGAGTATCGAGCGCGCAAACAAACGAGCCAGGAAGTCTACTCGTTCGGGAACGGGCGCAGCTCCCGCGTTAGTTCAACTCATCATTGCGTATTAAGACTAACCACGATTCAGCGCACCAACATGGAGCTCACGCCGCGCAACCCGGCCCTCAAAACGGACCAGATATTCGTGCAGACGCAGGTGGCGACGCATGTCTCGCCCGGGTCTCCTCAGGTACGAAGTAGAACGGTTTGATCTGCCAATTTGGGACTGCATGTGTGCGGCACAGGATAAAACGGAGTACATCAGCGGCGACTTCCACAGTCACGAGGACGACGAGTCGTCCGACCGGGCGCGCTACGGGCAGTGAATTGCATTGGACAGATCTGGATCTGGCAGTTGTTTCCTTGGGTTTTTTGGGTTCACGTCGTTGGGAAAATGCTTTCATTCGTTTGGTTTGTAAATAAAATACAATACGGTTGTATCCGCTCCCTTCGTTACTCTGTAGTTCGGTTAGAAGAGGTATTCAAAATCGATCCATTTGGGGTGTTCGAGGAAGACGCCGTCGACGGTGAAATCGAGGCTCTGCACTTGGGCGGCGGTCAACTTGTGTTCGATCGGCACGCGCTGGCTGGTGTTGCCGCCGGGACCTGCGACGAGGAGCCCGATGAGACCGAGGAAAATAATAATTTAACGGTTCAGAACTTGCCTGTGGAATTGAACTCGGCGTAGAAAGTCGTGTTCGCGATCACGGGTCTGAGAATGCCATGGTCAGGTTCAACCATACATAGCCTCCTTTGGTACGAGGAAAGGACGAACCGCGCGCTGTCGAATGGCTCCCACCCCGCCGGACGGACGCTTGCGTCCATGAATGTCGAGAGGTACACCGTGGTGGCGAGGTCGTTCCACGGTCGGCCTGAATTGTGTGATCACCTGTGCGGATCGGCAAGGAAACCGGGGCGGGTCGCACCTAGGAAGCACAGTCCGGTCGTTGATGTGCTCGAGTTTGCATCCGGGCTCTATTCACTCACGGGCATCAGAAAAGATAAAACTTAAAAGTTGTATTCCCCCCAAAAGAAAATGAGGGAGGAAGGAAGGAAGGAAGGAAGGAAGAACGCACCCGGATGATTTGCGAGTCGGAGATGTACGCGCCGTAGCGGTTTCCCGGGGCGTCGGTCTGGTTGGTGCCCTTCCACGCGACGAGCCCGCCGCCGCATGCGCGGTTGGCGAGGATGACGTTTTGGAACCAGCTGGTGAAATATAAAATAAATAGAATATAGGTATATAAGCACAGCGAGGAACGTACGCCGTGCCGAAACCGAACAGATCTATGTACATAGCTGTGAGTAAACTGGAGGGTGGGGGCCAAAGGAAAACGCACAATCCGTCTGCCCGAAGATCACGCTGTCGACGACGTAGGTGCTGCCGTTGCGCCCCGTGTACCACGTATCCTGGAACGACGCGAACGAGCACCCGTAGAACGACGCGTTGGCGTACGAGATGTCCGTCGCGAGCGCCTGCGATATGGCGAAGGTGGCCTGGGTCGAAGATATTAGATTAGATTAGATTAGATGAGATTCAGGTTAGTTTGATCGAAGGTTGAAAAGTCGAAAACACGAGCAAGCAAGGTTAGACGCACCGCGCGGTTCTGGAAATCGATGTTATACGCCTTGAAGTCCGTGTTCCCAAACACCGGCTGCAGCGGCGCGCCCGTGGGCCCCGCGCCGATGAGCCCGCCCGCGCCGTTGGGCGCGACGGTGAGCACGGCGGACGCCGCGTCGTCCTCGCCCGGCATGACGAAGTTGGTTTGGAATACCTGCACCAGGTTCATGTTGGGGGAGGAGGCGTTGGCGAAGGGTGCGGCGCGCGCGACGGCGGTGGAGGGGAGTTGGCCCTGGGGTCGGGGATAAGTAGTCGAATGTTTGAAAGTGGAGAGGGAAGTGAGGTTTTGTTACCAGGAGGGTGAGCGGCGCGGAGCGCGTGACGTTGACGGTTTCGTGGTACACGCCTTGCGCGATGAGGATCGTGGCTGCGCCTGTTGGCGGGCTATGCAGAAAAAGCGGAATGAGCCAAGTTCATGCCGCGGGAATAAATTGACTTACAGCGACTGGATGGCCGCCTGGATACTGGTAAACTGCGTGTGCGGGTCACTCGCGTTCTGCGAGACGAAGATCGTGCCGGCGGGGCAGCCGCTCAGCGGGGAGGCGGATGCGGGCTTTTGGATTTGGCACGGGACGAATTTGGGGGAGAGCGCGAGGGCGGGGTGCCATAGCGCGGCGAGGAGGAGGAGGCCGAAATACGAGTGGTGTTGTGGCATGGAGACTCGGGGGGTATGTATTTTTGCGTGGAAGGCATCGGTGATATGTGCTCTCTGGTGGGCAACGTGACCATGGAGAGTTTGGACGTCGGGCGGGCCGCGAGGTGTGTGAGAGAGGAGCACGGGGAGTTTCTCCGCGTGCTCTGTTGCGTTGAAATATCGATCTAAGCTGGTAGAAGAGATAGAGGGACCGTCGGTGCCGATTTTCTTGAAGTAATCGGCGACCAGCTCTAATTCAGCATCCACAAGTTGACTGGCAATTGGATTCAACCGGATTCGTAGCGGTCCGGGCCCCTCAGATGACACACACTAGCTCCGCTTCGAAAGAGGGCGGGGTTAAGTCGGGTGTGCGGGCGCCGCATGCAGTCTTCAGAAGACGCGCCAAAACGCGACAAACGCAACCGAGGTGGTGGTGGTTCAAGTTCAAGTTAAATTTACGTACGTCACATCACTCGGGCTGTGATCCGATGTCGGCCGTTTCGCAACTTGAAGTTGAACCACCATGTCCTCGCTGCGATGACGCTCCGATTGCGCAAGCAGCAAGCTGGCGTATGGGGTCTAGGTGTACCGTGACGTGAGCTCTTAAGGCGGGCGGTAACCTTACTGTAAACAGCGCCAAGCGGCTGGGCTCAGGATATTGGGGGAGTCGCTCACCAAATGCATTCCTGAGCTTGCGGGCGGCGACTCAGAACTTACCCAATGTAGGTATGCATACTATTATTGAGTAACACAAACCAGTTCCCTCGCAAAGTGTGTTCCTGGGGCCTCACTGCGGCCAGACGTTACTCAGAAACCCAATATCCAAGTATGATTTCAGCCTAATCTTGTGGCATTAAAGAGCCTCTTCAGCCTGTGCATCACCGGCTTGAAATTTTCTTTGGGTCGCCTCGTCTCTAATTTGGGGGTGACAGCCACTCCCTTCAAGACTAGCTCTTGCAACCTGTGTCAAGTTGTACGCCGACCGCACATTCCATAACGCCGTCCCCGCTCAAGCCAAGACGTAATAACGCAAATGAAACTCTATCGAGATCGTCATGTCCCCACTACATCCCTCTAAGGAGACCGAGCAGGCTGATCATCAACCTACTGAAACAACCTGCCGAAGGTTGTATTCCAGCCTACCGTAGACTGGTAGCCAAGCTAGAGTAGGATGTATTTCATGTATCCATCTGTAGGATAACGTAGGCTGTTTCTTAAAGCTTTCATCCTACGGTCTATCTGCCTTATTAGCAACCAAGACAAGGTTGATTCACGGTTTCAACCAGCGATAGGTTGAACAGGCAACCTACGATAGCCTAAAATGTATCCTGCATTCGGTTGTACAGCAGCCTACATTAGATTGACGGTGACACTATTCACAATACAATACAATGAATATATCGGATATTTATCAACGGGGTAAGTAGTGGGATGGCCAACCACGAGTCCCAGCGGACAACGCTCGTCCCGACTCATTCCGCCTCGGTGATGAGGACCTCGACGTTGCCCGCAAGCGGTGTGTATGAGAACGTTCGGGTGGATTGCACGAGGCCTTATACCCGGATTGGATGAGCCTGCAGGGGCCAATGTCCGTTAGTGAGTGTCCATATTGTCATACAGACTCACCGCGGGGTCGGATCCTGCGAGGTGGACATGTGCCGTGTGCCCGTGTTCACAGCCAGGAGTGCTGTGGTCAAGTTACCAGCCAGAACTGCTGCAGTGAGAGTGGCCTTGAAATAATCTTGAAAGGCTTGCTCTTTGAAATGGTTTGAGGGCGGCTTGAGGGTTGAGGGCGGCTTGAAATGGTTTGAGGGCTGCTTGAGATGGCTTGAGGCGGCTTGAAGGCTGGAGAAGAGCTTGAAGGAGCTTGAGATGCTGAGACATCGAGGGCTTGAAGGTCGGACATGAGTCGCAGGGCCTTGAAGGTTTGGCGGAGACGCAAGGGACGGGCGGTGGGTGGGCGATGGTGGGGGGAAGAGAGAAGATAGGAGAAGATGGGATCAAAACAGAAGATACACGGACCATCCACGTGCTGATGGACGGACTTATTACTTTTCGTCGCGCCCCGTAGGTTGCTCGATATCAACCTACGGTAAACAACCTGCAAAACAGCCTATCACAAGTTGCTCTAATTCTGCATACTTTCGCTAGGTTGTTAGTTGTGATCAACCTAAGATAGCTAGTAACCTACGGCAGGATACGAAAAATACCACCAACCTACTGTAGGTTAGCAGCAAACCAACGCTAGACTGATAGTCAACCTAGGATAACTCCACAGTGTCCCCCGCGCCGCGCCTTACAGTTCCCCGGCGGAACCTCGAGTCGGTGAAATCGTGCATGTGCAATGGAGGTTGCGGAGAGAGATGAAGGATATGGCCTCTCTGAGAGTAGAATGTTCTTAATTGAGGCTACACGCCTGTCAGGTGTCGAATAGCGCTCGGGAACCACGGTTGTCCGAATTCGGCTGGGTTGTTTGGAAAGCATGGTGGCGCCAAATTGAATATTTGGTGTGCCACCATTCGGCCTTTACAGGTTGACGCCGCCTCCACTGGATACCGTCGATGGCGCTGACGCAGACCGCGGCGCCGTTCCCGGGCGGCCCGTCCTGGGACAACGAGGTCGTCCCTGCTCTGCGCAAAAGTGGTTCCTCTCTGTATACTTATTCACCTGCTATCTAACGCGTTCTTGTTTGCAGGACTAGAAGGCGAGAGCCGCGTTCTATCCAAGCGCATATCGTTGATTGAAGATGCGGCGGACCAATCACCCCGCCCGTCTGCCGACCGCACCCGCACCCAGCCCGCCCCGCGCATCAACGGCGGCGGCGCGCCCAAGCAGCGCACCCGCACCTACTCCCAGCCCAAGCTCTCCGAGATCCCCAACAGCAAGCCCAGGACCCCCGATCCCTCCCCGCGCTCCCAGTACCAGACGCGCATCCCCAAGGCTGCGCGCGGCCGCACCGGGAGCATCACCACCAACAACTACGCCAATGGGTATACGGCGTCGCAGCAGCGAAGCGACTCGCCCGCTGACCTGCGGCGAGTGAACGACGCCGCCAAGCTGCTCGCGAAGCAGCCCTCCCAGGACACGATCCACATCCCCCTCCGGCAGACCTCGGGGCTGCTCAACGAGCCTGCCCCGTTCGGGCCCCTGGCCTCTGCCGGCCCGTCCTCCACCACCTCGCACGAGGTCGAGGCTGACGTCGCGCCGCCGCGCCCGTCAAACGACTCAGAGGAACGCCCGTTCGAGCACTGGTACCGCGGGGAGGTGTCGCGCAACGGTGGAGTGGGCGAGCTGAAGCTGGGCAAGCGCGCGGAGATGCTGGAGATTGCGAATTATGGGCATACGCTCAAGCAGAAGCAGGCGTTGAGGGAGGCGGAGGCGTCCAACCAGCGGCGGCGGAAAAGGTCCGAGAGCACCGCGGGCATCGAGGGGCAGCGAGGGAGCTTGTATCTGGACGAGGAGGAGAACGGGTACGGCGGCCACGGCCGCGTGCTCGACGAGGGCCCGCTGACAGACGTGGACAATGTCGATGTCTATGAGGAAATGTACGGCGATGCGGAGGGCGACGCAGAGGAGATGTCCGACGGGGACTACTACCACCAGCAGTACCAGTACGGCGCGCACGACACCTCCACCGCCTCTGCGCCCCTCCCGGCCTCGTCCACGCCCACGCCGACGCAGACGCCCTCGCGGCAGCACGGCACGCGGATACCCAGCGCGCGCGCCGTCACGCCGACCCCCGCGCCGCCGATGCAGCGCGGCCAGTCCGAGCCCCCGTCCCTCCCCGCCTCGGGCTCCCTCTCGCAGGCCGGGCGCCGGCTACAGACGCCCAACGCCAAGCGCGGCGCGACGTCCCCCCCGCCTGCGTCGTCGTCCTCGGCGTCCAAGCGCCCGAGGGCGGCGGCGACCCCGAAAGCGAAGCCCAAGCCGAAGCCGAAGGTCACGCCCAAGCGCGATGATAAAGACCGCAGGAGCGTGGCGTATTACCCCTCGCCTGGGGAGGACGACGGGGAGGATCTGGCGGACGCGATCCCGACGTGGACGCAGCCCGTAAAGCCGCAGACGGGGCGGTGGGATGATGTGAGTGGTGTTGCGGCGCATTGACACCGACTGACTGACGCACACAGGTCGTTCTGCCTGTGGTGGCACGGAAGAAGGGGCTGGACGACCACTACGAGAAGGCGGACGGGAGCCCTAAGCCGAAGACGAAGGAAGACCGGCCGGTGGAACCTGTACGTCCTTGCACCTTATTTTGCCCTTATTCGTTATCATTCTCGATTCCTGCTGGTGCCTTGCGTTCGTTTCCGCTTTACTGACCATGTGCGTTCGCTTCGCAGGCCGCAGGCACCTTCGGCTGGGACCACTCAAAGTACCGCCCGCCGCGCGGGATGGACGAGTTCGGCCGGCCGGTGCCCATGGACGACGAAGGGATGGGGGCGGGGATGTCGCCGGAGGAGGAGGAGCGCATGGCGTTCGGGCACCGCCCGCTGTACCCGCCCACCGCGCACGAGCAGCAGCCCGTCGGGCCCCGGCCTCCTGGCCCGCCCGCCACGCAGCAGCAGCAGCAGCAGCAGCAGCGCCCGCGGAGCCCCCCGCCGTTTGCGGACGCGGTCGTGAATATCGACCTGGAGGCCGCGCAGGCAAAGTATGGGGCGGGCAAGCAGCAGGGGCAGCAGGACGAGGACGATGGGGGCGCGGGGTGCTGCAAGTGTGTGGTGATGTGATGCTTGCTAGGTTTTGGTTCGGTTTCGACCATCTCTCTTCGTTTTCTTTGTGCCCCCTCTTGCTATTTTTGCTGCAACGTTTTATTGGTTTCCTTTCCTTTCCTCTCGATTCCCCTCATACACTACATACATATGCGCACACCTCGACATGACACCGACACTCGTTCTCGCTCCTCCTCTGCCTTCTGCCCATCCCCCATCCACGATGACTCGTATACGCCCACGCTCATTCGGTTTCGGTTTCGGCTTCGGTTTCTTTACCACTCGGATACATACGTACATAACATATTGGCATGGGCATTGGCATTTTGTACCATAGTTATATAGGTAAACTAACCTAACCTTACCTAGCCGTATCAGCTCGCTCAATGACACTCTCGGGGTACATTGAATAATCAATGCATGGTTTTGCGGTCTCGCGCGATTGGGAGGTGGTACACATTAGGACGATTTTTGGTTGTACATACACATGCGATCGCTCTAAGCCGCCCACGGTTTCCTGTCGTCTTCCTCGCGGCGCGGCCGCTCCGTCCTGCACACCCAAAACACCCACTCCTCGAGCGGCCTCAGCGCCAGCATCGCGCGGTTGAAGTACAGCCCCAGCCCGACGGCGCACAGACCCGCCGCGCACCCGAGCACCCACGCGCTCGCGGTCGCGAGCACCGCGCCCGCCATGAGCGCGGGGTAGAGCGGCGCGAGCGCGCGCAGCCAGAGGTGGCGCCCCCAGCGCGCGGTGCCCGCGCCGAGGAGGAGCGCGGCGGCGAGGTGCAGGGTGGGGAGCGCGGCGAGCGCGCGCTGGGGGGCGGTGGTGGCCCAGGTGTGGGTGGCGCCTGCGTAGCCTGGGGGCGGGTGGAGGACGTCGAGGAAGCCGGTGGGGGGCGGGGTGAGGCGCGGGGGGGTGAGCGGCCAGAGGGCGGACAGCGCGAGGGTGAGGAGGGGGGCGAGCGCGAGGGGCGCGCCGGAGGAGGGCGTACCGCGTGGGGGGGAAGTATGTGTAGCCGTAGACGAGGAACGCGGCGCCGAGGGAGGGGTGGAGGAGGAAGACGTCGCTGAGGAGCGTGAGGATGAGCGGGTGGACGCGCAGGAGGTAGCGCTGGAGGGGCAGCTCGATGGCGATGCCGAGTGTCTTCTCGAACGCGAGTATAGTAGACGCGTGGGACTGCGCCGAGGGAGTCGCACTGGCGCCGAGAGGAGAGGCAGCGAGCAAGACAAAGTACATGACGCCCCAGTAGAGAATCTCCAGCGCAAAAGGGAACCTGGCGAGAAGGCTGCTGGTGAAGTTGCCCCGAAAGGAACGGTTGTCCGGGGTAGGTATGCACTTGGCTCTCGAGGGAACAGAAGTCTCATCGGAGAGGGGTATGTATGTGGCCGTAGGTGAGGCGCCACGGAGGTCAAGCCCACGTCGGTTTGCCAGCAGACCAACCACGAATATGATAATGATCACTGCGAGTACAGTTCAGCACGCCGTTCGACAAGGACCGAGTCACACATGCCCAGAGATTCCAAAAGATTTTGAAGCGCCCAAGCCATAGCAGCTAGTTGTGTAGGAGGGAAGAAATAAAATAACCTGTGCAGATGGCTGGGCGATCCGCAGCGGAAAAGGAGTTACGAAAACCGGGCATTCGTAAGGAGATGCAAATTTAATACAATAGGCGGCAGTGCAAGGGTGACGCAGATTCGGGCCAATTTGGTCCTTGGAGGTGCTTGTTACATGGAGAATTCGGAGAAATGACCCCAGAGCTTGATGGTTGACCGAGAACCTTTGAAAACGTGGCTGAACAGGACTGGGATCTGAGCCGAGGGGGGAGACACAGGCTTGACATGGAAGAGACGAGAGACGATTGGCGGGTTTGAAGTATTTGGGCTTGAGTGGGGAAAGCTGGAGCAAGAGCCATGGCAACTCGAACACGATGAGCACAGTGCAGGTCAATGCCGAACGTGGGAATCTGTCGGATATCGCATCAGTGGCGGTGTAGGTTCGACTTTTACACCCATGTTGTTCGTCGATTCCATGTCAAACAAGGTATTGTTGCATTCGCGCTTACATGTGGATCCTTGCCCAGTTTTTTATATCCGGGTATACTCCATGCACGCACCCTTATCGAGGATCACATATCGTCTTGGACCAACCTACTAGGCAGCCTGACGATGTAATTCAGGGACCCACACACCCGCCAGCCAAGAAAATCAGATAGAGACGGTTTCTCAATGGCCGAGATGACGACTGGCAGGACCCATCGTCGAATTCGGTTTCACGAGTTCAATCGCGCTTGCGCTTCGTCAAAGAATGGAGTTCTCGCGCTCACAGATGCATCAGACGACTAAAACTCGGCAATATCTTGCCATGGATGATAGCTTCTGGGTGCCTTGACTGTTGAGAACTCTCCGGGGATACCAAGATTGGGTAAGAGGACAAATGAGGAAGATATGGACAAGTATAGGTCCACCACACAGCATGACAGCCATTTCCCAACCCCTCAGGGCGATCTCGGGTAATGTTGCCGCGACTTGGGCAAAACCGACTCCAAGTCGACTTGGAGGTGCCGACTTGAGCCGAGTCGAGTCGAGTCGAACGGCCGACTTGAGGTCAACTTGAGTGACTCAAGTCGGGTCCCCAGTCAGGTGTTTCTTTTTGTACGAGAATGCGATTGGGGTGATGAAAGAAAATTCTGATTTTTTGTGACGGCATGACATATGACATGACAGTCTGTGTCAGGTAAAATCATTTTTCACCTTTTGCATTTTTATTGAGTGCTGGAGGTGTCAGAAGCAATTTGGAAAATTGCACCGACCAAGTCGACTTCAAGTGGCTAAGTCGACTTGATCAAGTCGACTTGGTTCAGAAGTCGACTCACCGAGTCGCGACTCGACTTTTCGAGTCGCGGCAACATTAATCTCGGGGTTGCTGAAGCTATACCTCGCCAGTCGATTCATTCTGGAAACATCCATTGAATACAAAGATGGATACACTTCTCCTTTATTTCGCCTTGTATCAAACCCCTGAGCGACGCCACCAAATCCTTCCAACTCATTGAAAGCCCTAGGATGTAGAAAAATAACAAAGAGATTCCAAGGGTTTTACGTCTCCGCCAACATTCATTCTCTTAAATGGGAACCCTCGATGCAATCCTCGGGTTAAGTAGTTTTGATTCTGTTGATATCGAGTCGAACTATCAACGAACCATGCTCAAGTTTGGTTGAAGTGTTAATGTCGTGGCTTCATGGGCCAACATGATGTAATTCTAGGCTCGTGTCCAGCCGTTCTAGTGGTAAACTATTGACGAGCAAGCAGGTAATAGTTACACCGGCACTGGGGCAGCAGGTGCCCGCCACCTGCTCCCGATATGTGTGCTAGATGTCGCCGCTAGCTGATGGTTAGGTGCAGTCCAGGTAGAGGTCAGGACTATTATGGATAGACACACCGTGGGACCAGGCCTGGCTGGCGGCCAGCAGTCAACAAAAGGTGGTATGCCGGTGTATTAGGACATGTGCACTGGCTGTCATAGACATTTAATACATTGTACACCTGCCGCCGATTCACTTAATCCACGATAGATTCACATTCTTCTACATTTCTTAGTACTACGGCATAGCATCTATGTGTTGTCGCGCATCCCCAATGTATCCTTCATGCCGGCCTCGATGAGAGTGTCGACTGCCTCCTGGAATGTGTCCACAGTGTTGTCGTCCAGCTCGTAGGCCTTCACGCCGTGCGTATCTTGATCCTCTGTAAGGATGTGGCGGAATGCTCTACTCACCAAAGAAACATCAGTAGATGAATTGGAATCAAAATTCAACGATACCTGGTGACTTGTTTCATGTCGCCCTTGGCCTCAGCACGGGTCTTGGCAAGACGTTGGTCAAGCTCATCCCAGAACTTGACACCGGGGTGCTCAGGTCAGAAAGAGATGAATAATAAAATAGATAAGACATACCAGCAATGCGGGAAAGGATTTGAAGTTGAAAGATTGGACAGTGGGTTCAGAGAGCTTGAATTCTTGAAATAATTGAGGGGCTTGTGACGTCTTGAACTCTTGAGAGCGGCTTGAAGGCTTGACACGGTTTGAAGGTTTGAAGCAAAGCGGTTTGAAGGTACTTGATGCTGTGAGGTCTTGAACGAACGAAAACACTAGCAGATGAATTCCAGGGTACTTTCAAAAATGGCTTGAGGTCGAATGACACCCGCATTTTGAGTTGGAAGCTAGGATTGAAGAACAAGATACGCCGCGGAGGAAAGTTGTTGATATCGCGCAGGCTACATGCGTCTCATCGAGAGCTTGAACATAAATAAGAGGGCCTTGTTCATCGATATGGCACTCTTCATCTGGCTGCCATCCCTTGCCATGTATTGAGAGAACCAGCTTGATGGTGGACGTGAGTTCCGAGCATGGTGTATTCAGAGCCTCAAGGAGTGTGACAGTGGTCAGAGTATGAGTTGAGCTTGGAGGGTCCTGCGCAGGAGGTGACCAACCGACTCACTGAGTGAGTGACTGAGGGAGGGAGAAGGTAGGACACCACTTGGACGCCACTGGGACGCGGCCAACATGCACGTGATGGTAACGTGAATGTTTGATGCCTGTCAAACAAATGCATGGACCTCCTCAGTCCACTGCAGTCCAACTCGACTATCGGTATAGTATATGGTTTAATACCGGTGCTCACGGGACTCGAAACATAACTCCCTGTTCCAATCCTGTGCTCTACTCTTGCAATCAATTCATTGGTCCCGCAACACGCCGTGCACACCGTGACCGTGTCAGCGACGACGAGGAGTGTAAAATTGAACCAGAGGTCACAAAAGGGTTTGAAGAATCGCACCGGGGCGCCAAAATCACGTCAAAACTTCTCCATGCATAGCAAGAGGTAAGAGATTTGAATAATTGGTGATTCTCATCTGTTCTACTGAGTCTCGACCAAGTTTGGGATCGGCAAAAATAAAAGTACAATACCTGCTTATGGCAGGGGCCTACAACATTTAAAAGAACACTTGAAAATCATGGCCAACGCCTGGTGATACCTGGTTGGGACAACGTGTGCTGCATCTGGTGAGCAGCTGGAAATTGCGGCTGGAACGCACACCTAGTATCCAGCTGATGACAGCCTGCCACCAGGCATCGAAAAATGTGACAGCCTGCTGGACTTTCCAGCTGGTGTTGACCTGATGGCACTTTGGCGGTGTACTAGAACAGCTGGAAGCACTTAGCTGTAAACTGACAGCTGAGATTTTCAAACTCCGAACATACCATATATGGATAGCCCCTATTCACTGTTTTGAAGTTTTGTCCGCATCGAAAGTTGTATATCTGTTTCAACACATCTCACGCGGCAGACATACATTCAGTTCTTCGATTTCACATATCATGTCAATCTATCATTACAAATAACACTTGCGAAGTTGTGTTATATCCGTGTCGGAAAAGGCCGGAAAGACGGAAGGCCGGAAAGACGTAAAGGCCGGAAAGACGGATAGGGCCGTAAGTGATACCACGTAAGAGATCGGGTACACCAACTAACTTGGCTCGACGACGAAGAGAGCAGAAGTCAGACCACGGAGCAATGCGGAGGCAAAGCACGTTAATTTTCAACTAAAGATACAGTAGAACATAATACGTATTTATACTAAATACGGAGATAAGTCTAATGCGGAAAGAAGTATATAAAAGACAATAAGAACAATAAGAACAATAAGAGAGAAGCATAGTTGCATAAGTCATATGTTTGATTTGGGGAACGCTCAGAAGACCTTCATTGCGAAAACCCCAAAGGTTGTGCGTCAACGGAACTAGCCGGAGCATCGGAAAGTTGGTTGGACCGTAATGGCCGTAACCGTAACCGGAAAGGCCGTAAACGGCCGGAAAGTGCATGATCGTAACAGTATCCCCCTCTTAGGGTTCCTTGCCCCCAAGGAACAAAGAACAAGAGGAATACGATGCCGAAGTCGGAATGACGAAAAGGTGACGCAACGTAAACGGAAAGGATCGTGAGGAACTATGCAGTTGATGATAAGTCATGTGATCGTGGGATGTTGATAAAAACTTCTTCTCTTCCTCCATCCACCATGTCGCAACACTCGCATCAGTCGCAGCAATCGCGCAACAACCGCATCAGCCACGAGTCCTCAATGGACACCAACGAGGAGCGTACCGAGCGCCTGATGTCGGAAATCGAGGAGATGCGGGAGGGGATTATTGCAGGGATGTCGCTGGAGGCGTTGGAGCGCGCGCGCATCGAGCCCGATTTCCTGAAGTATCTTCGGGACCTTATCGAGCTCGAGGGCGAGGCGGAAGCGGAGGTGGCCGTAGCGGACGCGAATTTGCGTACCGCGCATGACGACATGGTGGAAGCGACGTCCCGTCGCGACCAAATTGTGGATTTGCGCCAGCGCTTTGAGCGGGGCAACCTCCACTCCATGGATTACGTCGATGCGGTGGACCTATTGCGCCGCGCGGAGTCTCCAGACGACGACGATGTTCCGGATGAGAAGCTGGAATCCGGTGACGAAAGCGAGGGTGGAGAAGGATCGGAAGGACCGGAAGGGCCGGAAGAGGTCGGAATGAAGCGGAAGAGGATCGGAAAAGCGAGAGCGTCGCCCAAGAAGCCGAGAGTGGATCGCGAGGAGCGGGAGAGCTCCCCGGAAGGTGCGCATGAAAAGTTATTCACTTCTTCCTTTTTGCTGATGTCGTCTGCAGGATGCGATAGGTGCAAGGAACGTCAAATCCCGTGCATCGTGCTAGAGGGAAAGACGGCATGCGACGGCTGCCACAAGGTGCACACGAAGTGCAGTCTGCGGCCGCAAAGCAAAACGCGCCTTCCGCGGAAGAAGGCATCTCGCGTAGCGCAGGCATTCGCGCAGCTGGGCCTGGTAGGTGCCGTAGTGCATCGGCCCGCGTCCCAAGTATCTTCGCGGCGTCGTCAAGTCGATTCCCGCACCGGCGAGATCTTGCCGGAAGAGATCTCTCAATTCGAGGAGATGCGTCGCGGCCTGGTGAATACGCAGCGCCGCCTTCGTGAACTTGAACGGCTTGAAGATGAACGCAAACGCAGGAAACAGCGGGAGAAGGGAGGAGAGGGCAGCGCGGGCGGCCGCAATGGAGCCGGAAAGGGCCGGAGAGTCGCAACAGGGCGAAGGCTCTGGAAGAGCTAGTCGTCCCGCGTCGCGTTCCGCTCGCCCTGCGTCTTGCCCTGCGAGATCGCGTTCGCGCACGGGAGTTGCGCTTCTTGCGCCTGTCGTTCCGGTGGTTTCCCCGGTGGATGACGCGAGTCTCATCCGGATGACGGTGAAGAAGGAGGAGGATGAGAACACCGAGGCATTGGCGCTCAAGAAACGCGGGGAGGAACGGGCGGCTCGGAAGAAGGAGCGGAAGGAACGGATCGCGCGAGAAGAGGCGGAGAAGAAGGCCGCAATCGATGCGGAAATCCAAAAGCTCATGGCGAAGAAAGCCGAGCTCGAAGCGCCTGTGGAGCCGAAGGAGGAGCCGGTGGAGGGAATGGTCCCGTCGGCCGATTTCATGGCCACGTTTCCGTGTCCTCCCGGCTTCCGATTGGTGGATGGGTATTTGGTGCTGGACGAGGAGTCGGACGCCCACAAGGACATTGATTACGAATTGGAGTATGATGATTAGTGTAAATTGTCGCATTGCGAAAAAAATGTAAATCCATCTTCTTGAATAAACCGCGTAGAGTCGCCGATGAAACGGAAATGGCCGGAAAGGGTCGGAACCGTAAGACGACCGGAAGGGCCGTAAAGCGACCGGAGCGAGGACGTAACTCAAACTCACGTACGCAAGTGGAACCGTAGGCCGTAAACCAGGTGTAGGGGCCGTAAGTGGAACGGAGCCGTAAACTCAAATACGTTCCCATTCCGGACCAGGTTTTTCCGGATAACGAGTGTGGAATGCAGCCAGGAGTTCTGGCGCGTCCAAGTCGAATGCAGGAACCCATTGGTACTGATCACCGGTATGAGACCAACCAAACCACTCAACGTAATAGCGAAGAGGGCAACGGCGGTAACGCCTGTCGATCTTGGAATCGAGGATCGCCGCAAGTTCGAAATGTTCATCACCATCGATAATTTCGACGGGACCAGGCGGAGGTTGTTCGCGGCCTGGGAACGGATTCGGAAAATGCGGTTCAAGCGTTGATATGTGGAAAACGGGGTGAATGCGCGAGAGGGCTTTAGGAAGCCGGATGCGGTAGGAAGAGCCGGAAGTTTTCTCGATGACTTCGTAAGGACCGAAATGCGTCTCGGAGAACTTTTCCGTGGGCCGCGTTGTTGCGATGAACTCTGTTGAGACGAAGACTTGGTCTCCTGACCTCAAGCGGAGGGTCCGGAAGACGTTTCTTGTCCGCAATCTCCTTGTAACGCTCCGTAGCAATAGTCAGCTGCGTTCGGAGGTATTCATGGACAGATTGGAGTTCGTACGCAAAATCCTGAGCCTTGTCGACATCGGGACCAACGACGGTCGTTTCGGAGAAAGTGAGAAGCGGGTGGTAACCCTTGTTCGCAAAGAACGGAGACACGCCGGTAGATGCGTTAGGAGCGTTATTGAGCGCAAACTCTCCAAGGGGGAGGAGTTCAGCCCAGTCGTCCTGGTGATACGCACAATACATGCGGATATACTGCTCGAGGGTTTGATTCATGCGTTCCGTTTGTCCGTCGGCCTCCGGGTGATGGCCGGACGTAAAATGCATGGTCATGTTGAGAAGTTCGCCCAATGCACGGAAGAAGGCGGAAACGAATTCCGTGCCTCTGTCGGAAGTGACGTGGGACGGAACACCGTGTTTGGAGAATACGTGAATAAGGAAGAATCGGGCGAGTTGGGCAGAGGTGATATGTCGGTCGCAGGGGAATAAGATAACCTGCTTGGATGCACGGTCAACAATGACGCAAATGCAATCAAACTCGCCGGAATAAGGGAGGAATTCTATGAAGTCGATGGATATCGAATGCCAAGGACGTAAAGCAACCGGTAATGGACGGAGAAGGCCGTAAGGCTTGTGCCGCGGGAGCCTTGTTGCGCTTGCAGTGAGTGCAGGACTTGCAGTAGTCGCGGACGAAACTACGCATTTCCGGCCAGGCGTATTCACGCCGGACGAGAGCCAAGGTACGGTTCTGTCCAAAATGGCCGGAGAGTATGTGATCATGCTTATTTTGCAGGACACGTACGCGGAGTATATCAGGTGTATCGCCCGAAACCTGGGGAACATAGATCCGATTGCTGAGAAGAAGAAGACCGGTTGGATCCATGGTCCAGCGCGTGGAGCCGGAAGTGCCGGAAGTCGCGGAAGCGATACCGGAAACTGCGGCTGGGTCGTCAGGATAGTGGGAAATGATTTCGCGGTGCAGCGAGTCAACATCCATGACGAGAGATGCTCGGAGACAGACGTCCTCGAGGAAGGTAGCGTTTAGCGATGCGGATAACTGATCGGAAGTGAAAATGGGCCGGAAGTTCTGAGGATTGATTTGGCTGAAGGCCGTATCCCCCTCTTTAGGGTAGACGTCCCATCGTCTAGTTAATGCATCGGGTTTACCTCCGAGCTTTCCGGGTCGGAACCGGATTACCATATTGAAATGGCAAAGGTATTCGGACCAGCGTACTTGCCGACGGGTAAGGACCTTAGTCGAGGCAAAATATTCCAGATTCTTGTGGTCCGTGACGACGTCGACAGTGAGAGGGGCACCCTCGAGATAATGACGCCAATGAGTAAAGCAATCAAAAATAGCGAGGAGTTCCTTATCGTGCGTGTCATAGTTGAGTTCCGGAGCCGTAAGGGTGCGGCTCCGGAAAGCGACGGGATGGAATTCACCGTCGTCTCCAAGGATGGAGAGAATGCCCGCAATGGCGTAATCGGATGCGTCCGTCTCGACCATAATCTGACAGCCGGGAATCCAGTGATGGAGTACCGGAGCAGCCGTAAAAGCGCTTTTGAGAGTGTCGAAGGCCGCTTGACAAGCGGGTGTCCAATCCCACCGTTTGCCAGTACGAGTGAGGCGGGTGAGTGGAACGGTAATGCCGGAATAGCCGTAAATGAAGCGCCGATAAAAGTTACAAAAACCAAGGAAGGACTGAACGTCCTTCACTTTCCGAGGTACTGGCCAATCCGTAATAGCGGAAATTTTGTCCGGCGCCATGCGGAAACCGTCGGGCGACAGAATGTAGCCGAGGTACTCGCAGGTGGTGACGCTGAACTCGCACTTGGATAGCTTGCAGTATAATCCAGCTTCGCGTAGGCGGCGAAGCACCTCGCGGACGTGATCCGTATGATTAGCCGGATCGTCGGAGTACACCAGGATATCATCCAAGTATACCATGACGTAAACGTCCAAGAGATCCGCAAAGAGGGTGTTAAGGAAACGCTGGAAAGCAGCTGGTGCGTTGGAGAGACCTTCCGGAACGACCCGGAAATTGTAGGAGCCGTAACGGGAACGGAAAGCGGTTTTGTACTCGTTGCCAGCGGCGACACGGAGCAAGTGATAGGCGTGGCGTAGGTCCAGTTTGGTGTAAATACGCGCCTTTCCAGGAGCGTCGAGGAGATCCGCGATCAGAGGAAGCGGATAACGATCCTTCTTCGTGATGCGATTCAATCCACGATAGTCGACACAAAGCCGGAGACTTCCGTCTTTCTTCTTAGCGAAGAGAATCGGAGCGCCGTGGGAGGAACGAGACGGATAGATGAAATCCGCCTTGAGGTTCTTGTCGAGGAACTCCCGAAGCGCGGTCAGCTCGGTTGCGGAAAGGGAATAGATGGGGCCGACCGGAGGCTCAGCACCATCGACAGTCTCGATCTTGAGATCGAATTCGCGATGAGGCGGAAGAGTGTAAGCCTCTGATTCAGAGAAGACGTCGGCGAAGTCGTGGTACTCGGCCGGAATGCCGGACAAATTCGCAAAGTCCGGCTCGGCCGCAACACCAAAGCCGTTGGTCTCATCGACCGGAGATGCGCGGAGCGTATACTGGACGGTGCCTTTATCGCGAATAATCGCGTGGAAGGCTGCCGCATTGACCATAGACACAAGTGGGGCAGAAGTGAACGGACGAGGCGTAGATGCCTCAGACGGAATCTCCATAGAAGGAGCGGATTCGAGCGAAGACATCAGCGGTATTGAGGGAAGGAGAGCCGGGGATACCGGAGGTTCCGCCATCTCCGTAGCCGGAGAGACCGCAACAGGATCCGGAATAGTTTCCGGGAGTGTCGACACAATAGATTCGTCGTAAACAGGGCTGAACTTTAGTGAGGCGTTGCGCCAATCAATCAACGGATTGTAGCGGCGTAGCCAGTTTAGTCCAAGAACCAAGTCACAAGCAGAATCCAGACGGGTGACGTAGAATTCCATAGAATGGACATCGCCAGAAGGGAACCGAGGGAGCAATTGAAGCTGTCGGTCAATGATAGATGAGGAGCCGTCGAGATACCGGAGTTTAACCGGAGGGACCGCATACGGAGAATACCCATTAGATTCGCAAACCCTAGTAGACACAAAACAGTGCGAAGAGCCGGAGTCGATGAGCGCCCGCAAGCGGGAGTTGAATCCCGCGGCAACTCGTTGTACAAAAGACGGACGCAGGGTTAGGCCCGCGTCCGGAGTAGGAAAACCGGAAAGAATGCCGGAAGGCGAGAGATAGTCCGCAGAGAGTAATGATATATCGAGATCAACATAAAAGGCATTAGGAGAAAGAGTGGACGCGTTGAGAGTAACCTCGGGAAGCACCTCGGAGTCAACACGGCTCGGACCAGGTGCAGAGGTATCCGAGCCGCTGCCTATTTTTTTGACTCGGAGGAAGAAGCATCAGCGGCAGCAGGTGCGGGGTCAGAAACAGTTGCGGCCTTGCCTTGAGCGCCGGCCGGACGTTTGCGGCATTCAGCCATTTTGTGACCCTGCGCCACCGCAGAACATGCAGAGGTTGTTCTTCATGCGTCGCTCGCGCTCCTCCGGCTTGAGCTTGCCGGTGGAGTCGAGCTTGGCAGCGTATGGTTTCGCCTGCTTAGACCCGGAAGCCTGAGCCGCGTTACCGTTGGCCGGAGTATTGGCCGGAGGATTGGTCTTGGGAGGGGAGTTGGATTTTCCACCGCCTTTGCCTTTACCCTTGGACTTTCCACCACCGCCACCACCTCCCGAGGCCGCAGCACCGGAAGAATCGCCGGAAGACTTTCCGGCCGGAGGCGGATTCGCAGCAGCACGCTCGTTCGCGCGCTCAGTGTTGCGGCGATGATACCGCTGGTCAAGCTGCGAGGCGAGGGCTTTCAGCCCGGCAAGAGTGACCGGAAGCTGATTCTGCGCCATGGTGTCCTTGATACGGCTTGGAAGGCCGCGGTAAAATGCCCGGAAAAGGGCGGCCTCGTTATACCCAGTCATAACCGCATGGGTGTCGAACTCGAGCTGGTAAGTCGCCAGCCAATCTCCCGGCTTCATGGAGAGAGTCTCCAATGAAATCCGCGCGTCGCCGAAGGGATCGTGCGGGCCGAAATTCGTCGCAAGCTCTTGAACGAAGAGCTCCCAATTCCCATCCCAGAATGGAATGGGCGCTTGTCCGTCAGCGAAGATGTTGGGCTGAAACCACTGCTGAGCCGTTCCGCGAAGATACGATCGGACGTAAAAGATTTTCTCGTCGTCGGTTGGAAAGTCTTGCGGACGCTCCGCTATGTGCAGGTAGATCTGCGACATGAAAGTGGCGAACTTCGATGGATCGGAGCCATCGAAAGTATCCGGAGCGCGGGAGGAAGTACGAGTGGAGCGAGGAGGGGCAACAGAATTCCGAGCGAGGAGAGCCATAGCATCAGCCATTTGTTGAACGGCGTAGTCTAGCTGAGGGTTATGCGGAGCCGGAATATGAAGCGTAGGGCCGGGGGGCCCTTGCGGACCGGGAGGACCTGGAGGACCTGGAGGCGGAGCCGGACCAGATGGTCCGCCACCACCACCGCCGCCACCTCCACCGCCACCAGGTCCTGGATCCGGAGCCGGAGCACCGGAACCGGAAGGAATTCCAGCCGGAATGGAGGGATGGGGCGAAGGCGCACCGCCAGGTGGCGGGCCTCCACCTCCTCCTCCACCGCCGGAACCACCACCTCCACCGCCGGGTGAGCCGGAAGGCCCAGGAGGCGGGGGCGGAAAAGAACCAGTGGGAAGATAAGTGGGTTGTGGGGCGATTGGGTCAGGAGCAGGAGTTCGAGCTCTACCTTTACCCTTATCAACTGACTCCATAGGAGGAGCAGACGCCACACGCCGTCCAATATACGGATAAATCACGCCCGTTTCACGAGGCGGAAAATCAGTTGGTACAGGCTGCTGTTCGAGAGGATCCGTAGGATCGTAAACCTCCGGAAGTTCTTCAATAGCCGTAGTGACCGGTTGGTAGGATACGCGTCGGCGATTAGGGGTAGGCGATCGCATACTGCTTCCACCTGATTGGCGATCGTACTCTCGAAAGTCCATCACCTGAGGATATGCCGGACCGGGATAATGGGAACCGGTCGGGGAAAAGGTGAACTGCTGAGGATGGAGAGCAGCACCGCGCGCATCTTGAGCGAGAAGTGGGCGAGACCACATCGTTGGAGCATTCAGCCGTAAAGGCCGGGATTCCTCAAAACGAGGCTGCGCACGAGAGCGAAGATCTTGTGGGGAAGAGATGATGCCAGAGACATTGTCGTAGGTGAGCTGTCCCGGAACGACGATCGGAACGATGTTGCTGAACTGACGCGAATCGCGTCGACGGTTCCGAAAGTCGGGGGTATTGGCGAGGTGGCTGTAAGACATTGAGCCAAATTAGGTTGAGTTGAAAATACTGTTATATCCGTGTCGGAAAAGGCCGGAAAGACGGAAGGCCGGAAAGACGTAAAGGCCGGAAAGACGGATAGGGCCGTAAGTGATACCACGTAAGAGATCGGGTACACCAACTAACTTGGCTCGACGACGAAGAGAGCAGAAGTCAGACCACGGAGCAATGCGGAGGCAAAGCACGTTAATTTTCAACTAAAGATACAGTAGAACATAATACGTATTTATACTAAATACGGAGATAAGTCTAATGCGGAAAGAAGTATATAAAAGACAATAAGAACAATAAGAACAATAAGAGAGAAGCATAGTTGCATAAGTCATATGTTTGATTTGGGGAACGCTCAGAAGACCTTCATTGCGAAAACCCCAAAGGTTGTGCGTCAACGGAACTAGCCGGAGCATCGGAAAGTTGGTTGGACCGTAATGGCCGTAACCGTAACCGGAAAGGCCGTAAACGGCCGGAAAGTGCATGATCGTAACAAGTTGCGGGGCGAAGTTTAATAACACACGAGTCGATCATTTCAAGTGGTATGGAAACACGAAGATGTCAAATCTAGTACTCTCTCTATTTGTATCGCCATGAGCAGCACACAAATTCCTACCTCGCAATGTTTCCCTCCGAAATCTGGTTGGCGTGCTGGACCTTCTGCTCCACTCGGCAACTTCGCCGCCTCTCCCTGGTGTGCCACCTCTTTCGATCTCTGTGTCTGCAGCTATTGTTTCAATCACAGTCTGTCGACACAATCAATTTTACTCGGATGCCGGAGGACTGGATCTCCAACGTCCACAAGCTGCATCAGGCCGCTGTCAGGCTGGAGAGAATCGCGGATGGACCCCGCGTTCCAATGGTTCGATCGTGGACGTTCGTGGGTAACGGGAACCTCGTGCCCCTGCCCAAGTCCTTGTACACCACGAATATTGGGATGATTAATGCCATGTACGGGAGGGTTGTGATGGCCTTTTCCTCCACACTCGGTCAATATCAGCACTTGTGCTCCTTGAATATATGGGACTTTCTTGTTGATCGGTCCTTCCGCGACACCCTGGTTTCCCTACCGAGGTTGGAGGAGGTCTCGTTCGGGAATTGCGACATTTCAGCCCGGGATGGTATTCTCCTCAACTTGAAATCTTTCACAATGTTTAGCACAAGGAACGTGCTGATAGATTCGTTGGAGCTAGTGTCACCTGGTCGATTGCAGACCCTCAAGCTCGATGGCCGGGGCGAGACTATCCCACTGATGGAGGGGTTCAGTCACCAGAGATTCTCCCACCTCACCCAGTTATCCCTTGATATCATATTCGACCTCAAGCTCTTCCTACGTTTTTCAATGCAGTGTCCGCGACTCCAAGGTCTCTCAGCAGGAAAGCTCTCGGGTGATGGCCTCACCTCTCTCTCCAGCCACATATACCCCCAGACCATACCACTTCTGCAGAGCATCGATGCTCCACTGGCTTTGGTCCGAGCCTTGACACCAAACCGCCCAGTCCGCAAAGTCATAGTGCGGCCTGACTGGCCATTATCTGCTGAGGACTTCATGCTCACAGTACTGGATATCTCCAATGCCTCTACCCCTGTTCGATCCCTTGCTCTCCCAACCATTTACCCGACTATCGAGTCTCTTAACACCCTGTCATCTCTATTCCCTGGGCTGACAAGCCTTTCCATGGACATCCGCTGCGACGAGGACAGGGAACTTGTGCACTGGCACCCTGCCTTTTTCAGAAGTTGCAGCCCCGAGGCCGATACACGCCTCCCCGACGTCTGTGATGAGGATGTGTTCGATTCGCTTCCACCCGAGGAGGTCTCCGATGCAGAGGAAGACTCAGAGCAGCCTCCCCCTGCCGTTGATGTCACATTGGAAACACATCCCAAGATGCCTGACTCCGTTTGTCTGCATGTATATATACAACTCGGTCTGCAGGTACATATCACTGACTAGAGCTGTTGCTGTCCAGGAGATTTTGAGCTGGATCTGCAGCAGCCTCGTCTTGCTACAACCCGAAATTGAGGTACTTCGAGTCACTGTCCGTAGTCATGACTCGGGGTCAACTGTGTTGTCGGACGATCACCAACATCAAGTCATCGCCACCCTCAGTCGCATGTATCCGTCGCTACGCGAGTTAAAATGGGATATCACAATGATCCTCATTGGGAACGGACTGGCATACTGTGGAGGAGGAAAGGCCTCAACGAGTACATTATGATTCAGGTACATTTGTAACGAGTCGACCTTTGCCGTAATGCGATCCCTATTCCTAATCAGAATTCTTGATTGACTTTAAACCTTTGACTGTATGCTGTGCAGGGGTCAGTGTCGCAACTGGTCTTAACACTCCAGACTGGACTGATTTCTGCGACAGTGTCGCAGCTGATCTCGGTGCAGCCGACGAGTCTGAGAGTGAGAGTGTCGCTGTCGGTTGGTCCCCTTTAAAAAGTTGCACAATGTAACCTGGAGAGCCTCAAAGAGTTGTCCCTGGACATTCCGAGCGTCGACCCGGGCACTGTCCTATCTTTCACCATACCCCGCCTTCGAAAATTGGGTCTCCATATTGATTCAGATCCGCTGCCCATTTTGGTCATGCTCTGGGCTCAACTCGCTGATTTCACTTTCAACTGTAGTTCACACTGCAGCCAACCTGATTAGTGCTAGCCAAAATACAATATGAATATGCAAAATGGCGTATTGTATAATATATTCATATCCATATGTATTCGCCTCCAGGACCACGTATCATATTTGTACTGTATCATATCACATTAGTGAGGTTGAATATGAGAGATCATTGGGGGAGCTTGCGACCCCGATCTATTAGGCTCATGACCAACCGCGTTCGCCAAGCATGTGGCTGCGCTTATCACGGTTGGCGAAGCGGCTGGGATAACTGGTCGTGATTTTGGCTGATGCCGCCAAATGAGGTTTCGGACTTGGTATTTTCAACCTCCTGAACCTTCAGAAAAAGTGTAAAAAGTTGTATAGTCAAAGATGGATAGTTTTCAATCCTGAGTCGAATGAGACAAACTTGTTTCCCATTTTGGCCAAAAATAAACCGTGCTCTATCAATTCAAAATGAAATATGGAGCAACTTTCTCTATATAACTTGGGTCTTCCGCCTCATTGTTCTGAAGGTACGGAAAGGCAGGAAGGGGCTCAAAAGTGTAAGTCCGAAACCACATTTGGCGCCATCTGCCAAATCAGCAACCAAATGTTCCAGTCGTTCCCACAGCACCGATCTTCTTGCCCTCGTGATCGGTGCGTGGGAACAGACTGGTCGCAAGTCAGGATCCGATTTGCATGTCACGTGAAAACCGCGGTCTCAAAAGTCACAAGTCAATTCTCACGAGTTCATTTCGGCCGAAATTCGTGGAATCCCCGATAACTCAGAATAAACCAGTTGATCAAATCCTCAAGGCAAGCACGCGGAACCGGCATTCCTCCTTGCTCACCCCCACCATCCTTCAGGTACTTTCCCCTCTTTTCAGCTGTATTTTATATTTTATTACTCCAAACTCACTCTGTTATAACAGCTTTGATGCACTTGGTGATTAGCCCGTATCTGCTCTTTCTGATCTTGTCTCGGACACTGTGCGTGGTTTCTTTATCCTTGACCTCACTTTTCTCACTTTTTATAGCTCTGTTGGAATGCATGTCTCCCTTGCCCTTCTGATTCATATTCACAAATTGACTTTAAAATAGGATGTGTCAAATTTATTCTACTTCTCCAATTCATTTGCATTGATTTCCTAGGCTTGGTAAATGACTGTCAGAGAACTGTTAAGAAGATTTGTTACCTTCCTGGATCTGATATGCACATCAATCTTCCATCAGTTGTCTTTGTTCAGTGCAACAGATATTCAGGTATTTATTGATTCTCTTATTGTTCAGGGTGATTGTTTAAATGAATTAAACAGGTCCTCAAACACCAGGTTAGGAGGGAATTGATCTGTCCTGGATTCCGATTGGTCCTGTGACCATAAGATGGGACAACAGAACTGGGAAGTCACTATCTAGAACACAATTACCACTCACCCTTGCATGGGCTATTACAATCAACAAGAGTTAAGAAATTACTCTTGACAAAGCAATAATTTATATTGGGAACAAGGATTTTCCTCAGGCCTTTCTTTTGTTGCAATTTCTCGAGTCAAAATACTGTGTGGTACAGCTTTCCGGAAGATGGGCCGGCTGCAAAGACCCATTACCGGATCACTGAAAATGCTGGAATATGACACCGCACATAGGGCTGCACTTGGCTTTGAATTGGATACTTATGGTATAGATCTTGGAGAGTATGTATTTAATGAGGATCAGTTGTAAATATTTGGAATCTCCGGTTGCGGGGGGAAAAAAACTCTGTATTAGCGAGCTCCCCTTACGTATCCGGGCACCGGAATACAAAACATATTATGGGATATGGGATTACCGGGGAATGAAACCGGGATCAATACCGGGATCAGCACCGGGATCTGATTGACTGATCGGTGATCACGGCAGCTTGAGCGTTCCCAAACGGGTGTTGACCAACAAGTTCTTGCTTTCTATTCCTGCTCTCCCATGGCGCTGCTGGCCGTACTTCAGCTACTTGATCAGCACCCCCATTTGCAGCACATACAAGTCTTACAGCTCCTCAAGTTCCTCCATCTGGCGGCTCTTCTGAACCAGGATATCGGGCTTGCTCAGCCGGCAAGACTGGATCTTGACGCCACACCGGACCATCTCCCTCAGAGTGTCTCGACATTTCTCGCCGACGCTACTGGAGTAGGTAGTGATGCTGTCCCCAATCTATGGGCTGTTTTCAGAGATGAAGTGTGGGTAATGGAGCGTGAAGATGAATCATCACTGGAGGAGACCTTCCGGACACATGGATGACACCTAGGAATCAGTGTGTTGGTTGACTGTTTCCTCCTCGCCGCTCTAATATACTTTTAATGAGCTTCTTTGACCGTACCCACCCACCAGGACTTGTACCAATGCTGCCTGTCCCAGGGTTGGTGCCCGCGCTCACCCGTGCAGAACAACGTCAAGTAGTTGTGTATTCACTGGCTCATGGAGTACGTTCAGCTTGGTCTATCCATCTTTCATGCTCTCGTACGTATTTATATCCCATCCCATTTGTTTCCGTATATAAATACTATTGGGACGTAGACTGCCGTACAAATTATCACAATAATCACACCGGCAATTGCCAAGTTTTGGAAGACCCGACGTTGATGACAACACACTAAGTGTCAAAATCAATGTCAGGCCAAACAAAATTTAAGCTGAATTCCATAGGCTCATTTTGTTTTATACAATATCTGACATCAATAGAAAAAAAAATGTTTTCAGTTGTGCTGAGATGGAGCTGACATGCAAAACAACAGGTTACAAGTCAGGTGGGCTGAAACTACAAATTTTGGTTCTCATTTCAGTCCATGCAAAACTTGGAGTTTTGGTTTTGATTTTGGCTCAAGCTGAAATAAAAACCGAAACTACAAATTTCAGTTGCACTGAAATCTCATGGATGGAATTTCAGTCATGCTGAAATTCATAGTTGCGATTCTGATTTCAGCTTGAGCCGAAATCAAAACCAAAATTCCAAGTTTTGCAGGAACTGAAACGAGATCTGAAATTTGTAGTTTCAGTTCTGTTTTCAGTCCAATTGACATCTCAAGTTTTGGCTGCACTTTTATCAGTACCTAGATACTTAGTTTCCATTCTGGATCTCAGCTAACCTGAGGTGTAATCTGTTACTTTGCATCTCAGCTCTGCCTTGGCTCAACTGAAAGCAATTTTTTTTCTGTTATTTTCAGATATAATATCAGACAAATTGAGACTAGAGATCTCAGATTATATTTTGCCCGGCCCGATGTTAATTTCAACACTTAGTGTGTCATCATCAACATCGGGCCTTCCAAAACTTGGCAATTGCCGGTGTGAATTTCTCGGTGCACGCCGGAATACGAACATATTATCCTGGTATCCCTGCACTCCTTCAGATCAGCGAGCACCAGTTTGCGGAGCTAAAGCTTGTGAAAATGTGGATCTCATCGATGCTCATCGGCTGGTTCTCTGCCACAAACTGCGCGAAGATGTACGATGTCGCCCTGTCTGACTGTGCTAACCTCGAGACTGGCGGTTGGCAATTTGGCCTCAAACTTACAACCAATCACATCCGGGACGCTTTTGTCATCAAGTCGCTTCTAGATGACCGACACCGCAACAGTACCTTGCTTCAAGTCGACCACGCCGGGGATCAAAACAGTTGATTTGAGGCCGCCATGCATGAAAGGAACGAGCATATAATTCTCCTAGGTCAAGACGAGGGTACCACACTATTGCAATCGTTGCATGCGTGTCTGGGAAGATGAGGAGGGAAATCTGCGTGAGTTTTATGCATTTTACTCTGTCATTCAATGCTCATGGTCTCGCACAGACTGGACTTGGGTAATTGCATCTGACGGAAACAACATGGGACATCCATGCTGCGGTGAATTTCGCTGCACTGAGCCTGTACAGTCTAAGCGTGACCGGCGACACTTCTGTGCAAAACACGATCACTTACATTCGATCTGCACCATTGTTGGCTGTAATGACAAGATTGTCAATGGTACCAAGGCCTGCTCACTACCGACACACCAGCAGATGGAGCGGCTCAATGCGGAAAGAGGCAGAGCTGCATTCACCCTCAAGCACCAACTTCAGCGGCAGAAGATCCGTAGTGCGATGGCCAGCACTCCCTCAGATGGTCCCCCAACAGACATGGATCCAGATGCGGACAACGACGATGAAGTACAGGAGACAATTGAGTGGTTTGACGTAGAGGAAGATGGGGCTGTGCATCGCTACGAAGGGAAGAATCTGTGGTCTGTCGGCGTTGGAGACGAAGATATCCCAGATCCATGCGACTCCAAATCTGACCAAGGTAACTGGAAAATCAAGGCTCTGTTCCACCGGCGTCGTACCCACAACGAGCAGACTCTTGTTTGTCCCACAGATCCCAATGGGGAATCATGTTGATGAGCTTGACGATGGGTGGTCATTCCGACTAGAACACAGGCATCAGTTACGAGAAGACAACATACAAGGTCGACGTACGGCAGCCCAAAAGACTAGATAGAAGACCTTCTTATGCAACAGATCCAGCGCACTCTTGTATTTACCACGCTTAATGGCCGCTGCATCTGCAGCGGTCTGATCCTTATACTCTCGCATCCACGAAGCAGACATTTGGGTGGTTTTCTTGGGCTGTGAGAGGCGGGGAGGCACAGGAGTAGTGGAGGATGGCACCTTGTTGCCTGGATACACTGGCTTGAGCATACCGACCGGACGAGAGTGGGTTGAGAAGCCGGAGATGGGGGCCGAGTGAGACGGGGCAGTGAACGATCCAACGGAAGATGAGCGGGAAGGGCCAGCAGACGAGCTGGAGCTAGTAGATGATGACTGGGCTTTGTAGGTTGCCTTTGAAAGCCGCATTGCCAGTTTGAGCTCTTGTTCCTCCTGCGCTGTCATTGGCTCGATGGGCAGAGGCTGGGGACCAAAATACTGGCGGAGTTCCTCGTCTTGAATGAGGTCTTGCATCTCCTCAAGTTGAGGATCGTATATGAGACCTTGCTGGGTGGCACTGGGGCGTGGTGTTATAGTAGGTGATAGAGAGTGAGAAGATGAGGTGGGGGGTGAATGGGGGAAGAACTTGGGCGAGGTTTGGCCGCAGCGCGTGGATGGTGTTTCGCGGCCTGGCGAGTTGTGAGATGGGTGGCTTGATGCCCAACGGCTAGGCAGCCCCCCTTGTCGACGATGCAGTGGGTTTTACAGCGGCTGTGTGAGCATGCTGGGGACACCTTCCTGTGGCAGTCTTGACGAGCGCAGTCAGGCTTGTTGGGGCCGGTGGAGGAGTGTCTTTCATTTGCAGCCGAGGGATGTGGGGCACGCGAGATGGATGCGGGAGGTGTCCAGTTGGGATGCGGGGGGATATGGGCTACAGTGGGGAGAGCATCGCGGAGAGGGAATTCGTGGAAAGTACCGGCACTGATTGCACTGGGCAGGAAAGCGTCAAGGTGTGGGAATGTACGGGCGAGTTGGCAAAGAGGTTACCGATATGTAATTATGGCCTGCTGACTAGCCACCGGCAGCGAACTTGATGATTAGGTACGCCCAGCACGAAGGGCAGGTGTTGTCGTGGTTGAGGGAGGGAGGCATCGCAGACAGAGGGGAGGAGAACAGCAAAACATGTCCAAATGCGGACATCATCAAAGTTCGCCTAATGCCGATGCTGCCGCCGGTTTTGATCCTGGTCCATTACCCGGTATTCCCATAACCCATACTTTCACGAATATGAATACAATATGAATACAATATGAATATTTTTGAATATATTCTACTGGTTGTTAATTCTGATGAACTCCATGTAATTAACCCCCTCAGCAAGCCCTGATTTAAACCATTCCTTTGTAACAATGTCCACAGACACTGTCTCTGCTCATGGATGACCGAGCATTGGAAAGAGTGTGCTTCAAGCTGGAAAAGAAACACTTGACGGAGATGCTTACACCAGGAATTACTAGGATATCCCTAGCACATTAACACTCCTTAATGCTGCGGTACAGGAACTGATCGCGATTGACCGCGATCACTTTAATTTATTAAAAGCCTATATAAGCACAGTGATCAATGTGCTCTGAACCTATCAAGAAAACACCAACCACAACCAAACCTACACACAGAAGTGCGTCGGAACGGAACAGAAGTGCTCGAGACGTGCGCAGACGAGTATCAGACCCTGGTACAGGGCCTTATAAAAGGTTGCAGGGAATGGTATAGACCTCGGAAACGAGGAGAGAGCATTGTGTTGTTTATAGAAGTCCTTGGAACGAAGTCCAAGTACTTGAGCCTTGTTCTGAGTGAACTGGGATGGAACCGGAACAGACAGGAAAGCTAGTAGAACGCAACAAGAGTGTTGATGTGAATGGAACCCTTGCTGCGCAAGTGTTCTGGCTAGATCTGATTGAACAAGGGTAGACCCGAACAAACAGGAAGCACAGTAGCGCGGTGATGTAAAGCTTCGCAGCTATGAGAAACAAACGAGAACGAGTTGCTGAGATTCTCCAAAGCGAGGTGGATGCCGATTCCAAGCGTAAAAACAGTAACAACAGTAGTGGGTTCCGATCCCAAGTGCTCCAGACAGTGGTGGGTTCTGATCCCAAGCTCCTTAACAGTATTCCGATCCCAAGCTCTTCACAACACAACCCAAACAACCAAGTGCGTACTCAGCACAATCCCAATAGTTCCAGTCACTTTCAGACTATTCCAGACGAATGGCAAGTCGGATCTCAAGGATACCGATAACAAAGAAAAGATTCCAACCCAAGATGAATTCTAAGAGACACCTTGTTCGAACTCCCCAGTATCTGCCCAATTCGCAAGTGTTTCCACCTACTAGCCGTGGGGTGATTCCGTGAAGCCGCCCAAGATGCCCCTGCTACTAAATACAAAGCCCTGAAACACATGGAAACATCTGAGAATAAGTAAGTATGAGTAAAATAGTCTGTTTATCCGTCCGACTTCTGTGTATCCGTCATAGGAATGGGTATCTGAGTCCTTCCATTGGCAGCCCATGTCGAGCACGCCATCCTGGTGTGATCCTGTGCACATGTACGATCAGTCAGACTGTGCCCAACCCATCACAAACCAATCCCCTATGTCGATCCTGACTGTATATGCTGTTCCTCCCAATGCCTGTGCCTTCCCATCTATCGGAACGTCTGGAACAGAAGCTCCCAGTCCGTAGCTCTTCAGAGATACCACATTCAAAGTACTTCCCAGTATGGGTACTTGTTCCAAGAGCCGACAAGTGTAGGTCCAAGTGATCAGACCCTCGCTTAGTGACCATCCCATATCTGGAATGCCCGGGACGGCGTGGAACCATCAAGATGTGATGTTCCCAGCCCCTTCCAGTGATCATCTGATCAGGACGCGTTACGCGTCCCATGTCCAACACACCACAACAGGATTCCAGTCTGTCCCCAGTCTCGTTCTGTGAACAGGAATAGAGTAGACTTCATGTTCCACTTGAATGTTGGGCTACACATCTCCTACAGGTTTCGGAGCGAGCACATGCCAATGGTTCCAGAGTGTTCCTCCCCGTTCCCATCTGTTACTCAGTGGATCCTGCCCTGCCAGCTACTTGGGAACCTCAGTACTGACACTTCTGGAGCGTAGCCCGGCACATGTCTTGTCATGAAAACACGAAAAAGCGAAGATTTCATAGGTGGACAAATCCTGTGCTTATCAACGGTAGAATCTCCATGTACAATGTACAGTAGATTCTACCTCGTCTAATCTCAGGCTTCTACCTTGGCTTGACATAGGCATTGTCTCCACCCTGCCCCGCTTCCTCCACATCATACTACGGGTTATATCCACACCCCGGGTTGTATACCTGAGTGGATATCACACCCTCTTCAACTTGTTCCAGGTTCCACCTCGCATCCCGACCTACGACATACGGCCTCCACCGTACGACTGGTCCTACTGCTCGGGGAACATACAAGCTACTAGTGTCTATCGGGTTTATCCTGGTTGGGGTTCTCGTCGGGTTATTCGCTGTTTAGCCGACCCAGAGGCCGTTGCTGACAGAATGGACTGTGACATTCTCGCATCTTTGATCTGATCTGATCCTCTGTGATCTGTGATCATTGATCTCCTTATCCGATCCCATCTGATCTCTCTGATCCTATCTGATCCTCTTATCTGATCGGGATCTTATTGTCTTGATAACAATCTTATTGTCTTGACATCCATCTGATCCTATCTGATCCTCTTATCTGATCGGGATCTTATTGTCCTGATAACAATCCTATTGTCTTGACATCCATCTTATTGTCTCTATTGTCTCTATTGTCCTTCCCTTCATGATCGAGATTGAAGACCGTGCTACTTCCCTCCAACCAATGGCGACAGAATTTCATCGTAGGAGAGATGAAGAGGACCAACTGGCTGAAACAGGTGCCGACTCTCTCGAAGGTACGCCATTCGGAATGCCTTGAAACTCAACATCTCTGTGACCGTTGTGGACTCCAGCGAGGAAGATTGCTGTGCGTGTTTCTCTGTTTCACCCACTGCGCTGCATGCTCACTTTGACCAGGCCTTGGCCGCTGCACATTTCGATGACCCCAATCTGGACGAGAGACTCATAACTGGATTGGAAGACGAGAGCCCTTATTCTGAGGTACGATCCGCCGTTGCAAATACAGGTATGAATCTGAGAGTCAATCTTTATTCCCTCACTAATTTCTGGGCCAGACGACCCCGATATGGCCGTAAACACGTTTCGAGCTTGGGTGCTGGGACTGGTCTGTGCCATTATTGTTTCGGTTGGTAAATCTTTTGCTTTCCAACATCGCAAATGTCAAAAAAAAAAAATCTCGTTTCGGCAGGGTCTCAATCAATTTGTAGAATGGAATCCCATTACTCTTTGCACAAAATCTAACTCACCTGTCCATGCAGCTGTCGTTCAGATTTCCTTCGGTCGCTGTGGGTGGGGTGGTGGTCCTGATTCTAACCTTTCCTGTTGGATGCACTTGGGCATCCTATGTCCCCAATTGGTGCATCGCGGGCTTGACATTGAATCCCGGTCCATTCACAATTAAGGAGCATGTTTTGATTGTGGTGTGTATCAACGGTTGACCTTGTCTGTCTGACTTACTGCTGAATAGATCATGGTCGGTATATACATTGGATGCAGTTTGTAAACTGAGCTCTTCCTAGGCAACTGCTGGAGCATCGCCAGCAGGATACAGCACATGTGAGGCAACCAATCTTGTATTTGGGATCCGGAGCTGACCGCACCATAGACATTGGTATTGACCCCTGCTTGGGGGTTGTGCCTCGGCGCTGAATTATGTTGTAGTAGCGGCTCAACGAGTATTTTATGGGCAAGATTATAATTTCAGCTGTGAGTCCTCTACCTCTTTATCCGTTGCAGTGGTTCTGAGGCGTCCCAGATCAATGGTATGTTCTAGGGGCAGCTGCACAGAAGAATAACAAATTCTCAGGTTTGTCATTATGTCCTCCCAACTGATTGGATATTCCATGGGTGGAATTACCCGCCGATTTCTGGTCGAACCACCTTCAATGAGTTAGTGTTCCTCGTATTGTTCACCAAACCTTGAAAACTCCTGCTCTCCCAGTCTGGCCCAGCAACCTCGTCACCTGTGTCATTTTGAACACCTTTCACTCGCGGACATACACCAGTGCCGAAACGCGAGGCGGGATGAGTCGTGGAAGATTCTTTGTATATGCGTTTTTGGGGTCCTTTGCTTGGCGTATGTGGTTTGTGGACCTTGTTCTAGTCTCGTTGAACCTTGTTAGACTTCTTTCCCGGATACATATGTACGCAGAGTGTCCACGCCATTTCAAGTTCCCGCCTGTTGACCTGCCTCTTATCCCAGTCCAAGCCTTATCTTACTTCTCCTGGGTGCAGTGTTCCACTCTGCTGTCGTCAATTTGCTTACATGTTCCACCAGGTGACGTGGATTCGACCCAATGACCCTGGTATATCCTTCTTTGCAGCATTGACTTCGCTAACAAGACACTCAGTCGTGGCTCAGCTGTTTGGGTACAATTCAGTTACCTCCGTTGTTCTGTTCTAACACTGATCACAGATATGTTCATGGGACGGTGCGGACCACCGATCATGTTTATGCTCACATCTGAGGCACATCCCAGGGTATGTCAATAATCACGTTTGACTGGAGCCAAATAGCGTGAGGTTTGCACTCCTCGGCCGAAGTGTACTGTATATTGATTCATGTATGCAGGTTTGCCGGATCTCCTCTGGTAACACCCTGTAAGCATGTGTGTGTGAGTCTATTATTTCTCAACTCACTAGGCGCTCTCCAGGGTGGGCTCAAGTCAACATCTTTGGAGGTATGTCCGATTGCGATGGCAGGCTAATGCTGAGGGATACTCAAAGGCTTCCTTGTTTTTTTCTGTACGTTTGAAGGATTTACGATACATGTGCTGCATTCACACTTCAGACAGGGTTTCTCGTTCCCGTGCTCTATGTTGGTTTCTTATATCTGATAATTTGCAACACAAACCTTCGTTCGCAGTTCACCAACACTTGGTACGGGAAGTTTATGCCGTACGCGACAGTCTATGTATAGTTTTCGACCATTGCAGGAACTGATCTTTGCAGTATCTCATCAATTGCATCTGTTTGTCCAATTTCAACTCTCCTACGGTTGTGCTCCCTTTAAACAAACGGTAGTACGACAACCAAATGCACTTCTATAACGTTTCGGCCATCCTGACCCCCGAATCAACCCTCGATTTAGACGCGTATCGGAATTATAGTCCCTTGTTTATATCGTGAGTCCAGCGTGCCCGGTAAGAGCGTCTCACAGTGTTCCAAAAGGTCGACGTTTGCCATGGCTTACGGGTGAGGGCTTTCATTCTCTGCTGAGTTTTACTGATGTCCGTGCTGGTGTTAACAGAACGGCCTTTGCATCAATCACTGGTTAGTCATACCCCGACGGTCCAAATGCTGTTTCTATTAATCCCTGGATTTCTTCTCAGCAACTGTGATGCACACCATGCTATATTTCAGAAAATATATCTGGGTTCAAATGCGGAGCACAATCCATCAGCAACCCGATATTCATGCACGATTGATGTCTAAATACCCCCAGGGTTCAGTTCTTCGTTGGCCGAGGGAGTAAAACAACAACTGACACCCAGACCAGTCCCCCAATGGTGGTATGCGGTTATCTGCTTGTCCATGATGGTCTTCGGAATCATCAGCATCGAAGTTTGGCCGACGTGAGTAAAGTAACCGGCCCTGGTAGGAATTTGACTCGATAGCCACCAGTGGAACACCAGTTTGGGCTTTAGTCGTCGCGCTCGTACTAGGTGGGTCCCGTTTCATCTCGTGTTAACCAATCCACTTATTCATATAGTAGCTTTGGCCTATGTCGTTCCCGTCGGGATAATTCAAGCGATTACTGGCCAACAAGTTGGGCTGAATGTTATGACTGAGCTTATTGTCGGCTATGCGCTGCCTGGGCACCCCATTGCAATGATGTTGTTCAAGACTTGGTAAGAAGCCCTTGTCGTCTTTCCCTCATTGAACTCGTCTTTCAGGGGTTTCAACACCATGGGCCAAGGCAAGTTCAATTCCGTTCACAACTTCTACGGCTGTAATCTGACGTAGTAATATTCAGCGCTGAGCTTCGCAGCTGATTTCAAATTAGGCCACTATATGAAGATCCCTCCACGGACCATGTTCTGGGGCCAGGTAAATCTGTTCGACTTTGTTACGTCGCCGGAAGATTCATTATTGCCAGGTCATCGGCACAATTGTTGCTGGTACCGTTCAACTGGGTGTTCAAGCTTGGATGTTTGGCCACATTGAGTGCACAGCTTAACAAGAAACATCATGGTGTTCAACGCTAACTTCACTCTGCAGGCATATCTGCTCCCCCAACCAAAAGGACCGGTGCGAAACACAGTTCTTTACGCTCTGTGTTTGCAAGCTTGAATATCACATTAGGTTCATTTGTCCTGCCGTCGAAATCTTCGGCACTTCGAGCATTATTGTGCGTGCTTCGATTTGGTTCAACATATGTCTCTTGACTTTTGGATGTGATCCAGTGGGGTAACACAATCATCCCAGGGTGCTTCCTGAATTAAATAACAAAACTTTCAAGGTGTTATTGGTCCGGAATTGATGTTTTCCAAGGGACATATCTATACGTGCGTGCTCAGCACCATATATCGGCATCCGTGTTCAATTTCCTCCAGCTGTGAGCTTTACTATGGACAAGACATGCCTTCGCTTCGCTCCGGCTTGAGTGCTGACTTAAAGGGTAGCCAACGAACATTTATAAAAACGCTTGAAGGGCAACTGGGTTCGTCAATTCTCACCGTTGGCATTGTACAGTGAAGGTGCAGTTCAAAATTTAATTGACAAAGATATCTACGTACAAACCCCTGCAGCATAGATCAAATTACAGTCTAACAGGCGAATTAGCGATGCGGCCGCTCCCTTTCTATTAGTTTGACCATAATGGAGTGTACAATACAACACGCTGCAGGAATTAGTCAACAAAGGTGTTGTACATGATGTCACGAATTGAAGACATATCCATGGCTCACAGGAAGTCCAGAACGACAGAGATCCGGTCCCCAGATGTGTCAGAGACGCGCTCGAAGTGCGTGGCACAGAGGCGGGAGGTCAGGAGTTGAGCCGGGAGTATTGGTATAATGATATAATAGCGTACTGTAAACACCTCGTTGATGCGTCGGTTAGCACAGGGGCGCGAAATCAATAGAGGGTCCTTAAACATAGGACTGAGTGAGAGGTGGCTAGAAGTGCAACATTCGTGAGGAACTCACCACTGTGAAGCGACTCGCTTGCGAAACCTTTTAAAAATGAAATCAGCCTCCTGTGGTACATGCCGCGTGCAGAGTTGTGCATCAGCGGCCCCGGCGCACGACTGAGCTTCCGTGACATGTTGAAAATTTGAATTTGAAGTTTCCGGACAGGCTAGGGCGAAGCGAATCCGACCGGCGGGTTAGAGGTGATAGATAGAATGAGAATCTCACATGCGATAGCGGTAGCCTGCTGCGTGTGAGTCAGTGACACTCAATGGACTCACTCGAGAATATAAATCAACCTTATTTACGGAGGACGAACACATACGCGAAATGAGTCTCACCCTGGCCCAGATTAGCCGTGGAGTGACAATGAAACAGCTAAAACTGTCCCCGAGAGTCAACACCGGGAGCGACGGATAAAACGCTGGACAACGATGCTTACCTATTGTAATCCCGGCTCTGTCTTCTGTGCTATAGCTGATCAGAAACCCACGCAGTTGGCGAGCGAGCCCAGCTGGATGTTTACCTATTCGACTCCCGGCGCTGTCGTCTGTGCTATAGCTGATCAGAAAGCCTCGCAGTTGGCGAGTGAGCATAGCTGGATGTTTACCTATCCGAATCCCGGCTCTGTCCTCTGTGCTATAGCTGGCAAGCAAGCACAGCTGGGCTGCTCCAGTAGTCTGGCAAAATAATCAGTAGGATGTTCATCGGGATGTGGGATGAATTGCGATGCGTACAGAAGTGGGGTAGCTCGACCGGAATGATGGCGGAATATGTGTACTGAGTAGGGGGAGAATATTGTAAAAATGCGGATTAACTAATCGCAAGTTGAAACAAACCTAGGTCAAATCGAAGCATATTCGGAGCGGCGTTGATGCCAATATCAATATTGGTGGGTGTAGGGTAGCTAGAAGATTGAGAATTAAAGGGAACTCTGTCATATGGAATACATTTGCGCACCGCAATGGAGGGACACTACAACCGACAAAATCATTCAGCGCCTGACTCGTTGAGCTCACGAATTACACTCACTGGGCTGTCTGGACGCAAACTGTCCCATCGTAGACGACGTTCTAACCAATTCCTTGGGGCCATGGGTTATAACACCTGTAAACCAGGGGAATGTGAGCAAGATAAAGTAAGGGCAGGCGGCTTACCGAGTGCGGGAAGGTGGTCGGCGCTTGTTTCAGAAAGCATTGGCCATTCAGCATGTGTACGCTAATAACGAACAGAAAGCATTTTGTAGGCTTGATTAACGCTGCGATTGGCCGTGAAACGCACCTAGCAATGCGGAGGGAGCTGAAAGATGATGGGGGGAAGGAACGAAGGAAGTTAGACAGCGATCTTCTTTTTGAGTGGGTTTTGAGCGCTGGAAAGTAGGGCCGCGTGAATGGAACGGCACGGAAGAAGTGCAGTCGGCCAGAGCTAAAATGTGATTGGCGTGTCATCCGTAAATAGGCATGGGAAGGAAAAAGACCGAATTGGGTGGGCTCAGAGCCTCGACTGAAGGAAGGATGGGCGGCTGAGAGAGAAATGACAAATCTAGGTGATGGCAAGCATGCGCACACTGATACGAGGGATCTGCTTAATACATGAGGTATCACGGTGTCCCCTCTCTGAGCCTCACCGAAGCCTTGCTTTTTTTTTTCTTGCTCGGCGTGGGGGCACCGTTGATCGCCTGGATCATCCAACAGACGTACCCGAACAGCTTCCTTAGATATGTCAAGTGAGTTTTTCCCCCGCCGTTGAGCGTATTGATTAGCTTGCGGACAGTTTGTGAGTGGTCACAATGCTCTGAGTCTCCCCCAATGAATTGCATAGCCCACTTATTTTCAACGGCCCGGGACTTGTACCTCCTACGACGGCCCTGGGCTACGTCCCTGCAGCGTACGTGTCTCATCGGCAAGATGTCCGCATAACAATAAACGGTTCTTTCTCTTTTCCGGTCCAGTGGGGTCGGCTTCTTTTTCCAATATTGGATCCGTAGGCAAGTACTTCCATATAGCCTCTCCCTGTCGCCCGCTTGACACAAGTCTAGGTACCATTTCTCATGGTGCGTCCAGTCGTTTTTTCCGCATGAAGCCGTCAATGTATGCCACCGCTATGAAGGTGGACCAAATACAATTGTGCGGGCATTCTTGTGTGTGATACGTTCACTGAGCCATTGATACAGATGTCCTTGCAATTGGGCTCGACTCCGGTGTAGCATTCACCTTCTTGATCATATTCTTTGCACTTCAGTTCCCCAAAAACGGTGTGGTGCGTATTGTTTGAGTTTGGTGCTGTAGAGTCCCAATTAGTCCCTCTTCAGATCGGCGCAAAGAACATTCTGGTGTGGTGGGGCAACACGGTAACACATACTCTCTGTACTCTGCTGCATCTTATGATGATCCTCAAAACTTCAGATTCCCTTTTCCGGTGCAGACTACGGACCACAAGGTGCAGGCACGCCGGTGCAGACACTCGCACCTGGGGAAAAACTTGGGTACACTTCCCGTCGACATCGTGTTGAGGCCACTGATCGACTTGCAAATGCAGCCCGAGTGAGTGGTAGATGCAGATGCGCTAAAGGAACTTCAAGACCGCAGCCAGACGTAGCTCTTAAACATGTACATGATGTACCGGTTCCCCCGTCCGAACACCTTCATCAAATATGGTTCACATCGGGTCTAGTAAACATGGGTTGTAGAAAGTGAACACAATTCTGTATCGCGATTCCTTGATCATCCCACGCGATAACAACGGCGTCAAGCCCGCCTGAACGAATCAATTCCACCAGCGCAATTGTGTGCTGGTGATGAACGGGGGCGTGCTTTGTCCGCGGCCAGGAGTGCATCCTTCGATAAACGTCCCCATATATCTGTGATGCGCTCCAAGGGAGTTTGAGGAAAGCAGAGATGTTTAATAGCGCCGCATCCAACAACGCGTCTTGCAGGATAGCCTGGGTGCTAGAAATGTCCAGGAGAAATTGTATTACAACTCCTGGCAACCCTGGCGACTGGTCAACCAGCGGGCGAATTTCCTCGATGGGCATCTGAAATACTGGTCAGTTGAATTGCGCAACGAGAGGAACGAGAACCTACAGATCCGGACGGCCAGTGAGTCGTCCACGAGAGGCCGGATGAGATTGGTCACCACAAGCACAAGTTTCCCATAGGACAGGCTGGAGAGATACTGTTCCGTCTCGTTGTGAACTTGGCCGCCAAGTGCTATGCATCGTATCAAATTTTGCAAAGCAATTGCGGAGCGGGCACTGTGTACAGTGAAATGACGTCGTATTCATGTGGCTTTGAAACGACTCACGACTGCGAAGGAAAGAAAAATGATATTGCGGGCTGCAATGGCACTCCATAAGGTTCCATTGGATGTGCCATGTTTTTCTGCGGCGTTAGGAACACGAATGCGCTGTGGAGCATTCTATATCCTTGGACCTCCAACAGCCTCCGTTCCACAGCCGACCACAAGTCTCTCGCGCTGATCGCATCCGCTATCTGCATGACCGACACGAGCGGTTCGTCGTCCAGGTAGTATTTCCGTATCTCTTCAACCCACAGGACTAACAGGTCATGAGACGGTGGACGAGAGAGGACAGCAAGGGCACGATTGCAGTCAGCTTGAAGTTCAGAGTCCGGGAGTAGAGTCTGAAGCTGCGCTCCGAACGCCCACAGTATCACGTCAATGAATCGCGCATCGAGAGCAGCACGGAAGGTTCCTTCAGTCAGCTGCGCCACTTGTTGCATGAAACAGATGCACGGAGACCATGGATGCACGTTCTTTGGTAGCGCCGACCTATATGCGGCGACGAGCTCCAGGGATGGGAGCCTTGAGAAATATAGTGGGATGAAATGCAGTTCGGAGATGGTTGGTACTCACCCGCGGTTTGGAAACAACACAACAGCCACAATCTCGCAAAGCAGCGCAACGATCTCATCATGCTCCATCTTCAGTTTTGACAAACTTAAACGGAGGTAATGGGTGTGTCTCCGGGCGATCTGAACGACGATGGTGTGCATGGCTTGTATTCGAATCGCTTCTGGGTAAAGGCCCTTTCTGAGCGAAGCCGGTTATATTATATTATAATTTGTGATGAATTTTTTATGGGACACACCTCGATAGTTCCAAGACGTCGCCAAACATCTTCTCAAACCCCTGAGACTGCGCTGAGTCAATCGGGTCTGAGCATGGCATTGCAGCCTTGATCGCGGAAAGGCGGCGCAAAATAATGACATGCTCGGCTCCTCGGACAACCGCTTTTCCGAGCCCGAGCAGGGCCTTACCTGCCAGTGCTCCGGGACCCCATTGCGTACTCGACGATGTCGTTGTATACAGAGAGCTCGTCGAGGAGGATGGGCTGGCGGCCATAGAGGTTGATTGGGGGAGCTTGCTCCCCCGATTCACAAACAGAACTTGTTCTGATTGTGCTTGTAGAGTACTATAGCGAAAATGTCGCCTCAATTAGCATGTGACTAGGGGCATCTTTGGATCATTCAACAAGTGTACATTTACGAGAGAGTTTGAGATATAGAATCGGCGGCATCAAATGGCGGCGGCACAGTCGGCAGCGGCGGCAGGACTCATGCACGTGCAACTTGAAGTTGACAGCACGTGTGGCAGACGCGCCTCCTTCTCTCCTCCCTCCACCACCTCCCCGCGATCCCGCCGCCCGCGATACCTCGCCATGTCCCAACCCTCTCTCGCTGCCGACAACAACATGTGCCCTTGGTGTTTTGCGGCGTTGAGAATACAATGGTGTAACAAGGGGCCGAACAAGGAAAAGGCCTACCTCGTCGTACGTCCCTTTTCCGTCCTTTTCCCCCTTCTTTCCATGCTCGCCTAGGCTAATCTCTCCCTAAGTGTGAGGACATCGATCTTCACGCCCAACGAAAGCCATTTTGGCATTGGTGGGGAGTCGTGGCGAGCCGACAAGCACGGGCATCTCTGTCTTCATCTCCTTCCCCCATTCTCGCCAACCCCCCCTCCTTCTCCTTCGAGTCGCGCAGTGCTCTCACCACCTCCACTCCGTCAACCTCCTCTGCCGTCAGCACGACCAACACCCAGACGTCCTCAGTGCGGTGCCGCTACGTCGGCGGCTGTCAATCGACGCGCGTCGCTCCAGCGTGCAAATCCCAACTGTGCAAAAAGCATTGTATAATCCTGAACAATGGCTTGTGCCCCGTCAAGACTCACGACCCTGCGACAATGTCCCAGCGCCAGCGCCGTGAGGCGAACGTGCCGCCGCCTGCACGCCGCCGCCAACTGCCGTCACCGCCGGCCGCCTCCCGCGCAGAATCGTCTGTCGGCGGCTTCTCGCCCTCCTTCCTCAGTGCGCTCGACGGCATCGCCCAACAACAGAGCTTTGGCTGGGACTACGGGCCTGTACTGCAGCAGGCGCGCATCGACTCGCCCGGCATCTACCTCGACCAGGAATTGCGTATGGGGATGCCGCCCTCTCCCTCCCTCAGTCCTCAAGATGCGGCTGACCACGAGGATGAGGAGCTGCAGCTCGCTCTGACGCTGTCGCTGGCGCCACAGTCCTCGTCATCTGCCGCAACCTCGTCATCGTCGGCTTCCACCTCGTCGTCGCCGGCCAGTGCTTCGCCAACGATGCCGCCTCCTTCGCAGCCGCGGGTCCCGGCGTCGAGTGTCGCCCGCAGAACCCCCCTCCCCAAGCCTCCGCGCATCACTACTCAACTAATCCCCGCCTGGATGTCACAAGCGACGGGGACACGGCCGGCCAACGATACCTTCGCAGTTCGTCAACCTTCCGCTCGCCGCGCCCCAGTGGACCTCACCACTGTCCAACGCTTCACTTTGGTGTATTGGGATGCGGTACGTCAACTTTTATCAAGCTTTATATGTATTCTGATCCATCTTCCGTAGGACGGCAAGTCGCCACTCATTCTCGGTGTCACCGAGTGCCCGTCATGGCCAGAATTCAGGCTGTCCGAGTCGACGCGAACGCTGGATCTTTTGGGCAGCAACTTTACTGCTGTCGAATTCTACAACATTCGCTTCTGCCTGTGGACGCGTGTCGACCTCGCCTACACCCATATTCTCACCTCGGACACCTACCTCCTACTCCGCCGCATCGGTGTCTCGGGCCTTGACGAGGACCGCCTCATCGACCACTTCGTAAACCTCCCCGGACCGCAGCACATTCGGTACAACGTCGCAGCGGAGCGGGCGGCCGTGCGCACGAAGATCAAGGCTCGCCAGACGCGGGCGGCCGACAACGACGATGATGTAGAGATCGTCAAGGTCGGTGGCATCAAGATCGAGCCGGTCGACCAGCCGCGGCGGGCTCCCATCGCCGACGTCGTCGAGGTCGTGGACCGTCCCCCACCCCGCATGGATCGACCCCTGCTCCGCATCGTCACCGGTGGCGCCGGCGCCGCGTCAAACCCCATCTGTCTGGACGATGACGCTACCTCTTCATCTACCGCTTCCCCATCCTCTTCCCTCTTCTCCGCATTCCCGAGTCTATCGCCCTCGACGACCCCGCCTGCATCCCCGTTTCTGTGGGATAATCCGCAGTCATCGTCGACAACCTCTACCACGTCGGCAATGTCGAGCAGATGGCCTGCCGGGATATACGCCGTCGATATGGCGCAAGGCTTCCTGCGCATGGAGGCCGCCGACATGCAGCACATCCCGCTGGCCGACCGCTTCCAGCGGGTTTTCCAAACGAGCGCCCCCTTCGTACAGCGCACATATACGGACGCGCGGCTGCGGTGGACCCGGGGTTCGGAGAGCTTGAGGACGGCAGCGTTGGACGCGGGACGCACAAAGGCAGGTCTGTGGAGTGCGTATGCGGCGCAGGTCCCACTGAAGAAATAATACATACTATACTTTTTTATCAATACTCTCCTCCTCATTAGATATTCTATTGTCGTTATTGATTTGTAGTACGTTCCTTATAGTTCCTTATAGTGCTTGTAGTATGTTTCAAAGAATACATTTATATAATACTTGACTGCTATACATTGTGTGTACGAGGAGGAGCCCGTCTTGGCTCGTGTCCGTCATGGGCCAACTTTGCGACAACAATCTCGTTGCGCAAGCGAATCATCTCGTCGAGGAAGAAATTGTACTTGACGGGGAGCATTTCCCGGCACATCGAGTGGTATCCTCCGAGCCAGACGTTCGTCTGCTCCGCGACCGAAGTATTGAAGAACCATTTACCGTCTTCCCCAAGGAGTTCTGGGTAGTCGGCGGGGTTACAATGGTCTTGGCAGAACTGGTGCGTGATAGCGTGCTTGTGAAGGAAGTGCCAGACGTCGACGCACATCCCCATGTCCGCGAACCAGGCCCAGTCTTCCGGGTGCGCGTCGACCTGCTGTTTAGCATCGCAGTTGGTGTCGTAGACCAGATGCTCCGGCTTGTGGGCTGCCGGGACGGAAAACGCAGCCTGGACAAAGAGCTAACATAATGAGATGGGGTACGGGGGAAGAATTGAAGGATGAACTTACTAGAACATTGGACACAGCTTCTGCGCCATACATCGTCGCCCTTGCATGAATCACACCGCATGGCCGGATGAGCGTCTGCTCGTTATGCGTCCGCTGGCGGCCCAATTTAATCTTGAACTTGCGATTCCCCCCCTCGGCTTTCTTCGCCTCGCAATCGTCGGGGGTATCAACCGTACCAATCGATCCCGGGTGTTTCTGCCTATGCATTCGCACCTCCCCGGTCCCATCGTCGATCTCGAACGTCTCGACGTCGTCCTCCATGTCCTCCTCTGTGTTCGCCTCTGCATCTGTGCTCGACTCTGGAACGGTGGCGTCGTTCTTTGGGTGTGTTAGGCGGTGCTTCTGGAGTCGTTCCGTTAGCGTGAAAGCCGCTTTCCCGCGTTCGTTGTGGAGTCGCTCCATTTCGGAATGAGCTGGCAGAGTGCAGGTCTTCGTGCCAGGCGCGATAAGGTTGTCGCATCCGTCGACTGCGCAAACCCCGTGGAGCCCGAAATGTTCCGCGCAGAAACGGTGCCGGTTGTTGTCAAGAGAGTCGGTGCAGCGGAATGACCCACAACATGGAATCCCCATGTTGATGCCGTCGCTAACAATAACCTGACATTTCCCTGCAAAAGAAAAGGTGGATGAGTTAAGGATCATAACGATCATGATCTTGGGGCGAGACATACGCATTGTCCCATCGGGATCCTCCCATGTGCGCATGCACTTCTTGCAAAAGTGGCCCGCCTCGTCTTGACCATGCTGAATCACGTAGAGATTCCGTTCTACCATTGCTGCCTTGAAGCGGTCTTTTTGATCGCCTGTATGGGGTACGCGGAGACAGGTGTTATTGCGCTCGTGGAGATCGAGAAGAGTGAGAATGATGAAGGCGTCCCAGACGTGGTCAGTCGTGAGAAGCGTGCCGAATTGCCATCCGCCGGCGCCGATAGTGCTGTTCTGTTTCTCAGATAGTGCCATGTCGTACGTCCGAGCGCAGTTTGTTGCAGAAACCCTATGTCATTTATGGTGAGGTGGGGGGAAGAATCATGGTGCGTGAACCTACCACGCAAGCAGCATCATAGTCGTCCACATGGCAGCAAGCTTGCGCTCAACGTATTGGTGGTCTCCGACCTTGATGTATGTTGTATTGCCGCCGTAGTACGTACGCGTATTAGCTTGAACGGAAAACGTGTGATGGTAGTTCGTGTTGCACACTTGGCAGCTGAGATGGACCTCCCAAGCAGGTCGCACGCCCTTATCGAGAGTGTAAACAACGACCTGGCGAGGCTCCGCCTTCTTGAGGGGAATTTTGGAGACGCAGTCGGGGTTGGTGCAGCATGCATTGGGAGGATAAAGAGTCAAGGAACCTGGAGAATGAGTGTCAGTACAACAAGTGGCAAGTGAATACCGTGATATTAACAAAGGCCGCGCGCCCATCCATGATCCATAAAGGCCTTCTCGTCCTCCTGATCCACCTCGGATGCCGTGGGATAGATCCAGGCGTCGTCCTTCAACACGCTCCAGCAGGTATCTATGTCACCAAGGGGGATGTTGGTCGCATCCGAGAGAAAAGACGCAACCGACGGGGGCAATATCTCCGGTGCACAATCTACAGGGACATCGACTGGTTGGCAGAGGAGGATGTCGTTTTTGAGGTGAGAAGAGAGCCGGAGGAACTGGAGGACTTGGGGGAGTGATAGCTTGCTGAGTATAGGATGCGTCTGGAGCGCCGCGAAGACAGGCATGAAGTTCAATAGGAGCGTGGTAAACGTGACTATTACAAAGTCCGATCACTACCGGAAAGTTCCGCCGCCTCTGCCGCCGCCTCTGCCGCCGCCGATTGATGCCGCCGATTCCAATTCCCAAATGCTCTCACATTTACACATTGCTGATAATCGACGCCGATGGGCATTTGGAAAAAATGACAAAATTCGAATTGAACGCCGATAGGCGGAACACCGATTGGTGGATGGATCAATGGAACGCCGATAGGCGGGTCATGGGGATTTTTCCCCCTATGCGGATGCAGACCGTAGGTTGATTTCAAAGTCCGAAAAAGAGGGGGCATATTGCCTCTTACTTTCACCATGACTGCTACTCCTTTCTCCGTCCGTGTCCGCCACGCTGTTGTCGAACAGACCGAGCGAACAAGACGAAGTTCCAAGGCGGATATCGACCCGGTCGATTCGACCGGCTTATCGAAGAATCAGAATCGAGGATTGTTTCGCTTGATGAACTGCGGGAACGCGAGCGCGCTATGTTGCCGCGCTTAAATATCTAATCTCTCCCATCCGCACCCTTCCGATAGAATTGCTTTCCGAGGTTTTTGACCTCGCTATCTACTGGACGGCACACATATCAAGGACGCGTTTCGAATTTCGCAGGTCTGCTTCGATTGGAGGCAGATCGCCAACAGCACCCCGAAACTTTGGACTCGAAATATTCGGGTGCTCGTTCCAGAGAATATCTTGATAAACTCGGAAGAGGTCTACGCCGATGGATTGCGGAACTGACTGGCGCGCTCAGCGCCGCTGCCCGTTCCCATCACCTGGTGTGAGGCTGAACGGGAAATTAGCTGTCGTTCATGGGAAGAGGTCCTGCGGATCGCACCGCGATGGCGTTCTTTCGAAGCCAAACCAAAATCACCACTTTGGCTCGTTCAAAAGTTGCACAATGTAACCTGGAGAGCTTCGAAGAGTTGTCCCTGGACATTCCGAGCGTCGACCCGGGCACTGTTCTATCTTTCACCGTACCCCGCCTTCGAAAATTGGATCTCCGTAGTGATTCAGATCCGCTGCCCATTTTGATCATGCCCTGGGCTCAACTCGCCGATTTCACTTTCAACTGTAGCTCAGACTGCAGCCAACCTGACATTGCATTTAATGTCCTTGCTCAGTGCCCAAATCTTTCCCTGGCATCGGTATGCACGGGACCGTTGTCTCCTAGAGCCGGAAAACATACCCTCGTCTTGAGCCATCTGCGCGCTCTGTCCGTCCACTTCTCTAGGCCAGCAGGACATGCAGCAAGCAACGGGGCATCATTTTGGGACAACTTATCGGCGCCTGTGCTAGAGGAAGTATGTCTGCATTTCGGGCACCTGACGCCAGTGTCACATTTTACACCCGGGACAGAAGTTCACTGGACAGAAGCCCACTTTCCAGCATTCCAGCTGCGGACACCAAACCTTACCGCGCTCGAATTGGACTCCTCTAAGCTCACCTCGGATGACCTGATGACCGTATTGCACCATACACCGTGCCTCGAACGCCTGACATTGAGGTATTGCTGGCATTGCTTTGATGATGCCTTCATCGGCGCTCTATATTACCAAGACGGTGTGCAGCCTTTGGTCCCCCACCTGCACAGTTTGGATCTCGAGGACATTACAACCAACAAGGAGTCAGCAGATATTTTCGCGAGCATGCTTGCCTCGCGATGGTGGACGGATGCCGAAGCCACATTGCATCTGATACCGCCTGCGGTTACTCGTTGGACCCGCGTGGGATATCGTAGCTTCGGAAGAAGAAGGTCCCAGACAGGTCTTTGGGTTCTCATGCGAGATCTGGAGCGTAAAGGTGTCCCCCTGAAGTGGTTGTAGCCTATGTGATCCAAGTGAGTCAATCGATTGTTGGACACTCAAGACGAAATTACGTATCTCCGGTAGCGCCTTTTCTTGCAAAAATTTCTTGACCATACACCGGTGTACAGTGTGGCTCCTCATTCTCATCGCCATGATTTACTTTCACACACTCTTCCTCAAAGAACGAGTGCTCGCACGTAGAATGTGCTTATTTATAAACAGCCAACGTCTTCGTTTTTCTAAAAAACGACAAATCGTCGGAAACCTGCTCAATCCTTTCACCGCCGAAGATATCCCATCCCACCGGCGTCCGTCTTTCTTCCAGTCCCTGTATCTATTTCAACAATTCATGCCCATCTCTCCTCCCATATCCAAATCCATATTTGCGGTATCCTTCACGAATTCCCCTACCAGTGTCGGCGAGAACACGAACTACGAGACTTCACCGCCTCCTCCTCCATTGGCACCGGCCTCGATCGGCCTCGACTGCTCGCGTGCAGTCGGGATTGGCAGGGTACAAGGTATTTGCGTTCGGCCGCAGCATCATTACCACCTCCGCCCATCCAGCTCCCATCCCGCTGGTGCCCGTCGGCGGCGGAAGAGGTCGTGATCGTAATATGCGCACTGTTTTATTTTCGACGCTGCTCTGAGTAGAACTCATGCGCGCTGAACAGGAACTGGAGAAGAAGGACCATGGGGGCTTCACTTAGCGGAATCCGTTCTTCGCGCTAGAAAAAGCTCGAACGTGCCAGATCCGCGCGGCAAGGCGTTCCAGGGAAGGCGGGGCGATCGCTATCCCCTACCTTCCCATTCCGTCTCTGACACAGAAAACGCACCGCTAGTCCACAAGCCCTGGACGTCTTGATGGAAACCTAGGGCAAAACGGGTTATCCATACCGCTCAATCTGGCAGAGCCCGCGACCATCTCTACGTATCTTGCTCGACAATTCATCGCAATATCGCCTCGAAATCGTCAATCGCGTCTCGCATTCCACAGCTTCATCATGCATTCAGCTTCTTGGCGAGAACACGTACGCAGCATGCGCACCGACCACGCTGCACGTCGAGAAAAGAGGGCGGTCTTTCTCGTCCGCGGCGCGGTGTTCTACATTCACTTCTCCGGAGGCCAGCGCCGCCAGCGGGCACCCCCCGCCGGGGCCGACCGGCGTCCCCCAGAAGTCAAGGCTCGATTGGCCAATGGGCTCCCTGCTGACTGCACGAGTGCGAAACGACGCACTCCATTCATCCATCTTCGTCGCAGCGCGCACTGGCTGGCTTCCATGTATCGACTCCTTATGGCGCGAAAAACAGATGGAGACTCTGCACAACGGGTTCGCTTAGGTGTCGCCTCGTTGTCTGAGGGCGGCTGGGAGCGCGGGAGCTGGGACTCGGACTCGGACGGTGTCAACCCAAGACGGTCGTGGAGTGGAGAAGCTAGGTTAGGCTGTCCAGCGACGGTGTCGAGGGTCGGAGGTTGAGGGAGGGATGCATATTCGTTCATGCTCGGTCTTGCCGTCTTGTATTTAACGCTCAGAAAGATGTACGTACTGCGTATCGTCCAAAAGAAATCGTTCCCGCTCATGAGCAGACCGGCGTAGCGAATGGCTCATGGAATCTGAGGCAGAGGAAAGTTCAGGACATAAGACTTCAATAGGGCCGGTGCGTTTGAAAATAAGCCGACCAGGTATTGAGCGCGACTTTTTTAAAAATGGGCGGGAAATGCGGGGGAGCGCTGTGCCGCGACGTGGAGTTACTATCCAAGACGGGCAAGTCTGTTGCCTTGCGCTCGTAATTCTCCAGGCTGTAAAGTTTGCAATCCATTCGATGTTGCGCGTCGCCTCGCGCCGCGACATCCTCGATTCATCGCTCGCGCCGATCGCATTCGCATTCGCATTCTCACAACGCCCGCATGGTATTAATGCGTAGGGACATACGTGGTAGACTACTCTGTGCCTCAGCCTCGAACTGCATTGACTATATGAAGCCGATCTAGGGTGTATTCAGCATCGCATTCGACGACGGAGTCACAGCGGCGGAGGGAGGGGGGATGGGAAAGAAAGTGGGACGAACCAGGGCGATGAGAATGAGAATGAGGAAGCACATTATACACCACTACTGATCAAGGTCTTCTCCTTCTTCAATGTCATCGTCAGACAAGGCTATCGGAGAAGAAGCGCTTCAATTTCGTCCCCAGTGTCGAAATCAAGTTACGTACATCCTTGTTCGTATTGTACCAAGTCGAGGGGAATCCCTTTACGCTGGAGACCTTCCAAGATATCCACAAAATGGGGACTGAATTCGCGCGATTCACCATGAAGCCGCACAAGTTTCCAACGGGCAACCGCGGGTGGGACCCGATGCGATGCGAGTTCGGCGTCTGTCCACCATCGTGAAGCAATCATTCCCGCCAGGTGATCTTCTGTATAGTTTGGGACGACTGGGATGTCCTCGAGGACCAAACTGTGGAGGTGAGGGACGAGGGGCTCCACACCGTCTCTGCAGTATAGCGAATCGATGAGGGCATCATCGAAGCACTGCGGGCAACGTGTTAATTTCAGGCTGTGGAGAGACGGTGCGTGGTGAAGGACAGCCCTCAGGTCGTCCGACGTGAGGTCCGAGTGCTCCAATTCGAGCGTGGTGATGTTTGGTGCTCGCAGCAATGCTGCCAGACCGGTTTGCATCCAGAGTCCGATAGTGTTGCCAAGATTGGAAGATAGTTCCTCCAGTGCAGGCGCGGATATGCAGTCAAGAAATAGGACGCCATCGTGTGTCGGAAGGAAATGGAGGTGCAGAGAGCGCAGGTGGCTCAAGACAAGCGTATCTCGCCGAGCTCCGGGAAGTAGCAGTCCTGTGAATACCGATGCCCGGACAAGATTTGGGCACTGAGCAAGGAGAGCAAAGGCAATATCGGGTTGGCTGTTCAGTGCATAGCAGCTGAAAGTAAGGTCAACGAGTTGGGCCCAGGGGATGGGTAGAATGGGCAGTGTGTCTGACTCGATACTGAAAGACAATTTTCGGAGGCGAGGAACGGTGAAAGCGAGAGCACCGGGGTCCAAAGGGATGTCCAGGGACAGCTCCTCGAGGCTCTCCAAGTTGCATTCCGCCAGTCTACTAATCATCCAACGGGGTGTGTCATCTTCAAAGTCCAGAGAACGCCATCGGGGGGCGATTCTCAGGACCTCTTCCGATGAAAGACAGCTATCATCCAGACACCAAGTGATGGGAACGGGTAGCGGCGCCGAACGTGCCAACCAGTCCTTCAATCCATACGCGTATTCCTCGTCTCTCGAGGCGGAAAAACCTGGGAGGCACACTCTGAGCCGCCGATTCCACATTCCTGGGGTGTTACGGGCGACCTGCATCCAATGCGAGCAGACGTGCGATATTCGAAACGCGTCCTTGGTGTGGTCGTACGTCTCGTGGACCGCGAGCACAAAAATCGCGGCGAGCAGTTCCACCGGCAGGGTGCGGATGGGAGAGATGAGGTATTTGAGCGCGGCGACATAGGCGCGCTCGCGGTTGAGGAGTTCATCGAGGGAAATAATCTTCAGCTCGGATTCCTCGATGAGCCGTTTGATATCCGCCTTGGAGCTTCGTCCTGTTCGCTCGGTCTGCTCGACAATAGCGGCGCGGACGCGATCAGAAAATGGAGTGAAGGTCATGGTGTAGCTGTTGATACGTTTTGACGTTTTCTGCATACATTATATATGTTAGAGCAATATGGCCGCGCTGGCCGTGTAACAGCTCCGCCTGGCTTGGCAATACTCGAACTATCAACTTATAGGGTTTCATACGAGCGCCCCGCGCAGTTGAGCAGAACGTACTCCTCAGCGGGCCAGTTTACCGACGGCTGCAGGGCTGTCGACGGAGGTGGAGGTGGAGGGATATTTGTTCGGCGCGCGCAGGCTCTAGAGGAGGACAGCAGAGAGTGTATGTATCTTATTCATTCCTGCTCACGGCGTCAGTTGCCCCAGGGTGCCGAGAAAGTATATCCAGACGCAGTGAGGACTGGGCAGCCCGTCGGAGAGTTCAGCCCAGGTCGAAACCACCCGACGACTCGTAGGCATCTTACAATTCGTCCTCAATTGTCACTCGCGAAACTCGTATGCACGCGTCCCTGCGCCAACCGCATTCGCATTTTCACGACGCCCGCATGGTATTAATGCATAGAGACATACGCCATATGTGTGTAGAGCGTAGACCGTAGCCGTACACTACGACTACCCCGCGCCTCGGACCGCTGCCGCGTTGATTGGTTATATGAAGCCGATCTGGGGTCTAGTCAGTGCGTGTTCGGCGAGGACAGCACGCGGGACACACCTTGTTCGCGACGTCGAGGGCATCGTGGTCTGCGGTGAGGCGGACGTATGCCTTTTTCTTGCCGTCGGGGCGGATGAGGGTGTTGACCTTGGCGGCCTGCACGTCGTAGAGCTTTTTGACAGCGTCCTGGGTGGGTTTGGGTCAGCAAAGCCCGGGGAGATGAATGCAAGGCGCACCTTGATCTGGCGCTTGTTGGACTTGATGTCGACGATGAAGACGAGGGTGTTGTGCTCCTCAATCTTCTTCATTGCGGATTCTGTGTTCAGGGGACTGGGCGTGTGTTATGAGGTGCATGGAATGGGAAAAGGGAGAGGGGCGCACGACACAATCGTCCGGAACTGGTCGAGCCGCGGGGCATGGGGGACGCTCTTCCGGGGGTACTTGGGCTCGCGGGGGAGGCGGAGGGTCTTGGGGCGGTGGAAGGACACGCTGAAGCGCTCCTTGCGGGCGCTGTGCGAGTGGGCGCCCTGGAGCGCGGCCTTCTTTGCGGCCTTGGCTTTGCTGTCTTTCGGCGACGCCTTTTTCGGCGCGGAGGGCTTTGTGGCCTTGGGGGTTTTGGTGGTGGCCATTAGTCTAAAGTCAATGTCAGCAAACGACATCTGGATACAGCGACCGCATCCAGCCCGTCCCGCCGCCGTTTTGGCTGCGCTTCAGCACGACGTCCTTGATACTGGCGGCGGGGCGTTGGAGAGGTGCGACGAGGAGGATACTCACGTCGGTGGCGGGTCTTGAGGGTCTTGAGGGACGTGAAAATTTGGCGGGAAAACCGGGAGCAATAGATGCCGGATAAGTAACAAAGTTCACACGGTCACAACGGGAATTTTGACAAGTAAGCCAAGTTCAGTCTGCAGTGTTCTGAATTCAAGTCTCGTATTATTCGCGCATAGAGTACTTTTATACAACATCATCTACGTGTAAACGGGAGCTGGAACGCAGAAAGCAGCGTCCTTGCCCGGTTCTCTGCCCCGACCCCCGTCGCGTTCGTCACGAAATGTATATGCATCCCGTACGTTTTCGGGTACGCGTCGACGTTGACCTCGATCTGCGGGAAATACTGCATCGCTTGAGGTGTTAGACCGATGCTCACCACCCCCGACACCGCGCTCGGACTGTGGCTCGACGCGCCGGGAGGGGGCAGCAGAATGCCCGGAAAGTCTTTGAGGCGGGGGAGCACGAATTCCACCAGCTGCCCCAAAAAGTCGTACATCGGCGCGCCTTGCAGCTCGACCTTGGCGCCGACAGGCACCCCCGGGCGGATCCACCCGCCCACGCTCTTTTTCCCGCGCACCAGCTGCACCCCCGCAACGTTATGCCGCCCCATCGCCCGCTCCGTCTCCCCGCTCAGCGTCCGCAGCGCCATGATCAGCCCCAGCAGACTCGCGCGCGACCCGATCGCCGTCTTCTGGAAGCTGTGCAGCACGATCTTCTCGAGCCGCACGACGTTCTGCGGCGTGTCGGGCGGGGGCGGCTTCTTGCCCAGCTGGGAACCGCCGACGGGCGGGTTGTGCCGGAAGCGCGCGTACGGGTTGGAGGGGTCGTAGGTGAGGCGGATTTTGCGGGGCTCAGGGCGCGGGCCGGCCTCGTGGATGTAGGTCATGTACATGGCGTTGTCTGCGAGGGAGGCGTGGTAGTGGTCTTCGAGCCTGCATGGTGCGAATTCGCGGCCGACGAGGGGGACGTGGGGGATGGGGAGGCGGGTGCGCCAGTTGCGCTTGAGGGGCTTAGTGATGGGCGGGGGGCGACCGAAGCGCGTGAGGGAGCGGGCGACGCGCTGGGGGGGGTGCGCCATGAAGAAAGCTGTTTGGGCGTGTTTTGCCACTTTTGATACGATGCGCTCACTGGGTCGGCGCTGTTTGGCCGTATTTTGCCACTTTTGATACGATGTACTCACTGCGCTGGCTGGGGACGCGCTCCCTCGCCCGCGGGCTCTCGTCCAGCGCCCTCCGCCGCGCCCATGCCGCGCCCGGCAGCTACCACGTCGTCGGCCACGACCCCGACAGCCCCAACGACCCCATGATCGTCGAGGACTACCGCGGCATGACCGCCGCCGAGATCCTCCGCGAGACCGGCCACGCCCGCACAGACAACAAGCTCCGCCACTTTACCGTCAACTTTGGCCCCCAGCACCCCGCCGCCCACGGCGTCCTGCGCATGATCCTCGAGCTCAACGGCGAGGAGATCCTCCGCACAGACCCCCACATCGGCCCTGCTCCACCGCGGCACCGAGAAGCTCATCGAGTACAAGACCTATATCCAGGCACTCCCGTACTTTGACCGCTTGGACTACGTCTCGATGATGACCAACGAGCTGTGCTACTCCCTCGCCGTCGAGAAGCTGCTCAACATCGAGGTCCCCGACCGCGCAAAGTGGATCCGCACGCTGTTCGGCGAGATTACGCGCATCCTCAACCACCTCATGGCGATCCTCACCCACGCGATGGACGTCGGCGCGCTCACGCCGTTCCTCTGGGGCTTCGAGGAGCGCGAGAAGCTCATGGAGTTTTACGAGCGCGTCAGCGGCGCGCGCCTGCACTCGGCGTACGTGCGCCCCGGGGGCGTCGCGTTCGACCTCCCCCATGGCTTGTTGGACGACATCTTCAAGTGGGCGACGCAGTTCGCGAGCAGGGTCGACGAGATCGAGGAGGTCGTCAGCGGGAACCGCATCTGGAAGCAGCGCACCGTCGGCGTGGGCGTCGTCAGCGCCGACGACGCGCGCAGCTATGGGTTCAGCGGCGTGATGGTGCGCGGGAGCGGGATTGCGTGGGACTTGCGCAAGGTACAGGGGTATGATAAGTATGATGAAGTGCGGTTCCCTCTCTCTCTCGTTGATATATTAGCTCACTGGACTAGGTCGAATTCGACATCCCCGTCGGCAAAAACGGCGACTGCTACGACCGCTACCTGTGCCGCGTGCAGGAGATGCGCGAGTCGCTCCGCATCGTCAGCCAGTGCCTCAACCTCATCACCCCCGGCGCGATAAAGGTCGACGACCACAAGCTCGTCCCGCCCCCCCGCGCGAGCATGAAGGAGAGCATGGAGAGTTTGATTCATCATTTTAAGGTGGCCGCGTGAATCCACATACATGGGGAGAGAGTTGTTGACTCAAGTGCACAGATCTTCAGCGAAGGCTACTCCGTCCCACCTGGGGAGACCTACTCGGCCATCGAGGCGCCCAAGGGCGAGATGGCGGTTGTATCTTGTGAGGTGGGTGGTGCCGTTCATTCTTCCATTTTGAATCCACCCAACTGACTGACGGTTACACAAAAAGCGACGGCTCGAACCGCCCGTACCGCTGCGCCATCCGCGCGCCGGGCTTTGCCCACCTCGCGGGCGCGGACTTTATGATGCGGCATGTGAGTGCTTCGTTTGGTTATTCGTTCTTGGGGGGAGGGGCGAGCGTTGGAGTGGGCTTACAAGCTTGCGAGCGAGGGTCTTGCCTAGGGAGTTCTTCCGAGCGTGCTTGCCCTCTCCGTCTCTCCTCGCCCTTCGCTTTACTTTGTTCTCGCTTTGGATGTGCCGATGCTGACCCACGACTACAGCACTTCCTCGCAGACGCGGTCGCTATCATCGGGACGATGGTGCGTTCTTTTCCCCTTTCGTTTCTTTCTTTCGGCCTCTTCCATCCACTCCTCTCGCCTTCCGCTCCACTCCTCCTCCCGCCTTCCCCCCTCCTCTGCTTCCTCTCCCTTTCCTGTTCTCTTTCTCCCCCTCCCCCTTCCGCTCCCCTTTCTGCGACGAGACCCACATTGACAACGCGCACAGGACCTGGTGTTCGGCGAGGTGGATCGGTAGCGCATGCGGCGATGATAGACACACTAAATAATAGCCATAGCCAGCAAAAAATAAAATAGCTTCGTTCCCGAGTCGTGTTCGGGGTTGTTAGGCAGCGCGCGCGCTGAGAAGAGAGTGCCGATGAATAAGGTAGATTTCTGTGCTTGATCAACCGGCACGGCTTTCGATCATATTTGTGAAGCACGGTTTGGCACAAACCCGCGCAGATCTGGCCGGGCAGGCCGGGCACCTACAGTCTGCCAAACAGACGGGCTGTCAATTTGTTTCTTGTGACTTTAAATGTAGTCTCCCAGAGGCAGAGTAGAACAATTCCCTTGACACCTTCGTGCCTCAGGGTATTCCTTGTTCTGACAGATCCTGAGCTTGCGAAGGTTGGCCCCAGTTCTCTGTCTGCCTCAGGGAAAATATTCAAATGGTGCTCTAGTCTTTTTTTTACATTGGAAATATTCAAATAACATCTTTGGCCAAATGTCATGAAACTGATTCATAAAACATACACAATCCGGCCCACCGACTACCACCACGTCAAAATCCATCAGAGGCAGTTTTGGGTGTATGCTACCTGAGTACAGGAGCTTAAGCCTCTGACCCGACTAGGAATAGGGTGTTTCACACATCCCAACTTGAGGCCCGATTTGAGAGGATTTGAGCCCCAACTTAGATCCCAACTCAAGACGAAGTTGGAACCTGAAATTAGGCTGATTTCAAAGTTGGATGTCAAATCGTGCTTAACCCCACGATCTGACATCCAACTTGACCCCAACTTGGCACCCGATTTCGTGCCCAAACTTCGCTTAACGCACCTTGGATATGCGAGAATGCCAACTTGATGCCAACTCAAGTTGATCTCGGACTGATGGGCATTCACACATCAGTCCCCAACTTGAGTCCTGACTTTGACCCCAACTTGGTCAAGTTGGGGCCAAGTTGGGGTCAAAATCGGGGTCAAGCTGGGGCTGAAATCGGAATGCATGAAACACCCTAATGACAATGTGTGGAGGCAGAAGAAGCACTGGAGCCCTACTTGGATCTCGGGGGTGACCGCAATGTCCTTGACCACAAATTGCTGTCAAAAAACTGGAGGGGCTGAGTACCATGTCGCCAACCAGAGAACCTCGCTTGTGCTTGTTTATCTTTCCATATCAAAGATACAGATCTGTCAACTAGAGTAATGGGTAGCAAGCCACTGTGAGCGGGCTGTCATGGATGACCCCTGGGAGCTCCCAGGATTTAGTACTGCTTTATACGCTGAATTGGCAATGAAGAGCGGCCCAGACAGGCCCTCTGGAGGGGCAGGGCAGGATGAAATTCAATCTAGATATCAACAAAATATCAGATGAATTTCACATACCTGTAGGTTGATTTCTACATTGTATTACCACACCCAAATGAAACCCAGGTAGAATCCAGCAAATGTCAATATGTGTTTCATATGAAATGTCCAGCTTGAACTCACATCTGGTGCAGCTGGTATCCAGAGTTTCCGTTAAATGGAATTCACCTGGATCCAGCCCCGACCTGGTTCCAGCTGGGTGAGCGTGCTGTAATCCAGGTATTTGTTCAGCCAACCTTATCACTCAGACATCAGATACCCCAATATCACAATAAATTATAGAATATTGAAGAAATCAAGATCACATTCGCAGGATGAGTACAAAGTTAATGCAATTCCATGCCCTGTAACATGTAGATCCAGGCATACAGTATGAGTACAAAGCCACCAATATGTAGTTCTAGGCCCACTGCTGCAAGCCCAAGCAAAAAATCACTGTGCTTGACATTGACTGTTCTTGATGCATTGAGGCCGCATAGGAAGTTCTTGATACATTGAGGTGGCATGGGAAGTTCTTGTGGCCTTGAGGTGGCATAGAGAGCTTGCTCTCGAACTCTTGACAGTACTTGAGGAGCAAGAAATAGCACTTAAGTTACTTGTAGCGGACTTCGAGATCTCGAGAACAAGGTGGCATGCAATCCAAATGGCTTCTTGAGCACCCATGGCTTGCAGGGGATAGAAGAAACCAGGGTTGGCTTTGATGAAGGCACCAGGAAAGTGCTGCAGTATTGTTTGAGAGCAGAAGATAGACTAGGGATAGTGGCGAGTGCGAGATGGTTGTGGTTGAGAAGGAAGTGGCAACACCATCAATCAACAAACAACCATCATATTTATGCACAGCCCTGGCATGTCGGGACTTCACATTTTCCACACCTCAGCCATCCCCAAGTCCTTCCTTTTCATGGTGTGCAGAAGAGGTTTAAATTACGGCTCAATTTGTCTGTTATTAACTACATTGTAAGTCAATTCAAGTACAGTAGATGGTATTATGATGGTATTCAAATAATATTATGGATTTGGTGGATACCATCCAAATTCAAGGGCTGGAGTCCAGCTGGCATATTTCTGTAATCTAGCCGGTGCACCTAGCTGTTCAATTAGCTGGTATGTGTCTGAAATCCATCCAGTATCCAGCTTATCAGTCCAGGTGGATCCAGCTGGAGCATCCACATGGCTGGAGGCTGGCAACCATTTGGGTGTGTAGGTTGGTTGCCATAGGATATTTATCATCTTAAAATGGCCGAATTCATCCTATCTCCGTCCTGGTGTATCCCGTGTGAAAGTCGAAGTTACACACAAGGGTGAGTCGCAAGGAAGTGTATTCAGAGCGCAGGGGATACAAGAGACTACAGAAATACGGGGATACAGGCTGAATATAAGGACGAAGCTGTGCAACAGATAGGAGGGGTAGGTAAGGGTAACCGGGCGACATGGCACGCAACAATCCCATTTCCAACATTCTGTTCACTTTCATCCTATCTTAGGCTCAGGCCATTGTGATACCACATACGTGAAATCAGTGGAATCATGCAGATCTTGCTGGACTTTGTGCACACAAGTTCATTCAAAAGAAGAGAGGATTGAATGCCCCAAATTCCCTAATCATCAGGAAATACCCAACTCCATTCCAGTGGCATTTGAACAAACTTTCGAATTAACTGTAAACATGCCCTGTTTACGGACCGACTTACATTACATAACAATCACTAGTTCTTACCCTTTGCCACCACTGTACCTCGCTTGTAGACCTCTCTAAAATTCCATACTGTGGTTCTGTTGACTCTCGGTGTGTTCGTGTCTCAGTGTATCCTGGTTTGCACCTAGGCTTCCACTCTTTTTTTCAACTCCACTTTTGACATATCCCCGCTGGCACACAACACATCCCATCCCGTGACCCAACACATCATAACCACCAACGGCCTCACCCTCCATGACCTTCTCCCTCCTGCATCTCGCCGTGCCCATATGCAGTCAGCAGAGCCCATCACAGACACATCACTGATGCCCATCACAGACACCATGTCACTGTCGCTCGCCACCAGCTCGCCGCTCTCATTGTTGCTGGACGACACTCCGCCTGCCAAATGAGTCCTCCTCCCACACCAATCTACCCAACACCGTGCAGTTGCTCATCGTCGGATGTTGAAACTGGTAGACTTTCCCAAGCTCACAGAAGAACTCACCCCTGTGGCTATTGACGGCTGGCTTGGCTGCTATGAGGACACGTACGAGGCTTGGCTGGCCATGAACTCAGAGAAGTCCCTCACTCCGAAGGTCTGCATCATGCTCACCAGCTTGCACATGGAGCAAAAGGCCGCTGCAACCTGGTGGAACAAGAATTGTGCAGCCCTGAAGGTGTTATATCCGGGTTGAGGGGAAGGAAGAGGAGAAGAGGTATGGGGGAGATTCTGGAGGAAGGTTGTCCAACACTGGAGGAGGACGGAGGTACCAGAGGGACGGAAATAAATGTAGGAACAGATAGTCAATGTAGGAGGAATGTTAACTGGGTGCCTGGAATACTAGATCCGAAATCACGGATATCAAAGACACAACACCACTGAGGTGCAGAGTGAGTGTTAACTGTCGTGCTGGTTTGTAGGACAGAGGAGATAACAACAGAGGGTGTCCGATAGGTTCTTGGTTTGTAGGTTGAGTACTCAAGCGAACTCCAGAGGTACCAGAAGTGGAGATATCCGAGTAAGCTCAGGAGATCCTGGTCAGAGACGCGGGATGAATAGACCTTCGTTGAAGGTCAAGTCCGAGCAGAGGTTGAGTCTGGAGTCAAGTCTGGAGTTGCCGGAATAGGCGGAGTGGCGAAGAGATGGAAGTAAAGCACGGGAGAAGCGCTAAGGCTCAGAGAGAACATTAATAATCAAACTGAAGTACAGGAGAGTATCTACAGTGTTTTATAGAAGTATTCTAATTGTTATTACGGAAGGAGAAAGAAGTAAGTTAAACAATAAGTAAGAAGCCATATGTGGAAGCATGGTGATAGAAGCATAAGAGACAAAAGGAAAGCATAGTCACAGGTTCCCATTTACACGGTTAAATGGATAAAAGGGAAAACACTCAGTAATCCTTCATTGCATAAAAACCCATGTGGATCTGGAGGACAGAGTTGAAGTCCTGCGAGCTCCGGAGTACAACTCCGAGGGACTGGAAGTGTTACGACCATGCACTTTCCGATCCATTCCAGTTCCTTTCCGGCCGTTTACGGCCATTCCGGTTACGGCCTACTTTACAGCTGTTGTGTCCTAACCAACTTCCTGTTGCGTCCGGCTAAGTTCCGTTGACGCACAACCTTTGGGGTTTTTGCAATGAAGGTCTTCTGAGCGTTCCCCAAATCAAACATACGACCTTATGCAACTATGCTTCCCTCTTATTGTTCTTATTGTCTTTTACGTACTTCTTTCCGCATTAGACTTATCTCCGTATTTAGTATAAATACGTATTATGTTCTACTGTATCTTTAGTTTAAAATTAATGTGCTTTGCCTCCGCATAGCTCCGTGGTCTGACTTCTGTCTCCTCCGTCTCCGAGCCAAGTTAGTTGGTGTACCTGATCCTCTACGTGGTATCACTTCCGGCCCTTTCTGTCCTTCCGGCCTTCCGGCCTTTTCCGACACAGATATAACAAGTGTGCTGAAGTGTACCAGAGGGAATAGCTGGAAAGCAACCGGAAAGAATGTAGCTATGAATGTAGAAAGGAACGGCCCAGGCGAAGGATTGCTGGAGCTATGGGAAAGGAGCCGAGGTGGACAAAGTCCTGGAGTTCCGGAGTAAACCTGAATAGTCACCCGTGCTCTGAACTAAACCCAAACAACCCACTTATCACCCAAATACAACCCAAGTCCTTCCGGAATAAGCGGTGACACCTACGGAAATAAGACAGGGATCGGAAATAGGCCGATCAGCGAGCGCAAGAGCCAAGATTCAGACGAGTGATAGTCCCTTTACAGGTCCTAACAAGTTTGAAGGGAAGGTATGTGTTTCCCTTCGGAAGATGAACCTTCACTACAAGATATCACCAGGAATTGGCCTGAGCGATGATCAAGCGGTGGAAATAAGATGTTTAAAAGCTTTACAGCTTATGAGACAGCAAGTATTGAGAGTGGTGGTGGTGGTGTCGTTCAACGACATGCAGGAGACCTCAGATAGGTTGACGATAAAACAATTCCAAACAATAGAAGCCCCGATAGCTTATTTCCCAGATGCCGATGACAATAGCTGATGATGATACACAATTCAATTCCAGATGCTAGATAACCTCAATCACGTCCAAGACGTTTCCAATACCCTATTCCTTATTCCAACTTAGGTTTCCCAATGTTAAAGTCCAACGACGATACACACTGAGCCAATCCCAGAAATAGCCCAATCACAAGTGTTCAGCCTACTAATACATGGGTGATTCTGTACCCTACTCGAGATAATGTCCTGACTACTTATACAAACTGTCATGAATCGCCCGGGTTCTACTTTTTTCGCGCGACGCGTCCGTATGGATACAGACACGTCTTAGCGGCACGGGACTCTCATGACGCCACCACGTGACCTTCTCACGGTTGAAACCCGGTCTCGGATTCTAAAGCCGCAGACTCAGGGAGTCTGCACCACGAAATACAGAAGACATTAGGGACTAGGAACCCGTACAGACGGACTCTAGTCCCCGGACGCACCAAGGGCTGACACAGGAGAGTACACGGAGTACAGGAGTGGTTGCAAACCCGATCGGGGTTTGAACCACTGGATACGATGACACTTAGGACTAGAAAACCCGAACGTCAGGTCTCCTAGGCCCACCGACACCACGGAAACCAACACAGAGGAGTCCAGGAGCATCAGCATTAATGCTCCTTAATGCTACGGTGCAGGAACTGATCGCGATTGACCGCGATCACTTTAATTTATTAGAAGCCTATATAAGCACGGTAGAATCTCCATGTACAGTAGATTCTACCTCGTCTAATCTCAGGCTTCTACCTTGGCTTGACATAGGCATTGTCTCCACCCTGCCCCGCTTCCTTCGCACCGTACTACGGGTTATATCCACACCCCGGGTTGTATACCTAAGTGGATATCACACCCTCTTCGACTCGTTCCGGGTTCCGCCTCGCATCCTGACCTATGACATACGGCCTCCTAGGGAGGACGCCGTACGACTGGTCCTACTGCTCGGGGAACACACGAGTTACTAGCGTCTATCGGGTTTATCCTGGTTGGGGTTCTCGTCGGGTTACTTGCTGTTCAGCCAACCCAGAGGCCGTTGCTGACAGAAGGTAGAATCTCTTCTGCCAGCCCCGACAAACTGATCGATGTTTGGAACGAGAAGATGGCACCTACAAACATTATGGTTGCTGGAAGCACGCCTGGACAGGGTGTTGGAGAGTGGGTTGGAACCCTACTCTGGTGGGGGGGATTATTCACAGGAATGGCTGCACTGTGCGTCACCCTGGTATGGGCAACCCAAGAGGAACGGGTTGCTCTACCCTCGGGCGGGTACAGGCGGGTTCCACGGCGCGGACCACACTCCCCCTTGATGCGTAAACTCCGGTGTTTAACGGAACGTGTTGGAGCCTGGTTGGTGAAGATTACGGGACCCCCGACTGAGCGCAGTCAGGAGGAACGGAGAAGGAGTGCTTGCGCCCCAGGAGGATGGGACAGTCCTGGGAGAGAAGGCCCTCAGAGAATGGGGCAGCCGAATCGGAACCTGGGGGTACCAATTTACACCGACAGGGGGCGACTATTCCCCACGGTAACCAACCTGGATAGCGGGGCCACACTCTCCGTATACATGGATGATATCCTGCTTACGGAGTTGGCACAACCCCGCAGGAGCAGGAATCGTCCCGCTCCTACCCCCGGTACCCCAGGCCTCCCAGGCCGGATAGTGGATGACGAGGCGGGGTCCACCCCACCTTATGAAGAAAGGACAGGTTCCAACTCTAGAACCCGAACCACCAATACGTGGGTATCGGTGGTGCAAGGACAACCCTAGAGAAGGGTAAACAACAGGAACCCGTGGAACGGGATATACCCATACCCATACCCCTCACTCTCATCTACTTGTCAAAATCTCTTGGCAAAAATCCTAAATGCAAAACTTAATCTTGGCACACCAAAGGAGCAACACTACACTTTTCGCTGGATTTGGTAAAAATGAAAAAAAAATACAAAAAGATATGTATGCGGGGTGCTACGGCGCGCGCCCTTTGCCCTTCCCCTTGTCCCCACGGCGCCGCTTCCCCAGGAGTCTACCCGCCTGACCAAATACCTCGGACATCATCAACAACGCGCTCTCCAACTGCTCTCCGTCCCCGGCGTCCTCGACCGACTGCTGTAAGATCTCCTCCACGAGAGAAGCACGAGGAGCCGACACAATCTCGGCCGCAGGACGAGGACAGAACCCGAGGAAACGGGTAGCTCGAGGAGGTGAATCGTCCAACATCACGCGAGAGGACGACGCTTGCTGCTCCACGGGAACAGCATCCGGCGCAGGTTCCAGCTTGGTGTCGTAGTTGCGGGGGTCGGCCACAATGGGCGGCTCTGGGGACAACATTCGCCCGTCCTCATCCTCGAGGTCGTAGTTCCGAAGGTCGTCGGCTGTCACGGGGGCGTTGTCTTCATCGGTCACCTCGACCATTTCAGGACGATAGCTACGGCGCGGGTTCCGTGGACGTGACATTTTGCGCCTCTTGGGGGCGGGGGTCTCGGAGGTCTCTCCTCCAGAATCCGAAGATGACGAGGCGGTTGGGGAAGAGAGACCGGGATATGAGCCTCGGGGCGGAGCAAGAGGAACTCTCGATATGTGGTCGAGATTCCTAGAAGGAAGGGAAAGAAATCCATTAGCAGGAGAGACCCAGGAAAATGAAAGAAATACGCACGGGTCTGCGACAAGTCCGACCACCGAGGGTCGGGTTGCACGGGGGAGTAGGAACCCTCTCCTAGGTGCTCCCAGAGCAATACCCAAAACCCGCGCAAAACCTCATCGTCGCCATCCTCATACGTGTTGGAGAATTTCGTCCAGCTAGGACAATTCACATGCGCGTTCTTGCAGGGCGAACAACACCGAGGGGTCTTGGGGGCCAGAGAATTCTCCACCTCCAGGGAACAAAGTCGACCACTGTTGTTGCACTGTTTGCACGGTGGAAACAGGGTACGGACTATTGCTCCCTTTGGGCGGAAAGCCTCGGACGGGAAGACACGAGGAAGTTGGGCAGAGCCCTGCCCTGCGCTCGAACGCGCCCGCGCCAAGGGAATTCGGATAATGGGGGGCCTCCGACCTGCAGGAGGTGGGGCACCTCTCTCCGGTGTTTCCAGACGGTGCATCTGGGCTCTCCGCGCCCCAGATCGCTTCCTTCTTGTGGTAGGCGGCAGGGAGAAAGGTGCGGGCGAAGACTCGTCCGTCTCCAACATTGTGATTGGGGGCAGAGAGGGAGGGCGCGCGGCGGGTGGTGAAGGCGCCGGAGTAGGAGAAGGAGGGGGAGGCGGTGTGGGGAGGGTTGCACCTATGAAATCACTGGGGAGCAAGCCAGCAGCGATGATCTCCAGATCCAACTTGTTTCCCACCAAAATGCACCCCGGGGGAGCGGATTGCTCCAGATGCGATCCTTGGCCATTCGAGGACCCAAGTTCTGCGGAGAACTGTCAGAAACCCGAGAAATTCCCTTCTGGTCGGGTTACACACCGTCGAGGTATTCCAGCATCCCATCGGTCGAAAACCGAACGGCTTCACCGACCGCCGATTGAACCGACGAATCAGGAGAGGGTTTGAACCCGGAGCGAACATCGGATTCCTTCATCGGGATTAGGCAAATTCGGGCGATACCCGGGGCGCCTCAAAAGGCACGGGACCGTGGCGAGGACCTGCTTCGGGGCGACTGAAGCTGAGAAGTCGCGAACGGAGGCCAGCCAAGTTCGACTTCCGATTTGCCTCGGGCGTGTCGGGGTACACCTCGGGAAACAGTCGAACGAGGAGCTGGTCGTACCGTTCGGACCAAGACACCCCGAAACCCATTCAGCTGAGCCAGAAAAGAACCTGTTCCATGTGCAACTATTTGATGGGTTAGCAACGAAAATGCAGACCATTCGAGACGATAGAAACGACCTACCACCACTTGGAAAAGGTGGTTTCGGAGGCAATCTTCGCGAATATGGTCTCACCGAGACTGACAGTACTGGTCGAAGGAGATCTCAAAAGACAGCGCCATTCTATCCAGCAATTTGTCGAAAATTGGGGGCATGGTGGGGTGCTCCAATCGCCGGAGCCAGAAAACCCGAATGGGCCAGTTCGCTGGACCTCGCTCCTCAACACACCAGAACAACAACCAGGCGCACGCCAGGAAGTGTTGGTGCGTGATTTGGTCCAAGGACCAGACCCGAGGGTAGTCTATAACCCGGGATCGGAAATCGAAGACAGGGAGTCGATGAGAGGGGTGGTAACGAGCCGGAGGAAGAACAGACTCCAGGAAAATCCAGAAGGACGCCCGGGCTACAAAGGTTGACAGCCAAAGGTGAAGAAACCCGTCGATTGGGGAAACAGGTTCGGGCCCGGGCACACCACCCGCCCACCCCGTCGTACCCAAACACCAGTATGACCGAGGCGCCGTCTGATCGTTCATGGAAAAGGCGTCGAGGGCGGCGGAAATCTTGTGCACCATACCCGAGGGGGAGCGGGGCCCCGTCCGCGTTCTGGGAATCCCAGTCGAGACGAAGGCGAGGCGAGGTCCAAGGATCGAGAAAGAAACGGAATCCGGAACTGTTCCAGAGGAGTGCAAAAGTACGCAGAGCAGAGGGCATGGTGGTGGAAAGAAAAAGAGAGTGGGTTGCTGCGGAAGGACGGGAACAGAAGGGCTCGAGGCTCTGATTAAGTTCAGAACCCAGAGCCCATGTTTCAAGGAGAAAAGCTTAAAGTGCTTCGAGAAGAAGCACTAAGCGAGCTCTACTTTGGGAAGTAGATCAAAGAATCCTCCTCGGGCGCCATGACGACGGAAACATCCACGGCCATCAAAACTTCGGCAAACTTTAGCCGAAGTAGCGGATAAGGGGTACAGCAGGTTGCATAACCCGGGCACCTCGACAGGGTCGAACCACAGAGGAGAGAGAATACCACCACATGGGGAGTCGAGCACCGAAGACAACGGGGACGCCGGCGCGACAATAACTGATAAGCAGTGACAATAAGCCCTACGACCATGGTGTGGTGTTTACAATCCGGATAACGGGACCACCACGAAGGGAGAACACTGGAGAATTTGGATTGCGGGTTCCTAAACGGAGAAGACAGAAGGACGCCTTCGCGGGTAATAATTGATGGGCAGTGACAATAAGCCCCACGACGCAGGAAAATTTTGAAGGATAAAACTCGCCTTGCAGGACATATTGGGAAGATGGGGACGCGGTACCTACGGGTCGTTGAGGACAACGACCTTGAAGAGGGGGAGTGATGTCATGAATCACCCGGGTTCTACTTTTTTCGCGCGACGCGTCCGTATGGATACAGACGTGTCTTAGTGGCACGGGACTCTCATGACGCCACTACGTGACCTTCTCACGGTTGAAACCCGGCCTCGGATTCTAAAGCCGCAGACTCAGGGAGTCTGTACCACAGAATACAGAAGACGTTAGGGACTAGGAACCCGTACAGACGGACTCTAGTCCCCGGACGTACCAAGGGCTGACACAGGAGACTACACGGAGTACAGGAGTGGTTGCAAACCCGATCGGGGTTTGAGCCACTGGATACGATGACACTTAGGACTAGAAAACCCGAACGTCAGGTCTCCTAGGCCCACCGACACCACGGAAACCAACACAGAGGAGTCCAGGAGCATCAGCATTAATGCTCCTTAATGCTACGGTGCAGGAACTGATCGCGATTGACCGCGATCACTTTAATTTATCAGAAGCCTATATAAGCACGGTAGAATCTCCATGTACAGTAGATTCTACCTCGTCTAATCTCAGGCTTCTACCTTGGCTTGACATAGGCATTGTCTCCACCCTGCCCCGCTTCCTTCGCACCGTACTACGGGTTATATCCACACCCCAGGTTGTATACCTAAGTGGATATCACACCCTCTTCGACTCGTTCCGGGTTCCGCCTCGCATCCCGACCTACAACATACGGCCTCCTAGGGAGGACGCCGTACGACTGGTCCTACTGCTCGGGGAACACACGAGTTACTAGCGTCTATCGGGTTTATCCTGGTTGGGGTTCTCGTCGGGTTACTTGCTGTTCAGCCGACCCAGAGGCCGTTGCTGACACAAACCCCGAAATCATATGCAAGTCCAAGAACGAAATAGAAATTCGTAAAATTGCCCAAGTTCCCCCTTCACAGCTGTTTATCCGTTGGAAGGGCTCCTGTGAGCGTATTGCCATTGGCTAGTGCACAGGACGACTGTGATGTCCGTTCGTGTGGCGTTGGTCAGCCTAGGGGTTTGAAACCCTCAGTCTCTTGGCTGACTGATACCGAGTCGTTTATCCTATTTCCCATTGTCCCTGGTCCTCTCCCACCATCACTGACCATCGGGTAATGTTCCCCTGGCCTCTAGCTCCTCGTAGATACCCCTAGTGAGACTTGTCCCAGAAAGGGTTCTTATTTCCCCAACTCCGTCTGCTCAGAATAAGAACAATCCCATCAGATCTCCTTAGCCAACCTTCACTAGTCCCAGAACTTCACTGGAATGTATATCCCAGGGCCTTGATGTCTATCACATAGAAGGCGCACAGCCTATTGGTGCAGAAATAGGACTATTCCCACATGCCCTTGTCATCAGTACGTCCAGTCTATTCCATCGTGTGGGAATAAGACCAGGAATAATCTCTTAAGAGGTTTGTGGGCTACACATTCCTCTACAGTTTTCGAGGTGAGCACTGCCGATCCACAGGGTAGTTCCCTACCCCTTGTATCTGTTACTCTGTGATCACTACCCATCTGGCTATACCGAGACCGTATACCAGTTCATAGAAATAAGCCTATACTGTAATCCAACTATTCCTGAAACACACAAAATGTGCGGTGTTTAGGTATAGTCGGATTCCAGACAGTTCACCAGGAGGGAATGGCCACGAAGAAGTGAGCTAGAGGAGATGGCTCAGAGTCTGGAGCCAGGACACAGGCAAAGGTTCCTAGAATGTGACCGGAGGAACACCAGAGGTTACTGGAGGATTTCCAGAAGGAGGTCAGGATCAAGAACAAAGGAATGAAGGGAAAGGGGAAACATTCAGTAGTCCTTCATTGCGTAAAAACCTCTGTGGTCCGGATCGTCAGAGCATCATTGACGACAATGTGGTCTAGACCTGGAGCCTGAATCCAGAAGGGACTCGGATCAAGGATCAAGCGGACCAGAGGCAGAACTGGAGGATAGCCTTGGAGGAGTAGTGGTGTTATATCTGTGTCGGAAAAGACCAGAAGGACGGAAAGGCCGGAAGACATAAAGGCTAGAAGGCATAAGGGCCAGAGGACGTAAGGGGCCGTAAGTGGTACCATGTAGGTGAGCGGGTACACCAACTTGGCTCGACGACGAAGGAAGCAGAAGTCAGACCACGAAGCAATGCAGAGGCAAAGCACATTAATTTTCAACTAAAGATACAGTAGAACATAATACGTATTTATACTAAATATGGAGATAGTTCTAATGCAGAAAGAAGTATGTTAAAGACAATAAGTACAGTAAAAGACAATAAGAACAATAAGAGAGAAGCATGTTGAATGGGATGTAACGGCCATAAAGCAGGCCGCAACCGGAATGGGCCGTAAACAGCCAGAAAGGAACCGGAAAGGATCGGAAAGTGCATGGTCGTAACAAGTGGTGAAGGGCTGAAGTTGGGAATGGAAATGAAGTGCCGAATAGGGTTGTAGGCAGGCGAGTTGGCATGGATATAACAAGTTCAAGGTGATTCTCTCTGGTCTGTATGATGAAAGAATAGTGAGGATCGGTCAAGTTGCCTGTATACCTGTGCTAAACAATCCCCAGACCATTGTTATCTTTACCAATGCAGACAATGTTAGTATTGCTGATTATGGTGATATTGGGAACCTGTACCAATTACCTTTGAAGTTAGAAGAATGGGGGGATGCAGGTAGAGACAAGTGGTTGGAGTGTGTAAGAGAAGAGCACAGGGGCAGTGTAGCAGGTAGTGCAACTGGGATACGGGCACAGAGTAGTTTGAATTGTTAATGGGCACCGCTGTTTTGAATAAACAAATAAAAAACATATTTTTGGGAAATAAAAGAAACAATTATCAACATTACCTATAAGGATTGGTCATCAGGTTTATCTATTATGTTGTACCTAATGAGTGAAATTTCTAGTACCTCCATCACCAGGTGCTTCACTGAGTCCTCTGGAGGGGTTTCATACCGTGGGCTTACCAAAACAACCACCAAGGCTCAGGATGTGCTGTCTGGCTTGAGCAGAGAAGAATCAGGCCTTTGAGCTGCCTTCTACACAAGGCTGTAGGTCCACATAGGATTGTCAGGGTTGACTGGGAAGAATACTGTTTCTTCACCAACAACCTCCACGAGCTGAACTTGAGGAAGGATATAGACCTCCACATTGTCAATGATATTCACATGGGTTGTGGAAACCTGAACAACTTCATCCAACAGGCCACAGATGAGAGAACACCTCTCGGGGGTGGTTGGCATTAGAGTATATTTATTCTGGGCCATGAGCGAGCAGAAAAATGCCTTTAGCTTAGGCAGCAGTTCAATGAACTGTTTATGAAAGGACACGTTTGAGAAACATTTGATCGAGGAATGGCCTAGTAACAGGTCGCATTTCTGGATGTCACCTCCACACAACCACTATGGCTGCAGCCATGATTTTGGAAAGGGTAATGTGTTATGATATAACAGCACTCATTAGTCAATCTCCTATTCGAGCTAGACACTTCAGCTATTCAATCAGAGAGGTACAGTGCCACAAGCATTAAGCCTTTGCATGACAGAAACTCAATTCACACTAGAGTGCGTTTTTGGGGTTCAGGCAGATGGTATTAGGTAAAGATAAGATGCCCTGGAGAAGGGTGGTATATGCTTTATATACTAACTATAATGACTCATGACAAGAGTCATTATTACTCACTTTGGTTTAAGTAAGTCAAGCTGAACTGTCCAGAGTTGAACACAGTCACGTGTTGCATGCAAACTTGGAAGCATCATGAATATAGATGTTATTATCCTGTCCTGACCCAAGTCCACCTCTAGGTCTATCCACTATTTACTCTGCTCAACTCCAGACTTCTGGTCCATCAAAGTTGTACTCCAGAGCTTGTTGGACCTCAACTCCATCCTTTGGAACATAGGTTTTTACATAATCAAGGATTACTGAGTATTGATGTTCAAGATAAAGAATACAAATAATAAAACTGGTATTTATAGGGAAGGAAAAGCTGTAAATCATATACTTGCTATCACAAAAAGTAACCGGAAATTGATTCATTGCGTCAGACCACGTGCTTCGAACTCAACCACCTACCACTACCACATGCCTAAGGTTACTACGCGTCGAAAAATCGACTCACCTCGCAAGAATCAGTTCATTGGCGCCGTCATGACCCATGGAAACATCAGTCGTGCCTGTCGTGATTACGACATTGCATCATCCACAGGAAATGACCTCTGGAAAAAGTTCCAGGAGACTGGATCGACCGCCAATCGACCTCGGAGTGGATGCCCAGCCATCTTCTCTGCCGCTGAGAAGGCCCAGATTGTTGACTACGCCAGAGAAAACCGCCGTAAACCATTTCGCGATATCGGCAATGAAATCATGACACCTGTCAGCGCTAGCACGATTCGCAACATTTTGGGCGAGGAGGGCTACCATCGACGCGTCGGAAGGAAGGTCCCTTACATATCCACCGCTGCCAAACGGAAACGGTTGCATTGGGCAAGGGAAATGAAGGAAAAGATGACGGCTGCAGATTACGGGGATATTGGATATTCGGATGAGGCTTATGTCTGCCTTGACGACAAGAAAGGCCAAGTCTGGGTCACTCGAAAGCCTGGGGAGGAGTACCTGGATGAGTGCTGCGTGGCTGCAGTGCCGCAAAGTCCAGTGCGCCTTATGGTGTGGGGAATCATCATGAAAGGTGCAAAAGGGCCTCTTGTGATTCTGGAGTACCCCGGTGGGAAGGGAGGGGGTATGACTGCTCCCCGCTACATCGAACAGGTGCTCGAGGGTGTCCTGGTTGACTTCTACGCAGACATGAAGCGTTCCTGGCCCAATTTTCAATTTCAACAGGACAGCGCACCATCACATCGTGCCAAGATCACGCAGAAAGTGGCTTGCCGAGCGAAACATCCCCGTTTTCCCCCATCCCCCCACTTCCCCGGATGTTTCTGCCATCGAACCTGTCTGGCACATCCTCAAGACTCGTCTCCGTGATTACCAGCCGCGTCCATCCACCGAGGCCCAGCTGCGCGAGGCGATTTTGGAGGTTTGGGCAGAAATCACATGCGATCAAATTGATCCATTTATCGAGCGCATTCCGACCATTGTCGACGCTTGTAATCAAGGCAAAGGGCGGTCATACATGCTATTGAACATGTAGATGTAGTTAGAACATAAAAAATATTCTACAAATTGACCCTGTGAAAACCCAATTTCTGGTTACTTTTTGTGATAGCGAGTATATAGGGTGGCAGAAGATGAAACTGAAGCTATAGAACAGCTGTATCAGGCTGTAGAAATCAGAGCGCAAAGAAGGGGAAAGCTGTAACAATGTAGAATCAACATCAAATGATCATGACGAGAGGTAGATGACCTCACTGGTTCCTTCCTTCGCAGACATTAAACCACAGCCTGTTACAATGACAAACACCCGAGCGTCCACAAGTCAATATAAGACAAGGATTGGGGGGTGCAAGGTATTAATCTTTCGTCAATGAAGTCGAATAAAACACTAGGAGAGGTACAGAATATCTACGACTATGCTACGACTATATACTGTTCCATGTATCTAATCATTGTAACTATTGTCAAGTTCAACCGTGAGCCATACCTTCCTAATAAGTAACCGTGAGTAAATACTGTGATCCGAGCATAAGGCTTCGGCGTGGTAAATGTCCGTAAGTAATGCTATGCTACTATATATAAACTAAATGAAGTGTCTGTGCATTGCTTCCATCTGTTCCGAGCATGTTCTTACCAAGAACATGCCGTAGTCTGCAAGGCTATTAGTAAACACCACATGTATACCTTGTGGCCATGTAAATATAACTGTTCATGCGTATAGCATGTGTTCCAGTCTGATCGTACCAACCGATCGTCAATCCGAGTCTTTGGTGGCTTCCTCGATTATCCATGTATAATTATATATCCCATGCATGTAGCATGTGTTCAACCAAACGATCATTGTATCCGATCATTCCCATCTTCAGTTATACTCGTGTCAAGTTGATAATTATGTTCTTTGTCGAGTATTGTAAGGACTCCTCCTTATACCGTGGAACCGAGTGTGTATCCTCATGTGTTCCGTATGTCCTTCCACGTATACGTGGGGTTCCCATGTTGTCCAGCCTTCGTCTGTCGTGACTCATATCTGAGTTTGTACTGGCGATCAAAAGCCTTGATCCGTGGATGTGTCCGTACTCATGTTATCCTGATGGTACGCTTCCTTCTATATATATCTTCTAAGCATCTATCGTCTTGATGCTTCTTCGATCGTGACTAAACCATCTTGATCAGTGTTCGTGTGAGGTTCTGGCATGACTGCCTTAACCCTCATGGCTCCTGTTGTTTAGCTTACAGCAGTGTCGTTCTGCATCCTGGTGTTCTTCCGTGATCCGGGATCTCGTCTTGGGCTTCATATGCGCTATGCCCTTCTCTTGATCCATTATCTAGGATCCTGTTACGATCTCTTGATCTAGGGTTTATCAATGTTCTTGATAATGTTTCCACTATCTCATCTGTATGTGCTTGTTATACAACACTCTCAGATAGCCCTTATCTATATGTGCTTGTGGTGCTGCACTCTTAGATAGGTGTTGGAACGATAAGATTTGCATCGAATCGTGACACAGCCCTCTGAAATCCAGGACAGGGCAAGCAGTGAGCTCCTTGGCTAAAACCTGCTTAACACAATTATACACACTGAATAACACTTGGATGATGAAAATCAAGCAAAGAATAAAATACAACATATACGGAAAGAGGATTTGCTGAGGTGTATAACAAAGTGTTTTTGGATAAGGCAGAATAGCTGATTAATAAGAGGTATAAGTGTAAGGGCAACCTTAAGCTCAGCGCAGGGCGTGGAAACTAGCGGGGGAATCCGAAGTATAAATATAGGTACTAGAATACAGGAGTGGAAATACTACGCACCTAGCGGGGGAATCCGAAGAGAAGAAAGGATGAGGATTCCCACGCCAGGTGAAACCTTATATACTAATTGGTAACTACCCAGTAGCACGTGTCCAGATGTATCTACAATGATCGCAGGCCTGGTCACACAGCACGTGCCAGCGAGAGCGGACAGATGTCTCGGACGGTTTGGCGGTTGGATAGAAGGGCGCAGAAGTATCCGGAGCGCCGGGTGGAAAACCATCCGAAGTATCCGGAGCCGGTCCAGATGGAAAAGTGTCCGAAGCGCCCGAAGGTGTTATATCCGTGTCTGAAAAGGCCGGAAGGACGAAGGCCGGAAGAACGGAAATGGCCGGAAGTGATACCACGAAGGTGAGCGGGTACACCAACTAAGTTGGCTCAGAGACGGAGAGGACGGAATCAGACCACGGAGCAATGCGGAGGCAAAGCACGTTAATTTTCAACTAAGATACAGTAGACCATAATACGTATTTATACTAAATATGGAGATAAGTCTAACGCGGAAAGAAGTATGTAAAAGACAATAAGTACAGAGAAAGACAACAAGAACAATAAGAGAGAAGCATAGTTGCATAAGTCATATGTTTGATTTGGGGAACACTCAGAAGACCTTCATTGCGAAAACCCCAAAGGTTATGCATCAACGGAAACTAGCCGGACGCAACAGGAAAGTTGGATAGGACGCAACGGCCATAAAGTTGGATAGGACGCAACGGCCATAAAGTGGGCCGTAACCGGAAAGGCCATAAACAGCCAGAAAGGATCGGAAAGCGCATGGTCGTAACAGAAGGAAAACCACCTGAAGCAGCCGGAGCGGGGGTTCCCCTGACAATAAGTACTGCCTGTTGTTTCAGAGATTTTGTCGGCTGGTATGTGTCCATAGAGACAATGGGCTCCATCATGTATAGGGACCAAATTCCAAAATGGTAGGCTGGTATTTGAAGACCTCATAGGCTCACTCAGTGGTATAGCTGGTCTAGCAGCAACAAAATCATTGAGACAGACTGAGTAAAACACTGGCAAACTGCACATAATTTTAACCACTTGTCTTGAGATTTACTGGCCTGGAGCAAATACTTGTCAGTACTTAAGGCCTGTTAAACACATTGAAGAATGTTGTGTAGCAGACTGGACAAGGTGAAGCAAGGACATCTGGAATAAACTCAAAGCCAGTGTCTGAAAGATGATGTGAAGCTAGAAGAGACATACTTGAGGAAAGAAGCAAACTTAGGATACCTGAGTAGCTAGATCATTGTTAAAAGGCTGAGATTGGCAGTGAGAGAAGTAATGTACAGAATGGAGGTGGAGGAGGATAGGTAAGCTGACAACCCAAATACATAAGAGCATCTGCAAGGCCATATCACAGCAGGACTTAAAATGGAAACCAACAACCTGTCTGCAAGGCCACATCATAACAGGACTTAAACCTACCCTAACCTTTTTCAACTCCTTTATACCCTTTTCCAAGTTGCTCATTGGACTTATGAGACATAAACGTCTAGCAATTTCTGGTAAAGGGCCGCCAATTGGGAGATATAGGCTTCAGCAGCAGAGAACAAAATGCCATAGATGGGCAGCGCAGTTCTGGGCTGATGGAGGATGCCGGGCATGTTTGCTGGTAGTCCCATAAAATTGTCCAGCCAGCAGGTATAATCGTGGAAGGTGTGTGTGCCAAGCCAGCTATGGTGTCACAGTGGGGGCATAGCACAAGAAAAGTCTGGAAGAAGCAGACTGTGATCTGGTTATGTCCCACTGGAGTTTAGGGTTTTTGGGACCGACTAACTTCTGACAAGGATCTTCTAGCATCCCAGAAAGGCAAGCCCCATTTCAGCACAGCTTCTCCAAACAGCAATTGCAATGGAACATCAACAATACCCAGTATCAATGTCAAGCCAAGGTTGCAGCTGCTAGGTAAATTGATCCACCGTGACTGTTGGTTTTCACTGATTTTTGCTCTAGAAGTGCAGAGGCAAATAGACAAAGTGTTGTGCGGAGGCAGTTGCTCATCATGGTTGAGGAAGTGTTTATGAGCAGTGCACTGTTCAACACCTAAAAGTTCCATTAGCGCATAATTGGTTGGGTTTGCTCAGATAGTTGAAAAGTCAAGGAGTTGGTCTTTGCCTGCAATTGTAAGGCTGGATTATAAGGCCAAAACAAGAGCTTAATCAACTCACCACTGTTAGAAGGAAAGGCCTGTAATACATGGTGCAACAATGCACAATGGTGTCAACTGTGTGACCCTGTTCAATTCAGGGGCAGGACGTGTGTTCGAACCAATTGTGCTTTTTTGCGGAAGCAATGACAAACCGTAATCCCTAGTTAAAAATCAGGAAACAAGTATGGACCATATCCCTTTCCTTAAAAGACAAACATTGTGTGACTCTTGGATTGAGACTTTATGTGCAGTGCTCTCCCAGATGCCAGTTTGTGTTTGTATTCAGGTTCAGGATAAGTTGAATGGGAACTATATAGATTTGTTGGCAGCATTTTTGAGCGCCAGGCGCAGAAAGCAACAAAGTGGTCAGAGAACAAGTTTTACATACTAAGTACACTGGTTGGAAAAATCAAATTTTTCTGCTGGATTCTCAGTGAAAAATATTGTTTGTTTTCCATCAATTTTTAGCTAGAAACTAGGTGGAAAACCCAAAACATTTTTCACCACTTTTCCAGTTTGAGGTGAAAAACTCAAAAAAAAGTTGTAAAAAAGCTTTCAAAATCTCACCATGTTTTTCAGTGAAAAATGTATGAAAAACAAATAACATTTTCACCATAAATTGTGCTGGAAAAATTGAATCTGTCAACCAGTGCTATACTCAAGTATACATATTTCTCATGGTGTTTGGAGCACTTATTCAGTACATTTGGCAGCTAAGTATTTGAAGACCTAGGATTTGATTCCTTACGAGATCATTCCAGGTTCAGATCGTATTTTTTTTTCGGTTGAAAGGTTTATTGAATCAACAACTAAAAAAATGATCTACTGTTTATTTACAACGGGTTCGAGTAAGTATCAGAGTATGATTTGAATAACACAGCATGGGGCACAGAATGAGCCTGAAGACAGCAGGACTTTGCTTTGAAGGAAGCACAGGATTGAAAGAAGAATAAATGAACTCCTTGAATATTGACTCTGTAAATTACTGTGTTAAACCTAATTTCTGCAAGGAAACAGGCTATGCCCAGCTGGGGTTTGAATGGATAGCCCCCTATGCATGGATTTGCAAAATAATGCCTGATTGCAATGTAAATCGGTTTTATTGATACTACATATGCTATATGTTGTATTTTACAAGTACATGCCCCTAACTGTATCCAGTATACACCTTGTTCCCAAACCTGTATACATATGCTGCAATTTATTTTACATTCCTGAGAAGAAGTCAGCGGCTGGTTAGTTGGATAGATAGAAAATCCTCACCTCTTCACTAGTTGTTCCACCGTGCATAAAGCTTCCTCAACCACTCTCATGTAACCTGCATCCCCACCCACTTTCCAAAAGTTGCTTTATTCCTGGTGTCAGGTCATGCAGCGCATACCCAAGCAAATGGCAGGTAGCAGTGCCGCCCCCTTCGCTTCCAGGGCGAGATAGGCCAAGTGCTCTATCTGGCTGGTTGAAGGGATATTGAAGTGAATAAAAGTACTCCCCAATGTGTTTCAGGTGCTGACATTCCCAGGACACCACCCACTCAATTTGTTGAATGGTTGACTCACAGCACTTGTACGATATATGTTGCTGCCTTAGATGAAAGGTCTATCCGATCTTGCCTTCCACTTTCCCACTCGTGGTGTTCCTTCCGCCAGTTGTAGTATACGACACTGCACTACTCCTTGTATCGGGACGTACTAGAGCCATACCGGCATCTGCCTAGGGCTCCAAGTGCATGCCGGACCAAGCCAGCTTGGCTGACCACAGTTGTCTGATGTCAGTGTATTCCATTTTGGCCTTCAAAGACCCAGGTCCCTTGATATTGGCCCAGTCATAGACAAACTTGATGGTTTCAATTTTGCGAAGTGTGCAACGTAGATATTAGTCAAGGTCATGGGCAGATTCTGAGTGGGAAATAGCCTGTGTGTTGTTCGATATGGAAAGCTGGTAAGCAATGCAATAATGCACCAAAGCCTGTACATGGTGTGTAATTCCCCATTGTTGCTGGGCTCTCCTGTAGCGCTGAACTCTAGTGAGGAACTGACACCGAACCAATGGAGGGACACAGCCATGTACCTTTGTTTCCTTTGCAGTCAATTCTTCTTCTGTGTTTCCCTCCTGCTCTTGCTGCTCCTGGTTGTCCCTCTCATACTGTTGGTCATTCTTGTCCACACAGGTCCCATCAGGGTCAACCTGCATACTATCGCAGTCGGGGTCATGAACACTGAATATATTGACAAAATCGGAGTGTGACTTGGTGACAGCTTCGGTTGCTCCCAATAGAATCACATATACATGTTCCCATTCTTTTTGTCATTCCCCGTTTTGCAGTTAGCTGTCATGGCTAGGGCTCCGACCCATAGACCCGTTCCGTAATACGGGTACGGAACGGGTTTTTACGGGTCACCCGTACCGTACCCGTTCTGTAGAGGAGGGTTCTGAAAGCCCATACGGCCGGGTCCCATCCGTATACGGGTTACGGCCGTATGCTACGGGTTTTTCCAACATTTTTTCAGTTACTTGGCTCAATGATAGTATTGTTGCTTGATAAGTAGCGCATGAACTACAGGATCATCACCTCCTCCTCCCGATCCAGCGCCTTGCGTGCCCATCGCAAGCGTGCCTTCACAAACATCAAAGTCTTGATTGTGTCGGCCTTCAAACTGGCACGGTGCAAGCTAATCGTGTTCCGACCGCCAGAAAAGACACGCTCAACTGCAACTGCCAAACCTAAGTCAAGTCAATTGAAATTGCACGCAACGAAAGGATCGAGCATACCTGGGATGCAGAGAACATTGCGCACAAGACGATAGAGGTTAGGGAATCTTTTACGGCGCTCATACCACCATTGCACCGAGTCAGTGTCTGCGTCGTAAACTTGAGTGGCGCCGGTGATTTTGAAATACTCCGCCAGTTCATTTTTGAGGTGTTCAGATGCTTTGTTGTGCTTGTACCGTGCTAAGAAATCAACCTTTTCAGGTGATCCGCCCTGAGGCAGCGAAGACGACGGTGCAGTGGTGATGTCAGCCGGCGCGTACTTCAAGTCGTAATGGAACTCCAAATCTATTTTAGCAGACTCTAAGACCTCGAGGGATTCCGGATCATCTTGAAAGTCGGTCTTCAATCGCTCGTATGAGATTCCTGGGTCAAGCACTGTAAATAGCTTTAGAAGGCAGAATGGAAAAGGCTGAAAAAATTACATGACGCCCAAAGATAGTACCCGCGATTGGTCGAACTTGGTATAGTAATCACTCAGCTTGCCATGAGCTTCTACCAAACCGTTTCTCAGTGCCGGGTCAGCCTTTTTGGGAAGCGCAGTGATTTCGCCCTTTATATGGTCTTGGAGGCCACGAAAGATAGTGTGTGTCGTGGAGAGCATAGGTTGCTTTGTCGATGACATCTGCGTGGTTGCGGAACGGAAGTATTTCAACCACCCCGTGACAAGTGTCAATGCATCCCATTCGGTTGATGAAAGCTCATGCTCGCGAAGGTCAGAGTCCTTCGCAACATAGTTGAATATTGCTGGACGATACTGGAGCGCGCGACCTGAATTCAATGAGGAATGAGTCGCAGAGTTGAAGCGACAGCAACTCACGAAGCATCTGATGAGTCGATGACCAGCGCGTTTTGACGTCAAGAATAAGCATGAGGACTGAATCATCGCTCCCCGCACGACTCGTTGAGATCCTTGACTTCTTTTTTCCATTTTTCACGGTGTTGAGGGCTCGAGCGTACATGCCTAACAATCTTGCGCAGCTTGATCGTGTTGAGTATCAACTGGAAACATGGAGTGGAATGGGATACCTTAAACACGGCTAGTCCGATTGGACTGGTCGGTTTAGCATGCTCAGTGTCAGGTAGGTCTCCAAGTCCAGTCGCGAGTTTGTCGGACGCTTCCGAGACCGGATCTCTAGCGGAATCCTGGTACGCAGACTCGCGAGATTTGGCTGCGGCCTTCTTGCGCTTCTCACGAGTCAGTGCACCGATAGCTTCGAGAAGCTGAAGAAGATATCAGTTGCCTTCAATGATTTAAATTGAGAAGTAGCACCTTCAAAGCCGCCAAGTGGATGGTATGAGGCATGCATCTCATGCGAGCATTCACACTGTCAAACGGAATGTTTGCCTCTCGACATTTGGCTTCAAACAATTCGACAAGAGTGTCGTTATTCGTTGCGTTATCCATGACAAAGGCAATAATCTAAAGCAGCAATTATCAATGAATTGAGGATGGCATGAGCTATAACAGCACGTACTCGTCCATGCAAGCCAAATTTTTTCGACCGTCGCCCAGACAGCATCAGCCATGTTTTCCCCAGTGTGGGCACCGAAAAGCTCTTGAAAGTCGATCAAACATTCCTCTAAACTTAGTATTGAGTGCTATAAACACGATAAGAGATAGAGAATAACATACCCAACTGACCGTCGTTCCCGATGTAGTGTATGACAATCGCCAAGAATGCATACCCATTACTTGATGTCCAGGCGTCTAACAACAACGCAAAGTCGGACAAATTTTCCTGTCAATGTCCTGTTCAGCTCTGACCCGAGACTCAAGATTCCAATACTACCTTGAATATCTGACAAAGCTCCTTTACCATTTCGGTCTCCATGGCCCTGATTTTCGACTTAACTGTGTCCCCTTTAGGGATCGAGAGACGTTTATCAGCGGGGTGAAGAGCAGCGTATCGGACCATGTCGCGGAACTCGGGTCTGTTTACGGCGATGAACGGCTGATCACACGCCGCCACCCACTTTGCGACCAAGTCGTTGAAATGGTCTTTATCCCATGGGGCCTGGAATAATTGAGTTGTGCAATTCTGAAAATAAAAGATACATACCTGCGCAGCTGCCGCCTGGTCTGCAAACATCTGTTGATGTTTTTGGAAACTTGGTCGCATTTCTCCTGGTATTCCTTGGCTACCACATCGCTCATGGCTGTTGTAACTTGTGCCAGGTTACGCTCAGCATCTGTAGCAGGCTCGGTGCGGGCGTTGAGAACGCGATAGAGACAATAATGGGAGATGGATGTCGATTCAAGATGTCATAGAAGCTCTGGATGAAGCTTAAGAAGTGAGAATGTGGAAATAGGAAGGACATACTCGTGATATTATGCCGTGCCGTGGGTGGAATGCAGATAATGTCCCGGTTTCCATGCCAGCACTTGTAATACTGGGCGCCCTCTATCTTCACTTTGTTGGGGTCCTGGTTGACCTCCTCAAAGAAGAAATAGATGGGATTCTTTTTGTTCTGCCGGACGTAGAGTCAGTAGAATACTGGCCAAAGTGGATTCACATACGCCCGGCCCTTTCGCTTTTTTCTGGGCGGTTTGGCTTTGCACCGGAGGTGGAGCAGGAATTTCTGATGTAGTGGACGTCGATGGACCTGCATCGGAGGTGCTGGTAGACGGAACAGGCTGGAAAACCGGAGGAGGAGGTTGAGGCGTCCCCTGGCTCGCATGAGTGGTGACTTTGAGAGCCTTAATTAAAGCTACTTACCAAAGTCTTGCCGCTGGGCTTGGCCTTTTTTCTGGCTGGTGCCTTTCCGGAGTGTGTACGCGTCGGAAGAGAACTAGCGATCTGAAAATCACGTTGAGAATGCTTCTCGTAGTTTGGTACTTGGCTACTCACTTCCTCGTTTGGAATGACCTCCTGGATGTCACTGTCATCGCTGCTCGTATCGTCGCTCCCAGAAAAATCGCTATCTTCTGGGTCACTATTGACAGGCTTGGCCTTGGGCTTACTGCGCTTCCGCTTCGCCGAATTCGACTTCTTGGGCTTCCCGAATTCGTCGAGTTTCTCTTCCTCCATCACCTCTTTCATGTATTCGGTGCGTGTGGTATTTTTACTGCAAGCCGTGCGCGAAGGCCCCGCATCAGCATTCTCTGGGAATATTGCTTAGTTGGCCCAGGCGATGAACAAGAACTTACCGCCAGTGCCTCCCAGTCTTGAGCTGTAGCTGTACCTTTATATCAATGTACCCTGGCCCCAACAGGGGGGTACATTGGAATAAAGGCACCCCTGGGCCGGCCGGCCGACATGTACCTTATTACAATGTACCCTCGGCCTTACCTTATTGGGGTGAATGCCCGGGAAACCTATTAATTTTGTTGGTTCCTATTTATTCGGCACCCAAATGCGGCGGTTCCCCGCATATTTCCCCCCTACCGGCCGTTCCCGTGCCTCGCTTGCATAAAATATCTGTTCAAAAAGCTTTTTTTGTGAGCGTCCCATCAATGGCATCATTTCCTCTTCGATGCCGTTCCCGCCGGTTGATTTTGTATTTGTTTACACCTCCATCACTTCTCCTCCCCGACCAATGAGCTCCCCCGGGCATGGTCGCGCCCTCTGCGATTCCAACCGCACGGGCACCCAGATCCCGACCCCGGCACGCTCACACCCGCGCAGCCGCCTACCGCTACCAACAAACCTTCTCCGCTTCCCACGCCCTTCCTCCACTACTCGCACCATTGCTGTTGCTCCATTCCCCGCCCATGGGCCCACCCCCCTAGCGGACGGCGAGGGCATCAAAAACTTCTGGGCCAAGGTCGTCTCGCGCACGGACGCATACGTTGTCGAAACTGTGGGGCTAGCAGAGGACGCTGCCGCTCAAGATCTTCGCCCGCACAAGTTGGTATGTCGATCCATTTTCATTGCCTTACTTTCCTTTTACTGACTGCCAACGCACGTACTCACTTAGCTCAAATCTTGATACAATTTGTCATGCGTACGCTACAAGTCGTGCATCATATCCCTACCAGACGTACCCTCAATTCAATGTACCTTTTGCATTATAAATATCAATTTTATGGAAATAATAAATACACGACTTGTATCAAAGATATGGCGGGGGACATATGTGTTATAGAGGAATGGCCGGCATGAGGGGAACCGTGAGGGAGAGAAAGGCTCCGTGCCTGAGCACTAATCGAGCTCTAGCGCCTGCGGCAGCGTTTCCTTAAACGCGGTCAGCGAGGGAGTCCGTCCCAAATAGGAAATACTTACTTAGGCACTTCATTCTCTTTCTCTTGACTGGTGGACGTGTCTGGGGCCTTCCGTTTCTCCACCGAATGTGTGTACCGGATGCTGGGACGCAACACGGACGGAACCGGCGCATTCTTCTTGCCTTTAGGTGAGCGGCTTTAAGGTGCATCAGAATCCCGTAATTCTCATCGCGTCAAGTCACTAACCTCTCACCCACGCCCTTCGCCACCTCAACGAAGACCGCACACATGTCCTCGACCGCGACGCGCCACTCGGCCAGGAGCTCGGTGGCTCGCTCGTCGTCTTTCGCCGCCTCACCCCACCAGAACAGGCCACCCACATATAATAACATCCCATTCCGGCCGTACCGCTTTCTCATATCGCCCCAATCTTCGCTGTCCAACTCTGCGGGTGCCAGCCACTCGTTTCGGTCTCCAAACGCGCCGCTGGCTGGCCCAGTTCCCACCACATCCACCACCGCTGCGCGAAGCTATCCTTCAAGGTTCTCGGCCCGATCTCCGTCTGGAGCGCAAACGGCGTGTCCCATTGGCGTCTGAGCTGCATGAAGTTGGCAAACTCCACCGGACGCTCACCCTTCTTGTCCGGCGCCTTCAGCTTGCCCTTGTCGTGGAACCCCCGTTGTCTTCTCGAATTCCACGAGGAGCGACACGCAGGTTTGCCCAGCTGGTACAGTAAATACTTTTCAAAAATCCATGGGAGTTAGTGTCACAGGGTTTTGCAAAAGCCCCCACTAACTCATGGATATCCCCAAATGGGCTGTCCTGGCCTGATCCTTCTCTGCCATCCAGAGGCCATCATCCCGGCTGTTCTCGGCTTGGCCTAGCACCTTCCGGATATTCCAGGCATGCCAAAAATAATAAATTGTCCATTAAAATGGCCATATTTCAATTAAAATGGACAAAACTGATGGCTGCCTGTATTGGGATAGGATTGATGAGCCCCGGCCATTGCCTTAACATTGATGGGTGTTTCGTATTCGGGTTTACAGCTGCTCTACCATTGATGGCTGCCCGTACTGGGGCTGCAATTGATGGAATGCTACAAAAAAGCGCCGCGTTTTGGAAATGTTTTGCATTTTGTGGGCCAACAAGGCTACTGATTGGAAAATGGTATAGGTGACTCTTGTAGCCCTCAATGAGCTCTACAATCTGAGCATAACTTTCCCTTTTTGGACACTAACACATTTCGCCCAAAAAGGAAATTCCTAGTATTAGCTCTTCCCTGGTGCATAGTTCAACTGTTTTGGATGATCTAACCATATAGGGATGCTATTCTAGGTTACTTGAAGCTGACCAGACCAAATTAGAGCCCATTATAGTGCAATAATAGGACGCAAATAGCGAATTTGATCAATTGTGTTCCTGGCCATGATGGATACAGCAATATAAATACCTCCTAACTGTATTAATTTGTTCTCCTAGGCTTTGAAGGTGACTGGGCCAAATCGGAGCCCATTATAGTGCAATAATAGAGTGAAAATAGCGAACTTTCCCTTTTTGGACACTAACACCTTGCACCCAAAAAAGGAAATTCCCTACATCAGCCCTTCCCTGGCTCATAATTCAACCGTTTTGGATGATCTAACCATATAGGGATGTTGTTCCAAGCTTTGTGAAGCTGACTAGAGCACAGTGGAGCTCATTACAGTGCAATGATAGGGTGAAAATAGCGAATTTGATTGATTGTGTTCCTGGCCATAATATCTTGGGGATATAGCGATATAGATACCTCCTGACTGTATTAATTTGTTCCCCTAGAGTATAAAAGCACCCTGCAAGCAATAAACTATGTGATGATCATTAAGAACATCGCATTTTGGCCATACAAGGAAATTCCATTTTCGCTCTATTCTGGCTCTCCCCAGGGTGTGGGATATCCCCACACGCATGTTTTAAACTTATCTGATGTATATATCTTGGAAATGTGGACAGCTGACACCAAGGTCACCCCATACCCCATGATTTGAGGTGATCATGTGCTATAGTGCTGTTCACCCCATTCAGCATGCTACAGGGTCATAGGGATCCTTCTGAGCAATTCAAACAGATATTCCAGGCCATATGAAGAGTTCCCAGCCAAAAAGCAGGTTAATATGGGATCATAAACTCGAAATATGTCAGATGTCATTTCTTGGTTGTTTTATGAATAGGGCACCAAGGAGACCAGTGAGTGCGAAATAGACACTGAGAATGGGAAGGGAGAGTGTAAATGACTCAGAATATGCTTTATTTGAAGTGTTTTGGTCGAGTTTCGGCTGAATACTGTTGCTGAGCATATAGGTTGGAGTACAACTTTGGTTCCATATACTGCCCATGGTTCAAAACACCATCTGGCCAGAATTTCACCAAAACACTTCAAATAAAGCTCAATCTGAGTCAGCTATACTGTCTCTTCCCATTCTCAGTGTCTATTTCGCACTCACTGGTCTCCTTGGTGCCCTATTCATGAAACAACCAAGAAATGACATCTGACATATTTCGAGTTTATGATCCCATATTAACCTGCTTTTTGGCTGGGAACTCTTCATATGGCCTGGAATATCTGTTTGAATTGCTCAGAAGGATCCCTATAACCCTGTGGCATGCTGAATGGGGTGAACAGCACTATAGCACATGATCACCTCAAATCATGGGGTATGGGGTGACCTTGGTGTCAGCTGTCCACATTTCCAAGATATATACATCAGCTAAGTCCAAAACATGTGTGTTGGGATATCTCACACCCCTGGGGAGGGCCAGAATAGGGCGAAAATGGAATTTCCCTGTATGGCCAAAATGCGATGTTCTTAATGATCATCACATAATTTATTGCTTGCAGGGTGCTTTATGGCCTAGGGGAACAAAGAAATACAGTCAAAAGGTATCTACAATCGCTGTATCCCCAAGATATTAGGGCCAGGAACACAATCTACCAAATTCGCTATTTTCACCATATTATTGCAATGTAATGGGCTCCACTGTGCTCTAGTCAGCTTCAAGGAGGTCAGAATACCATCCCTATACGGTTAGATCATCCAAAACAGTTGAATTCTGACCCAGGGAAGGGCTGATATAGGAAATTTCCTTTTTGGGTGCAATGTGTTAGTGTCCAAAAAGGGAAAGTTCGCTATTTTCAGTCTATTATTGCACTATCATGAGTTGCAATTTGTCCCAGTGACCTTCAATGCCTAGGGAAGCAAATTAATACACTCAGAAGGTATTTATATTGCTGCATCCCCAAGATATCATGGCCAGGAACACAATTTACCAAATTCGCTATTTTCACCCATATTGGTACACTATAATTGATTACAATTTGACCCAGTCACCTTCAAAACCTAGGATAACAAATCAATACAGTCAGGAGGTATATATATTGCTGCATTGCCAGGATATCATGGCCAGGAACACAATTGATCAAATTCGCTATTTGCGTCCTATTATTGCACTATAATGGGCTCTAATTTGGTCTGGTCAGCTTCAAGTAACCTAGAATAGCATCCCTATATGGTTAGATCATCCAAAACAGTTGAACTATGCACCAGGGGAAGAGCTAATACTAGGAATTTCCTTTTGGGCGAAATGTGTTAGTGTCCAAAAAGGGGAAAGTTATGCTCAGATTGTAGAGCTCATTGAGGGCTACAAGAGTCACCTATACCATTTTCCAATCAGTAGCCTTGTTGGCCCACAAAATGCAAAACATTTCCAAAACGCGGCGCTTTTTTGTAGCATTCCATCAATTGCAGCCCCAGTACGGGCAGCCATCAATGGTAGAGCAGCTGTAAACCCGAATACGAACACCCATCAATGTTAAGGCAATGGCCGGGGCTCATCAATCCTATCCCAATACAGGCAGCCATCAGTTTGTCCATTTTAATTGAAATATGGCCATTTTAATGGACAATTTATTATTTTTGGCATGCCTGGAATATCCGGAAGGTGCTAGGCCAAGCCGAGAACAGCCGGGATGATGGCCTCTGGATGGCAGAGAAGGATCAGGCCAGGACAGCCCATTTGGGGATATCCATGAGTTAGTGGGGGCTTTTGCAAAACCCCGTGACACTAATGTGTGGGGACTTTGCAAAGTGCTTACTGTATGTAGTGGTTTGCCACTGCTCCCCACCCCACGTTCTTCCTCGCGCGAAGCCATCAAGGCGCTCACCAGCTCCGGTGTCCACTTCTCCTTGTCTTGGTCATCCCACCATCCCCGCTCTACCTGCCGCACCTCATCGTCGCCCGCGCTTTCTTCTCCCAGCGCTTGCCCGTTTGGTCCCGGATTCGGAGGAGGCTCTATCGCGCCGTTCGCGTGCGGACGCGTTAGCTCCTCTTCCGTCTCCCGGCCGAACCTCCGGACGTTCGAGGGGAGGATTCGGTCCCGGGTCTTGCAGAGGGCCCTCTGCCCCGCGGTTTTCCAGGGGAGGCTGCGTTCTTGCCAGGGGACGTGGGCACGGACGAGGCGTCGGATTTTGGGTCGTCTGAGGAGGCTCTATCGCGCCGTTCGCATGCGGACGCAGTTAGCTCCTCCTCCGTCTCCCAACCGACCTCCGGACGTTCGAGGGGAGGATTCGGTCCCCGGGTCTTGCAGAGGACCCTCTGCCCCGCGGTTTTTCCAGGGAGGCTGTGTTCTTGCCAGGGGACGTGGGCGCGGACGAGGCCTCAGATTTTGGGTCGTCAGCGGGGGCGCTGCAGCCTCCTCCTCCCCGTTGTCCTCCGGATCGGACGAGAGATCAAACACGATATTTGTGGGCACCCCGCGGTCGAGGCACGCGAACATGAATCTGTCGCGCGGCCGACTCGTTCTGTCTCTCCACCTCCTCGTCCGTCATCATTCGCAGTTTACCCATCTCCCAGTCTTGCTCGCTATCCGACAGCAGTGCCAGCTCCGCGCGCAGCGCACGACCGATTTTAGGCTGACGTGGCACGTCCCCCAGCGACATCTGCGACGGTAGCATGTTGCTGAGGTCAAGGTCGAGCCCAACGCCGAGGGGATCCACCAACAGCTCGCTGTTACCCCCATACCCGTCGAAGTACAGCTGCGAGGTGCCATCGAAGCTTTGCAGCTGCTCGCCCCCGCTCTGCAGGCACTGCTGCTCGAGTCCATCCAGCAGGTCCTGCGCCTCCTGCACCGGCGCAGGTCTTTCCCTCTCGGGCGACGGCGCCGCCGTTGTCGAGGTTGTGGTTTGGGTCGTCTGCGGCTCGGATGTCTGCTGCAGAGGGGGAGGGGGAGGGGGGATTGTTTTCGGGCATTGCCACAGAGGCGCCCCTGGGGTTTATCTTGTCGTTGTCATCTTGCGCCATCGGCCTTCCTCCGAGGCTCCGCGCACGGCATTCCTCCTCCGCTAGATGGACAATAATCAATGCAATCGTCGGGAAGCACGACAGCAACCTACTGAAGCATTGGTGCGAGAATTCGACAAAGCTTCGCTGGGCAGCATCAAATCCTCCGCGGTCGTAATCACTCCAGACCCGTGGTGTAAGCCCGTTCGACGTTCCCACGTGGATGCTACCCCGCCGATAAGCGCCGGCCCTGCCCAAAGTGGTAGAAATTGTGCTTACCTCCGCACCTCAATCCTTCCCCCGCGTTCTGGGATTGGCCCGCAAAGCAAGATCGCGACGTTCATCCCGTAGTGTTCGTGTGCGGCATCTGCGAACGGCTGCAGATAGTAAGCCGCATTATTTAATGCACTGTACACGACGTCAGATTAATTTTCCCTTTTCACAGATCGACACTCACATGTCGTACTCCTCCGCCGTGGTCGGCGCCTCCCCCGATGTGGCGGTCGTGTACGCCTTCTTAGCTGCCTTGTGCTCGTTCTGCAGCGCCGCCTCGACCTCCTCTTGGAACGACGGGTCCTCCTCGTCCCAGCATTCCTTGGTCACCTGGTTGCGTATAGTGATCTCTTTGGGCGGGTTGGCGAGTTTTGACACCGCTGCCCAACGCGCCGCCACGCGATCTTTGACGCGTTCCTGATAGAAACGGCGCGAATAAAAGTGGATGACGCGTAGTTTTTTGGGAGCGGGTGGGTCCAGCTCGGGCTTGTCGAAGAGCGCCTTAAAGCTCACTTTTGTCTTCTTCTTCTCGACAGATCCCCCGTACGTCGTGTTGTACCACGTCCCGATTTTCTTGCGAAAATATTAATTCGATCTCCAGTCTACTGAGCTCAATGATTACTCACCCCTTTTAACACCTTGAAATAGGTCGCACGGCTCGCGGCCTCATCCGGCTCGAGAAGGTTGACGTCTTCGTCCAAGCCGACGTCGCTCGCGACGTCCTGGTCCGAGTTCAGGTCCCCGTTCCAGGGGGTATGGTACCCATATTTACGCAGATACAGGTGCGCGACCTTTTCGTAAAATGCTCCAGTGCCTTTGATCTCAGCTGCAGCTAGATACTCCTGCCGGTGTTCCTCGAAGAACGGGAGCTTGGTGCCGTGCACCCAACCTGTCTTCCCTGGTTTCCCCGGCGGTTTTCCTTCACGGGCACGTCGTCGTGCTGCTGTACCTGCGCGCGGCATGTTTGGATGAGGGCAAGTGTGTTCTTCACGTGGAAATCCCCTCACACGATCAGCCATCAGAAAAAACAATCTCCCTTGCGATACTCGCCATGTCATCGAAAATTTACAGACTACCAATACACAGATTTTATTCCTACTGAGAGAAAGACGAAAGTAAAGAAAAGACAATCGACCACATTATGCAGGCCAGCGCCCCCGCCGCTTGAGAACACCTGCCTCAATTTTCGGCATCGCAGTCTTTGTCGTCGAGCGCGAACAACGACGCCTGTGCGAAGCTGCGTGTAATGAGAAGATCTGGCTCCTCCCCTCGGCGCTGCGCCTCCAAGTAGCGCTGCTCGCTACGTTCACTAGGTCGTGCGTCAGCAAGCACATCGACAGCAACAAAACTCCAATGGACTCACGCGCTGCTGGAAATGACACCGTCGCCACAGATGGCATAGTTCACGAAGGCACCCCCTTTACTGCCCAAGGGGCGCGCCGCCTTGGTGGGGCTCGGAGTGGTATCCTCCTGCTTCACGTTGGCGCTGCTGCTTGCGTGCGACTTCCGCGGGGAAAGATTCACAAATACCGATGCGTTCTCGCTGGGAGGCTGAAAGAAGGAGGGGTCCACGGGGTGCGGGTGAACGCCGAGGACGCACAGGCGTTGCCACACCTCGATACACTCCTCCTCCGTTTTGCAGCCCTGGTGGTTGCTATCCGGATACCCGGTGAGGCTAGCCTTGGCCTCAATCCTGCGCGCCACCATTTCATCAATGTCTCGCTTCAAGATATGGGGGGCAAGTGACGCACACCAATTATCAAAAATCCCCACCTGACGCCCCTGTGCGACCAAATGCAGGGGCCATCCACCACCTCGCCTCGCTGACACCGGCCGTTTTCGGTCTCCACGGAAGGGGGGCAAGCAGTAGTATCGTGGGTCCTTAATCCCCCGATTATCCATTTGCAGGTCTTCAAGGGGAAGGTTGGCGGGGGTGGGGCGGGCCTGGGGATACGACATGGCAAGACGAAGAACGGCTGATCGATGGCCATCTCACGTGCGCCGTAAATTCTCAGATGGCACTACCGACATGGAAGTGGCGGCCCTTCAAGTGGCACCGGTCCCATCTCACGTTCTGTTCTCTCAAGGATCCGGAGGGTGAGTTCTCCGCCCTCTCCCTTTCATTTTTTTCCTGTCCCGCTTCTATACTTATGTCTGTTTTCCCGTCTTGTCTGGCCGCTCACCACACCATTTATTCGCAGTGCTTGATTCTCAAGCGGAGCAGGTGCAACTCCGTACTGTATTTCGTCGCCGCGACCGCAGCAAGATCGACACCTACGTGGCGGCCGTCAAGCAGCGCCACTCGTGGATCGCCAAACTGGCATGCTCCGCCGCTGTCGCTTCCATCCGACATGCTGTGCGCGACCCAGCCCACTTTGAGTGCTTCCTGCATGCGCACGCCGTCGCCACACAGCCCGACTCCCTCTGTCCCTGGGGAAGCGGCGCCGGCTGGGGCAACTCGAGGGGGCATACCGGCATAGTAGTGGGGATTACGGGCGGTGGCTGGAGCTTAGATCACCCATGGAGCTTAGACTCAACTGTCTGGAGCAGCACAGGCTGGGGTACTGGCGAGGGCTGGGCACCCAGTACCACCTGGCTCTCCTCTCACCCGCGCATCCCCAAAACGCACGGCAAAGCGAAACAGCCGTCGTCTCCGCAAAAGACTCGAGGCAGATAAGGCGGCAGCCAGGGCGGTCGTTTTGGACGGGCAATACCAGGAGGATCTTGCCGACATTGAACGCCAACAGCAAGAGCAAGGGTTGTATCCGGCGTGTCATTAGCTAGATACATACACAATTGTACCTAGCTAATATATCACCAGTCGTCGTCGTCGTCGTCCTCGGATTCAGATTCGTCGCAAGACCAATAGTGGCGCGCCTTGGGCCGCGCCTTGGTTGTTTTCCCCGCCGCTGCATTTTTCTCCCGGGCGGCAAGTCGTGCCTTGTGCGCGAGCCACTCGCAGTTCCTGAGCGTAACAATCAGCTCTGGTTTTTATCTCCGGTGCGGAGTGGAGTACTTCTCCCGGTATCGAGCCTGCGCCTCGCGATGATGTGCACGCTGCTCGTCGGTAGCTTTTTTCCTGAGACGCGCCATCCGTTGGCGGCCTTGCGCACGACATTTCTCCCGATGCCTGTAATTTTATCTAAGAAAAGAGAATAAAATGATACCGGATAAAAAAACCCACCTAGCACAATAATTACGGTAGTCCTCGAGGCGCTGAAGATAACGGCGATAATCCTGCTCGGTTTTTGAAGCTGAGTTTGCGAGGTGGTGGCGCAGGTGGTGGCGACATCTCAAGAGGATTGCCGGATCAAGTCCCAATTGGTCGGGCGCTTCACGGGCACCTACTTCGGCTGTTCTCTCAGACATCCTAATCGGGCCTAATGGACGCGTCCATCCAAAAATTTGCGACTTCTTCCATTTCCACACTGCGGCGGAAGGTTTCAAAGGTTTTTTCTACATCTACCACGCAATCTACACGCTAATTTGAAGCCGCTACAGAAATGATTTTTGGTAAGGTCGAAGTCTACCTGAGAATGCGCAATGTGTCCCTTGCGCTCGTTCTATTCCGAGGTGACAATCCCCACTTTGCTCCAAGTCCTCATTTTTTTCAGTAAGAAGTCACTACTACACTCTGTACACATTCCAATGCTATTTTTTCAGGGACAGGAAGACAGGAAGTGCTTGAACACGGGCTCGCTTGAAATGCAATATAGCCGGTGAGTGCGCCACGCGACCTTGAGGTGCATATTGCTGAAGGCTTGTGGCACCAGATCAGCTGGAAGTGGTCGGGATACAAGACCCGAGTCTATACCCTGCTAATAGTCAAGTTTCCGGGCTCTCGGGTCCTTCCACTGCGAGCACAACGGCCAGTACGATGAAAGTGGGGTCAGCGGGCGCACGAGGCATTTCTCGAGCGTCTTACCATCGCGCGGCCGTTACAACACTGCAAACCAATTTTCAGGTGGGTGTTTACTGTTCACAGAGAATTCACGGGCCACAGATGGCTAAGAGCAGGAAAAAATGACATTTAACAAAATGTGCGAGAAATGATGGTGTAGGTGGCCGTGCAGTGATGTCCATTCTTGGCTTCGCTCCGCGACCTCGTCGCCGCCGTCCACCGTCCCACCGACTCTAGCCGACCAGACGTGGTCCGGGCCAATCTGCACCAGGAAGGACACCCAGTATCTCACCGTACCCTCCCCACAGCCCATAGACTCCGACTGAGCGTCACCTCGCACTTCGCTGGCCTAAGGTTTGGTTCGGACACCTGGCGTGCGCGCTGCCAAAGGGATTAATCACGACACTTTCGAAGATTTTGAGGAGCTTCAGAACGGGACAACACACTTGGGGAGGGGCGCTACATAGGTGAGAACAGCCGACATCAGTGATGCGCTCTGATGAGATTTTGTCGATCCCAAGGCTTGTTTCTTGCTTGCGTCTCTGCTACTCATGGATCGCGATGGCACGGGTTCCCGCAGCGAAGACCATCGACGCCTGGTGAGTGGCGCGCATGTAACACAGTTTCTGACCTTTGAGAGAATCCACTTCGGGCTGCTTCTTTGGCTGACATCTCTAACAGGATGGAGGGAATGCGGCACACGCTCGCGTGAGGGGAATTCGCCCAGGCAACGGTCAGATTTTTATCTTGCATGCAACAAGGCCATCGCCAATTTAACTGGTGCAATAGCTGCTGCTCCACGCCGACCCTCCAGTCCTGGTCCTTCGCGCACGGCAACGTCTATCCGCAGCGTGCGTCACGCTGGTACCCTATCGCGCCGGGACCGTGGACTGGCCCCACCGCTGGCGCCAGTTGCGCGTGCGGGTTATCGAGTGTCGCGTCGCCACCCCCTCACGGAGGCGGCCCTCTACAACGACGATGCACGTCCACCGATCCTAGCCGTTCCCAAGCCGCATCACGTTTGTTCGATTTGCTGGGCCGCCAAATCTCATCCAGTGTCGTGAGTTTCATTACTTATGACTTCAAGTTTTACACTATTTTATTTCATTTTATTGTGGCGTCCTGTCGGTCGTACTGATCAGTCTCGCAGATATCTTTGCGGTGACAGTCATTGCTACGTGTGCGTTCGCCTCTGGCTCGAAAAGCAGTGGACGTGCCCCGACTGTTCGCACGAGATGTCAATTGTGCCATTTCGTCACTACGGAGAGGAGAATAGCATCGAATACGACTACCCCTTCTGGAAGGACAATAGTCGCGTGTCGTATTCGTTTCACGGCCTGATTTTCCCGCCTGCCCCCGCCCCCGCCCCAATCATCTTGTTGGATATCGAGGATTCCCCCTAGCACCACATCTCTCAATGTATTTCCCACTACCTGTGAAAAGAAGACCCTTGGTTTTACTTTATATCGCTGAGGAAGCAAGAAATCACTTAGAAATCGATCATCGGAAATATCTGGGCTCATCATTTGAACAGATCGACATGAGTGCTATCATGTGGGCAGAATGATATGGGCAGAATGGCAACGTATATCAATGGCCCGACGATTCTCGCCTGGGCAATGACATTGACAAGTCACTATTAAATTTATCTAAGAAAGCGGACGAAAAAACCCACTTAGCACGATAATTACGGTAGTCCTCGAGGCGCTGAAGATAACGGCGATAATCCGGTTTTGAAGCTGAGTTTTGAAGCTGAGTTTGCGAGGTGGTGGCGCAGGTGGTGGCGACATCTAAAGGGAGGATTGCTGATCAAGTCCCAATTGGTCAGGCGCTTCGCGGGCGCATCCAATAATTTGCTCTAAGTGGGATTCGGGTCAAAGAATAGAGTAGAATTATTTGGGAGCGAGGACAAAGGTGTCCAAATGCCGTCGCTGGAGCGATAGTAGTTTAGGGCTGATTGAAGGAAGAAAAGCTGGTGGCTGTGCAGTACTGTCTAGATTAGATTGTGCTATTACAATCTAATCTACCATGTGCGATGTCCGAGTTTCAGACTGGATGAAAACAATTCAGGCATCGAGCTTGCAAGGCTCAAGCTGCCTGAGCTCGCATAAAAGCGCGTTTGATAGCGCGTTTGATCGTCCAAATTTTGATGCGGCACAGCGGAATTCGGCCCGCAGGTGTTAACCGCCCATTCACCTTCACCCGCCACATCGCGCGCCCAGTCCTCGGCAACCTCGGTCCTCTCGCTCGGTCCTCTCGCTCGGTCCTCTCGCCCCTCTCGCCTGGGTCCTCTCGCCTCGTCCGCTCGCCGCGCGGTCCGATGTCTAGCAATCACAAGCGCAAGCATAAACGACCTACGCTGGTAGTCACAGGGACAGCGACGCAGGAAACGTACCGGAGCTATGATGACCGGCGGCAGAGGACAAGGCTGGGCGTGGTCCAAGGTACCGCGGCCCCATCCACGTCGCAATCAGCCAGCTTTTGGGACCATGAAGATCTGGCAACAAACGCCGGCGTATGGACCCTGCATTCACGTATCAACTCGGCGACACTTCGCTCTCCTGTGAGCCGGATCTGGAGCTGGACGATGGAATCCAGGTTGTTTTGCCTCCGGTGGTGAAGAGGCCCAACGCTGTACGACAAGTTTCCAAATTTATTTGTAAAAACATTTCCTTGACGATTGCTTGTAGGAGCGTCCACTGAAGACTTGGTATCCCAAGAACGACGAGTACCTTGGGGAGCAGCTGCGACGAGAGGGCCGCGGATCCTCGAGGGTGTATGCGGGGTGCGCTGGTGCGCACGGAAGGAGGGGTTGTAACGGGGGCGGCGGAATATCGATGTGTGGACGAGGCATGCACGGGGGAAGTGATGTACTGCCGCAGTTGCATTGTCGCTCTTCACGCGCAGCTGCCAACGCATTTTGTTGAGGTGCGGAGCGTTTTTTCTTTGCATTTGTCTTTGATATTGACAATGTGCTACTCGACAAAAGCAGTGGACCGGGACACATTTCGAGCGTGACAGGAACAGTCTCAAATCGCTGGGGCTCCGCGTACAGTTGCTACATCCACCAGGGGTGGTGTGCACTTCAAGACGAGCGGGACCAAACGACTTCATTTTATACGACTTGTCCGGTGTACACGAAGTCGCGGTAGATTTCTGTGGGTGCCGGACGGATGATGGGACACCCGAGGGTGGGGAGCCGGTGGAGCAGCGGATCCAGTTACTCCGCGCGTGCTGGTGGCCCGCGACCATCGACGCGCCGAAGACGTGCGCGACGTTTTCAGTCCTGAAACTTTTTCAAGTATTAAACTGCTTGGGGAAGCTTTCGGCGTACGACTTCCTGCGGGGGTTGGAGAAGTGCACGATTAATAATGGGTTGGACAAACCGCCGGTGAGTGGACTGAAATACAAACAAAGGGACCTGGGACTTACGAAAAGCAGGATCGTCGGAAGCCCTTTTATGCTGATCATGAGGCAATGGCGGGAGGTCAAGCGAATGAAACGGTTCAAGCGGGGGCACGCGGAGGGCGGGGTGCGCGCTACAGCGCAAGGCGAGCTGGTCTTGAGGTGTCCGCGCGTGTCCACAGCCCGGCTGGAATTTGCCAGACAATTGGGAGGAGATCGATCCCCTCTATCGGTGAGTTCTGAGGTCATCCTCAACATTTTTAATCCCTGACATTTTACACGAAGATTCATCTACTGGCTTTTCCTCGCCATGGATGCGAACTTCAGACTGTCGAACCGCAACGTGTCGACCGAAATCGCGGACCCGATCCTTGGCGATGGCTTCGGCTATTTCTGTAGACGCGAGGGAGAGGACGGATACAAGGCTCATATCTTGAAGCACGCAGACGAGGAGGAGATCTCGAATTGCTCAGGATTTGCAGCGATGTTCATGGCAAATACCAAACGAGTCAAGGGGTTGTGGACGACGGGCATAGGGGGGGTGACGTGCTCCCGACACAACATGTGGCAGGGAAATGGGATAGGAGATCTGCAAGTGGGCGAGAGGTGCGTGACTCGGGATTGATTTGACCGCTGCGAACAAAGGTTGACGACTTCACAGATACGGCAACATGGACTTTTTGCTGCTGTCCGTGTTGTTCGTGTTGCAGCTGATGTGCATCGTCGTTTCCTACGACATCGCTTGTCAGTACAACGTGACATTCTGGGAACGCATGAAACGGGCGCCGAAGAGGTTATGGCTGAAGCTGAAGCCGAGTATGGTCCTGTGGAAGGTGCCGAACTTCCACTTGCCCGCGCACAAGCCGAACTGTCATAGCCCCTTCTCTTTCCACTCATGTGGGGGGCGGGGATGACTCACGGGGAAGGTGTCGAACAAAATTGGGCGTTTTCAAACGGCGCTGCAGCTTCGACGAGATTGATGGGGCCCGGCGCACGCCAGGCGACACTGGAAGATGTATTCGGATTCCATAACTACGACCGTGTCTTGGCGATGCGTAAGTGTTCTTGGCGATGATCTTTACGCATACTTATTCGCTTGAGTAGATCGAGTCCTCCCTAAACGTCTTGCGGTCAGCATAAAGGAGGGGATGAAGCACAAAGTTGCATTCGAGGCGTTCACGGAGGGTTTGGAAGAGGCGCGGCCCGAGGACGTCGCGGAGTGGAAGGCGCATGTGCTTCGGTGGGAGGCTACGCCGCATCCAAGACTTCCGAGTCCCCATTTGAGCTGGTTGATGAAGGTACGTGCGCACGTTTGTGAGAACGGTCGCTTGGACGTTGAAGCCACCTATTTGCAGTGTCGACGCTGCGGGACATCCAACTGAGGATAGCGGTGGAGGAGTTTGTGTGCACGAAAGATGGCGTAGAGATCGAGCGCGACCATACGCCAGGGAGTTTTATTACGATGGGTTTGGAGCTGGAGCAGGTACAGTACGTGCTTCTGCGCTCCCGCGTTTGGGCCTCGACTGACTGAGAAATGTAGGCGGAAGCTGGAGATTGATTTACGAGCGCTGAAGGACCCGTCGCCGGCGCAGAAGCTGGCGTTCACAAAACGCCGCACCTCGCTCTTCAAGCGGATCCACAAGTTCCGTCAGATCCAGGGGGTGTACATGCCGGCTCTGCGCCCGCTCCTGTCCGACGACCAGAAGCAGGTTTATGACGGGAACAGCGAGCAGCAGCCTGAGGCTACGCGGTTGTTCATGCCGTCAGAGCTGGCGAGCAACGACCTGCGGGCTACGGCGTGCGCGACGGGGCTGGCGGCGATTGAGGCTCGGATGAGGGAAGGGGAGGCGGATGAGGCGCTGGAGGCGGTACGCCACGGCCTCCGTACGAGGACGATGACCAACCGCTACAAGTTGCGGAATTGGACCGGACAGGGGATGATGACGAAAGGTCAAGGCATCCTGCGCCATATTAATATCAAGATCCACACCGCCAAGCTGTGTTATCGATATGCTCGGGCGGCTTTGCTTGCGCTGCGGGGACACGGCCCGTGGGAGGAGCGTCAGCCCATTAAGTTAGACCTTCGCGAAAAAAGTGGGCCGTGGCCCAGGGTGCTTCGCGAAGTTTCTGGGCACCTGCCCAGGGTCATGTGGGGCATCAGGCGGCTGTTTCGGCGGCTCCTGGACGCCATCAAAATGCATCAAACCATCATCTTGACGGTGCCGTTGCAGCCGAGCACTGTCCGCATCACGGCTGTCACACATGTGACCCCCTGATCTCCTCCCACCACCACCGCCGCCCGCAGCGTTCTTGGATGTACCGCACTGTTGATGGCCAGCGTCGACTGGACCACCAACCGCTTCCATTTCGGCATCTAATCCGCGCTCCAATAAGCTGTTCTGCTTCTGTACCGTCCTCCTCATCACCAGCAGCCCCCGCACCCTGCATGCGCTCCCCGCCGTTTCATGCGCTCCACAGCGCAGTCCTTCCTTCCATATGCGCAGCGACCAATCGGAATTGTATTCCAACTGCCGGATATATGAATAACGCCGCCGATGCCCTGTTTTTACCCCTCCCGCCATTTTTCATCCTGCTCACTGCTGCGCCCGCTTCGCGCCATTCCCGTTGCTGCACGACTCCGCTGTGTTATATGATCATCCACCAAAGTAATTTTACGGCTTCCTGAGCTGCCCAGCCCTTTTTGAGCTTTTTTTTAACACTTCTGCAGATTTTACCCACCACACCGCTTCCACGGCCGACAATTCTCTTCCAGCCATCGCGCTCCCTCCCGCCATGAGCGCTCACGGCCTCCTCCCTTCCCGCTATCTGCACACGCCTCCCTCGGCCGTATCCGCTCAGCCCGCCCAATGCACCCCTGCTCGCATGCAGTCCCGGTCGTCCTGTTTCCTCCACCGCTGTACCTCGCCCACGTGCACCTAAGCGCACCCTCGCTTGCATCCCGCTCATGCTGCCACTGCGTGCTCGTCCCGACTGCGCCCCATAGCGTTCCTGCTGTCACCTGTAGCGCTCCGCTGCCCGCGCTTGCTTCGCCTGGCTCGTTCGCCCCTGCACACACATCCCCAGCCCGTATTCGCTCAGCGCGTGCCTGTCTATGGCGTACAGCTGCAACGACTCCGCTCCTCGCCTGCACTGTGCGTACGCATCCCGCTCACGATGCTCTGCGGGCACCCACGCCCACGGGCATCCTTGCCCTACATCTTGCTGGCCCACCGTGCGCACTGTTGTAGGCTCGTGCCGCTCGGCTCACCCCCAGCGCTCGCCCTCGTCTCGGTGACAGCATCCCTGTCTGCGCCACAGTCCGCGCACTCACGTCGCTCGCATACCTCGACCCCCCATATGCGCCCCTTGCTCGCACTCCACCCGTTCATCTTTGTCGCGCTGATGCCCCGCCCTCCTTTACCCATTGGTGCACTTGTGGGCCTGCAACTGCCCCCCCCATGCTCAGCACCACATCCGGCGACTGTGCGCTCATATGCACGCAGCACCCCGTCCGCTGTATGTGCTGGTACACTCCGCACTCCGGACTGCACCCCGCTTACTTGCACCGGCATCCCCACGCCTACATCCCACTTGCATGCCTGCGGCATGCCGCGGAGCTCGTACGTCCATATAGAGTGATCGCTGCTCTCCCCGTACATCGTGCTCGTGCCCGCATGCCTGCTCCTGCCCACGTCCCCTCCGGGCATTTCGCATGCTTCCCCTTCAGTCGTGCGCACGCGGCGGGTCTGCAGCCCTCGCGCAGTTCACGTTGCGAGTCAAATTGGGTGGGGATACAATGCTTCAAGACCGTGATTCAACACCTGTAATTAGAAAATCAATAAAGACATGTTATAAAATTGTTGTACGCACCTCAGGTGCACGAATGAACTGCTTTCTCGGAGTCGGCGCCTAAGTTTGGGCACAAGCGCCCAAATTGATGGAGCGTTCTCATTGGTGCGGCGCCCCCGGACCGCGCTCGGACTTCTCCGAAACAAAGAAAACATTGAAGCTCTTGCGCTCATCTCCTTCGATTCCGTCTGATCTTCCACTTCGGAAGGTAGTAGTATTACATATCCATATCATATTCACGATCCAGCAAAAATTATCAAGCACAGAATATTATATTTCACGCACAAGTTGAACCTCCGCCAAAATTTCGACTCTCAACCAAACTTCGTTCACGGAGGTGCGCGAAAGGAAGCTAAAAATGGTCTAAAATGCCCATGGGATGCATACAGACTATATAAACAACATTTGTCAAAATTGCGTTAGCTTTTGAAGCTGGGCAAGAAATATCTTGGGTTGAGGTGTCGGAACCCAAGCTAAAGTGCGTTTCGCACCTGGATTCATTGCACCAGTGGTGAGTCTGTGATCCTTTTTTTTCAATGTTTCACGACTCAGAGCTCCAGGGTCTGAAATACCCCAGGTCTTTCGACTATTTTGGATACATACAACCTTTTCCTTCGCTTCCAGCACATAATGAACGATACCTGAGTGTTCTATGTCCCGGAAATAGTCGAACATGGTGATTTTTAGTGAAAAATAAAAGTTTCAAAATCATCTCAGATCATTCATAGGATTGTATATACGGTATCGAAAAGCCCAAAACCCAGATACGACGACCCTAACACACCACAGGCTCTCGGAATAAGTGAGTTAGTACCCATCTAAGCTGGCCTGAATCATGATGTACAGCGAGGGAATATGCCCCATGAATTTTTTTCAAGGTCCTAAACACATACCGTGGTCTTATTTTCTGATATTTCAATGCCGGAGCTCAACGTTGGTGACAAACTCTTTGTTTTATCTTCAACTGCCTTTTGCATGAAATCACGGCCAATAAAATGGCTAAAGTGTTGATTTCTTTCCTAAAAAAACCGAACATGCTCGTAGATTAGATACTGGTAGGTTTTCGGGGCACATAGCAAGCTGTGCAGACGAAATTCGCAAATATGGTCGTGGGACATGTTCAACTTTCCAAATGCGGACGCGATTCCCTGTCAATCAGCGGCGGTGCCGCATCTTTTTCTCTCCTCCCACCACTACCTCTGGCCGCAATCTCGCCCCAACCTCGCCGCTCTTGCGCGAAAGCTTCCATGGCCTTTCACACTACTTCAATGTGCACTCGCCTGGGGCTTCATTTCTCACCAAATCCTTCCCAATAACGTCAAGGAAAGCCCGCGTCCCATGCTGAGCTGGCACGACAACAGGATCTTCGATTCTCATTTCCTGATCTATCTCTTGGATCTTCGAACGCGCAGCTATCGAAAGAAGCTGGCTAGGTGCCTGGAATATCATTATTACCTGTGCGTTGTGTTTCTCTTTCTCGTTTAAATCCAGAGCACGGCTGTGAACAAATTTTGGGCACGGAGAGATACCTATGACCTGTAGATAGCTCTGCTCGCCGTGGGGTCGGCCATGCTCGCCATCGGGACCCCCGCAAATGTTGTGCATTTTGCGGGAGACCGAATTTGTGCCCCGTGCCACCATCTACCACTTTCTTCATGCAATGGGCTTCTCCCCCTCGTTGTTTTTCCCCTTACCTACTTCTTCCTCTCTTCATATTCCGAGTTCTAATCATTTCATTTGTTACAGGCTCAAGCTAGTGGAGTCTTACTGGCAGTGTGTCGTGCACCAAGTGGGTGAACGCTATGGGCATCCCGTGGCTGCCAGCACAACATCTCGGCAACAGAGTATCGGTGGGCCAGTGGCGCGTGCGCGCCTGATTTCGGCTGGTGTTTGGGTGTGTCACCCGTCTGGAAGAAATTGTGTGTTGCTGATGCAAAAATACCTGCGCGCACGGGAAGCAGGGCCCTTGCGGGGCCAGGGCATGTTCTGTACGACCTCCATGGACCCTCTGCACCCGTGTTACCGCATGCGCCCCCTCCACTCGTCCGCAATCACCCTGATGCACCAGCCCTCTAATCCACAAATACCAACGCGCACGGCTAGCATAGACGTTGTACGGGTGCGGGCAGGCTGCACGGCATATGCCCCCCCTCCCTCCCTTTTGCTGCACGACCCGGCGCCGCCCCCACCCGATCGCAATCGCCCCGCTGTAGCGCGCGCGCACGTGCACCGAATCCAGCCTCGAGCCAGCGCCTGCCCCAGAGGGAGAGGAGGCTGCGCAAAAGGTCTCCGCACCCCCTGCGCCCGTGCTTCGGTACGCTCCCGCCGTGCCGCGCCGCGCTCCCATCGCCCCGCTGCAGTGGGCTGGCGGTGCTCCCAATGAATTGCTGCGTGTACGGCTGGCAGGGCCCTTGCGTGCAGGCAGCCTTCTCACGGAATCCCCACATCTTCTGCCCCTGTTCTACAGTACCCGCCCGCCGCAGCAGGCTGCCGGTGTGCCCCGATTCCCGAAATTGCGGTGTACGCAACCAGCCTGGGCCGTACGCGACATGGAAAGGAGCCATACGCGACATGGAAGGGAGCCATACGAGCTTTGCGCCCCCATTGTGCTGTGGTACGCACTCGCTGTAAATGGGGGGTCACGGAATGGGGATCAGGGCCGATCATTGGGCCGGAATGGGCAGCGGGCACGCGCGGCTGGGAGCTCGGGGTGGGCAGGGTGTGCGCGATGGGAAGGGGGGAGTGTTGGATATCCCATGGATATGGGCTGGATCACGGCCGAGGGTGCAGAGGGCGTGGCGGCATGCCCGTATTCATTTCCTCTTAAATTACTTTTATATCTCTTTTAGGCAATATTTACCGAGTTGCCGGCCAGTCCGATTTACGCGGAATGGTCGCCGTGCGGCTTTCGAGGCAAGCACTGATCGCTGCGGCGGTGCCGGAATGCCGCCCATAAGCCTCCAGCACAAACACGACCCGTTGGCTACCCTTTAAGGGTTGCCCAAAACTTCGCGAAGCGCCTGTGGGCTATATACCGGACATTTCGTGAAAAAGTGGCCTACTGAGGTGGGAGCGTCTGCAGATCCTCGATGACGAAGACGTGCGGGCGCTTAACGAGCGCGCGCTGACGGAGGAGGAGAAGAAGCAGAATGAGCACTGGGCGGAGCTGGGAGGGGCCATCATTGAAGGCGGAGTTGCGCGCGCGGCGGGGCTGGCTGGAGGGGAAGGGTCTCACACACTGTCCTGGATCTGGTATTCGGCCAAGGCGGGGGCGGCAGCGGATGCTGACGATGCGAAGCTGCATGACGGTACGTTTATTAATTTATGCTATCTCCGACATTACCTGATAAGCCTGCTAGCTCTGCGCCTCGAATGGTGCAAAGCGTACGCGCGAGCGAAACGCTATTCGGAGGATGTGCGGCTCCTGCGCGAAGAGATGCGCCGCACGGTCGCGTTTGGTTATACGTCGGCTGCATTGTGGACGAGCTAGCGGAGGGGGAACTCCCTGACTCAGACCCTGAGCTCACGGAGGGCCGGCGCGCATACGCTGCCGAGCACGCGGATACCGAGCGCAAAACGTGTAGGAGGCTAGAAGAGAAGTGGGCGGGAATTCTGGCAAAGGCGGATCAATACCTGGAAGGAACGGTTGGGCTCGACGCGGAGAGTGTGGTGACAATTGAGGCTGGATGAGGGGGATGAGCTGGATCAGGAGGAGGAGGAGGCGCGGCTGGAGGGCGAGGAGGACGAGGAATAGGGGCGATGGACCGTTTTGGATTGCTTTTGATGTACAGTAAATACGCGTAATTGTTTCAGCTGCGACGGCAGCAACGCCAGCAACGCCAGCAACGCCAGCAACGCCAGCATTGATGGACTGATGGGAAGTATCCAGTGCGGATGCGGGCAATAAATTGTGTAGCGGGCGAATTAAATGGATAATAAATGGCAGGCACAGTGCCGTATATAGACAGACAAGTACATTGTAATAAGGTACATGTCGGCCGGCCGGCCCAGGGGTGCCTTTATTCCAATGTACCACCCCCTGTCAGGGCCGGGTACATTGGATTCAGTAACGTCCACTGGTGGCAGAGGGGAGGACATGGTGGTGGAAAAAAAGAAAGCGGCGTGCTGCGGAAGAACGGGAACGGAAGGGCTCAAGGTCCTGATTAAGTTCAGAACCCAGAGCCCATGTTTCAAGGAGGAAAGCTTAAAGTGCTTCGAGAAGAAGCACTAAGCGAGCTCTACTTTTGGAAGTAGATCAAAGAATCCTCCCCGGGCGCCATAACGACGAAAACATGTCACGGCCATCAAAACTTCGGCAAACTTAGCCGGGGTAGCGGATAGGGGGTACGGCGGGTTGCATAACCCGGGCACCTCGACAGGGTCGAACCACGGAGGAGAAGAAAATACCACAACATGGGGAGTCGAGCACCGAAGACAAAGGGGACGCCGGCACGACAATAACCGATAGGCAGTGACAATAAGCCCTACGACCATGGTGCGGTATTTACAATCCGGATAATGGGACCACCACGAAGGGAGAGAACGCTGGATATTTTGGATTGCGGGTTCCCAAACGGAGAAGACTGAAGGACGCCTTCGCGGGTAATAATCAATGGGCAGTGACAATAAGCCCCACGACGCAGGAAAATTTTGAAGGATAAAACTCGCCTTGCAGGAATTATTGGGAAGATGGGGACGGGGTACCTACGGGTCGTTGAGGACAACGACCTTGAAGAGGGGGGGTGATGTTCATGAATCGCCCGGGTTCTACTTTTTCGCGCGACGCGTCCGTACGGATACAGACGCGTCTTAGCGGCACGGGACTCTCATGACGCCACCATGTGACCTTCTCACGGTTGAAACCCGGCCTCGGATTCTAAAAGCCGCAGACTCGGGGAGTCTGCGCCACGGAATACAGAAGACGTTAGGGACTAGGAACCCGTATAGACGGACTCTAGTCCCCGGACGCACCAAGGGCTGACACAGGAGAGTACACGGAGTACAGGAGTGGTTGCAAACCCGATCGGGGTTTGAACCACTGGAGACGATGACACTTAGGACTAGGAAACCCGAACGTCGGGTCTCCTAGGTCCACCGACGCCACGGGAACCAACACAGAGGAGTCCAGGAGCATCAGCATTAATGCTCCTTAATGCTACGTTGCAGGAACTGATCGCGATTGACCGCGATCGCTTTAATTTATTAGAAGCCTATATAAGCACGGTAGAATCTCCATGTACAGTAGATTCTACCTCGTCTAATCTCAGGCTTCTACCTTGGCTTGACATAGGCATTGTCTCCGCTCTGTCCCGCTTCCCTCGCACCGTACTACGGGTTGTATCCACACCTCGGGTTTTGTACCTGAGTGGATATCACACCCTCTTCGACTCGTTCCGGGTTCCGCCTCGCATCCCGACCTACGACATACGGCCTCCTAGGGAGGACGCCGTACGACTGGTCCTACTGCTCGGGGAACACACGAGCTATTAGCGTCTATCGGGTTTCTCCTGGTTGGGGTTCTCGCCGGGTTACTCGCTGTTTAGCCGACCCAGAGGCCGTTGCTGACACCCGGGCCGCAGAATCTCTTTGTTCCCCCACCACATGCGGCGCCAACGCCATAGCAAGTGCCATGGCAAGTGTCGGTCATATGCCATGAACCCACGCCCATGGCACTTGCCCGCAGTGTAATGAAAAAGGTCGAGCGTGACACGTGACTATTGAATTGAACGAAATTATATGGTGGCCCGAAAATGAACAGTTTGATCCGGTTCATCTTGCAACTGTGCTGAATTGTGCTGAATACATGTGAATCGGTTTGCTGAGCCAACTTGCTTGGAAGGCACAGTTCCTAAAGAATAGTACGGAACTTTACCTGATCAAGTTTGTCTTCGAAGAGGACGACTCATTGGAAGGGCTCAATGGAAGACATGGTTTTATTCACTTTACCCAATTGCGATATGGAGGGAACTTGTAACCAAAGTCAATGGTTCCGATTATCAGGTGTATGGTGAATACACCGGCTTTTGGCGGCCTTTGGTTCCAGGGTAAACTTGTGTCGCAAATGTTGTGACACTGGTGATAGGATGAGTCTTGACCTTGAAGTTGCTAACAAGTGTATATGGCTGTAATATGGGAATAATACTTGGTCATAATTATGGGAAGTTTTTGCAAAGAAATTCACCACTTGGCCGGCCCACAACAAGAATCATGCTGGCCCATCTAAGATAAAAAGATTCACAGCCTTTGATCTGTAGAAATATTCACCACGTGGATTCTGCAAACAAAAAAACTCACGTATTAATTCTCTATTTCTTTCACACCCCAGTGCAGCGGTGAAAAAAAAACACACAGCTGGTTTTCTCTGTTATTTTTACCCACCCTTGTGGCCGACCCACAGAAAAAAGCACCACCTCTCACAATGACTGTAGGTGTATATAGTGTGGTATTACTTAGGATCCAGAAAATTGATTGTATATCTACAGATTTATCAGCACTGACACCGGGGGCAAGTGCCGTGGCCGTGGGTTCACAGCATATGACCGACACTTGCCATGGCACTTGCCATGGCAGAGCTTGCATATTGACACAATCTCTCTTTGTTCTATTTTAGATCTTTGTTCTGCTTCATTCTCTGGCTTTGTATGTTGATGCATGTTGATCTCTGCATCTGATAAAAAAATTCTGCACTGGATAACACAAAGATCATTTTCCCTTCTCCGTAACCAAGGCTGTCAGTTTTTATTTTAGCTCAAAGACAGGTACAGTTGGTGGATCAAACCAAAATAGAACAAAGGGCACTTGCCAGGTCTGATCTGCCATGGCAAGTGTCGGTCCTATGCCATGAAACTAATCCCACTTGCCCCCAGTGTGAGCAGAGATTTAAGTGGCCAGGTCAATTCATAATCAACTGTTTAAATGGATTGCGAATGTTATAGTGGACCTGTGACATAGATACTTGGAAGGCAAGTTGAGGAGACTTAAAGGCAAGGCTTGTAGATTGTACATGAAGAGTGAAGGATAAAGTATTCATATCATTGAAGAAAACACGAAAGAACATACCAATATTGGTGTTGAAAGCTTGACTCTGTACTTGGTTGTACTTGTATTTTACCCCAAGCTCAGTGGAGTGGGAAAAAAAAAAGATTGGATGTAGGCAGTGCAAATTCCTATTTTGTTCGGGGTGGTGTTTCCTTTTTCATGTTTACAAATGTGGGGTGTAAAATTTTGTGTGACACAGTGGGGTGGGGATCTTTAGTGAGGCGAATATTTGGAGTGGTGCGCTTCGCGGCCATGTGGGCCTGAGGTGGTGAATATTTTTGCGAAATTGTGCAAGGTGGTGTAAAAAAGTGTAGATGTGTGAACAAAATAATTATGACCCACTATTACAACCATATGGCACATATACTGTAAAAGAAAAAAAGAGTGACACAACCGCAGAAAAAAGGCCGAAAAAGACGCAAGTTCAGCTGAAAACAGTGAAAAACACAACCACCTGGCAAAACATGGTCATAAAAACTTGCTGCATCTGCGGCGCCCCCGTCTTTCAGGAGTGCAGGGGAAAACAGGTTGAGAAATCACACATGTTCAACCCAAGAAAAAAAGCACAACCTGGGACAAGGAGGGGAAAAATCACAACCTGAACTGTGTCAAAAAAAAAAGACACAACTTCGGAGTGGCTCACAAAGGCTCCATGCAAAACCTGCTCCATCCTGGTCGGATCACTGCTACAGATGCTTCTTCGGCAGAATCACGGCATTTAAACACATCCTGACTTTTAACACTTTTTGCTTTGTGGTTCCATTGTAGAGACTACATTTGGAAGTGCAGAGTTGTGCTTAGTAGACCGACCAAGCTTTCCACTGATTTAGAATTACTTAACTGAGCAATCCCTGCTATCTGCAAACCTTTTCCCCAGTGGCCGGAGCCTTTCTATGCTGGCTGGCATAGCAGCCGCAGATGGTACACTTCACTCCCCTCAGCGATGCTCCCAGGGCCAGATCTTCATGGAAGAAATCGCTGCAAGCGGCAGTACAAGTGGGATTGTTGCATTTCCCAACAGTGTCAAGGGTTAGTAGTTCCATGCTGAGGCAGAGGACAGGGGAAGAGAGAGATAGGAGATTGATCACAGGCAAAAGATGGCTAAAGTATTATGCCACTTGAATTGGATTGAAAGTCCGACAATTTGAAATACACGTCCATTGTTAAGAGGCCTAAGTCCAAGTTGTGTTGTTTTTCGTTTCTATTTCAGTTGTGTCACAAGTTTGAAAGTGGTTGAGTGCAAGTGTGTCATTTTTTGTTGGCATCAGGATGTCATAGCAAACATGAACAACCACTTTGTGAGTTGTGCTTTTTCTGTGTCAGTGTCTCAAGGTGTGTATTTTCTTGATCTAGGTTGTGGATTTTTTAAGATGTGTTTCCATGAATCTCCCTCTTTATAAAATTATCCATGTCTGTCTGAAGCCTTTTAAACTCCGCTTTGGGAGATCAGGCCCGAGGCTTTGGAAGCGCTGGGTCCAGACCTTTGGAAGCGCTCAATAAACGGCACTTTCTCGGGGCTTTTGGCCCCATGATCAACTTCAAGCGCGGGCGCGCCTATAAAGTGTACACAATGCCAAATTCTGTTTTTTTGCTCACGTTATAGTTTCCGAGGCGCTAATTTAAGCACCAGGCACCAGTGACTTCAACTTCTTGCAACCTCATCAATTCCGCCCTTGCTTTGAAGGATAGGCGGGGGATAAAATTCTGAACTTGACTGCAGCCTTTAAAACAGACCGCTCTGGAATTCCCTGAGCACTTATCAATTCAATTCCACTCAACTGAAGTCAGTCATGCATGAAATCATGACCCTTTGCAAACAGATGGGAAATAATCTCACAAAAGAGGTTGGGAGGCCGCAAAGCGGCTGACCAGCCTCTTGTTATTTTTACAGTATATAGCCCATACAACCATACTGTAATACTGGGTCATAATTATTTTTGACACACCTTCATGGAATTTTACACAGGCTAGACGAGTTTATGGAAAATGTTCATCACCTTTTTGGGCTTTGGTGTAGAAAAAAACACATCCCACTCATCAGGGCTATAAAAGACACAACTACCAACTAGTACAAGTAACAAAGTGCACACATTACAAACACGAGAAAAAAAAACCACACTACAAATCAGAGCAAGGAAATGTTACACAGCCCAGAGTTCTTGTTTTCTTCAGCTCCCTCAGCCACTCCACAGAAATACACACCTCACAACGGTTCGCTCAAAAACACACAGGTTCAGCCAAGATCTCACGGATCAGCAATCAGCATGGCAACCGCCTTTGATCCAAACAGCATGCTTTGGGATGTGTGGTCCAACCCAGAAGCGGGTGGAAGGGCCGCCCCGAGACGGCTGGAAGACAAGGACAGTCAAAGGGCACAACCCAACTTAGCAGCAGAATTTATTGTCATAAAGTTGGCTCTCAAAATATTACCTCGAATCTGGGAACTCACCATATCTACAGGACAAGAATAAACAAGAATCCGAAGGACATCTTTGAAGTGAAGCACTGCTCAATCTGGCTGAAGCCATCCAGCTCGCGAGTCGCAGTGATGGACCGATATCCACTGAGCAGCACCCTTCTGGAAATGCAAGGCGGAAACACTTTCAAAACAAGTGCATGTTAGTTTGGACCTCAGAACTCGTTGCATCTAACAACATTGAATTACCTCCATTCTGCGATGACGATGAGTGCAAGTGGCAAGCAAATGGCGGGGAGTCTATTAGTAAACATCCGAGAACTCACCTCGGCTGAGATGGCGAAACTGCTGTGAAATGGCAGGGTGTCAGCACAGAGCAGATTCCGGGTTCTGAGGTGATGAGGGTTGACTGAAGCACGAAGAGTTCCAACGAATAAGCCTGGAGTTTAGACTAGAATAGGTAAAGTACAGGGAAATATCTACAGCTTATATACTAAAGTCCCTAGGGGTTGTTAAATTAAGGTCCAGTGTCCAATAGCAATGGACAAGATTAATGCAAAGTAGATGAAGGGGTATACAAATGTAGAGGAGGCGATTGGGAACCCGAAGGTCGGGAAACCGATCGGAACCGTTTTGGGATCCTAAAACAGTATCCTGGTTCGATTGATCAGATCAATGATCGGGTTGTTCGGGTTCTGGAAGTAAAATGAAAAGACGGTTCATGACATGGAGAGAACATCAAGTGAGCTCCAGAGAATAGACAGCTAAAATGAGCCAATTCTGCCCCAGATCTAGGCAACACTGCCCAGAGCATTTAACAGGTATAGAGAATCTTCCTGATCGTCTCCCAGGGTTGGGCGTGTTTTTTCTTCTTCTGAAATCATGTATCATATCTGTCATATCATATCATATTATATCATACTGTACATACTTCTGTATCTTGAGCTTCTGTGGAACATGTATTAGGCCTTGGGTTGAATGATTGACCTGAGTTTGAAGTGCTCATACTACAAATAAGCCAATCAACCAATCTTGTAACTGGGTTTGACTCTGACTCAGTTCTACTTCACTGCACATTCCAGCAATTCATGCCAATTCCGTGGGGTCCATTCTGACAGAAATGCTTTTTCCAAGAATAATTGATCTTGGTTGCACACAGTGTCTAACCGGGACTGTGGATAGATCTGGGTACGGTGCCGTCAACCAGTTTGTCTGTGCGAAAGGTGAGTGAAATCGAAACAGATGAGATGTTCGAATCCATGGTTGGTCAGTCAGAGATTTAAACCATACTATGGTGCCAAGCTGCCGTTGCGGAGCGCATACAATTTCTACCATAATGCCCGGGTCGCACCGGGAAATTCGAAGCCATTTGGCAAGATAAAACAAGGGCAAGCTTGATTCAGAACCAAGAAAAATAAACAGCAGTACAAAGTTGTCGGTTTAAATGCTAGATTCTATTGCCAGCCATTGATCTGCGCTCAAACGTTCTGCTTCACCTTTTCTGCAACTCCTCAAAGGCTGTCTCCTTGTCTTCCGAGATGGCACGCTTCCGTGCACGGCTGGCAGCTACAGCATGGAGCTCAGAGTGGAGTTTTTTTTGGCAGCACTGGCCATTCAGGGTTGGACCAACGCTCACCATGGGGCCCACTGGTAACAAGTGGCTCTCTCAAGTCGCACATTCTTTGTTGGTAGCATCGATCTCAATGCTTTCGAAGGCCACAGAGGTGCCCTTGTTGGTAAGGGAGGCAAGAACATGTTGAGAACAGATATCAGGTCTCACTCTCATGAGTTCCAGGCATAGTTGATGCGAACGGCGAGGGATGCGGCGAGACGGTGGGGATGCGGTCGAAAGAAGCGGATTAGCCGACAACCTCAACAACCTCAACATACCGCAAAAGAAGCAAAAAAATGTCTCTAGAGTCGTGAAAGGGGTGTCTGCCAACTTTTAAGAAGTGCAATGCACCTGGTCCCCAAAGGGATTTGTGAGAAAAGGAAAATAATGCCTCAACGGGGGCTCGAACGGTCAAGGTTGTGGATTCAGGACATAGGGTTTTGACGTTGTGAGGTTGCGAGGTTTTTGCAGGTTTTCCGAGGTTTTTCGGGGTTGTACAACCTCACAATTCAAATGTAAAAGTCTGATGCAGTGAATGTTGTGTCGAAGGTCAAGCTGTGCTTTTTCAAGCAGCAAGATAGAGGTGTGCATTTTTTGAGCAGCAAGGTACAGGTGTGTATTATTAGGAGTGTTATGTACCTGTGTGTTATTTGGACTGGTATAGCGTGCATATAAAAAAGTTCAATACACAGGGTGTGTTGATTCTTCCAGGAGTCGGGGGTGTGTAGAATATTTTGCAGTACTTGAACTGTGATTCTGTTCAACCTGTGTAAATTTCTGTAAAGAATGTAGGGTTGTGCTTATTTGTGAGGTGTGTTTTTTTTACCACTATAATTATGCCCCAGTATTACCCCCAAAAGTGTATGCCACCAAGAAATACGGGTTCATGAAATACATTAAACGGAACACTTTCATTCCACCACCAATAACCCTAAAGCACATACCGGAACGCCAAATTTTGGCTAACAGCCACACTTATAAGTACCCGCAAACTTTCAAAGCTCAGCCCATCGACTTACCGATCTGTCAAATCCAAGAATCCCTTCTCTTCACCTCACCTTCACTTCTTGTCCGCTCGCATCTACGGTCCTTAGGTACCCAAAGTGGTAGGCCGCTGCCTCGCCGCCTTTCTCTGCTGAAAGGGCTTCCCTGCGCGCATTCTCCGCGCGCAGGAGGAACCAGAGACCCGTCACGATCGCGATATCCGCCGCATACGATGCAAGGCAGATTGTCCACGGCACATGAATTTAGGCTCGTACTGCGCCTTCCAAAACTGGGTGCATAGCGTCTGTCCGAGGGCGTAGCCGATGAGGAAGATTCCGTTCGTGGCGAGTTTCTTGGTGTGCCCGGCCGTCGCAGATGCGACCCAGGAGAGCATCATCACAAAGAAGTGCCACCGCCCATGTCTGGTAGAGGATGACAGTGAGGGGTGTGGATGGAAGAAAGAGGAGATACGGAAACTTACTGAGGATGTAGATGGCAGTAAGGTGGCCGATTTTATTGCTGTATGGAAGGAAGATTTGGATGAGTGCGGCCAGAATGTTGGGTATAAAGAAGATGTTGTGAATCCAGGCGCGGCCATTCTATACAAGAGTAAGCGCAAATAGACTGAAGAGATGTCTAAAAATACTGACAGGGAACCTTCGCAGTATGCAGCACCCGAGAGTGATACCAATGATTTGCTGGTGATGATAAATGGACTAAAAATCCTTGGTCCTTTTCGAACTCACCGCAACACCCGATGGAATGTTAAGAAATGTAGTCTGCAACGTCGTGAAACCGAACAGCTTGATGACGCGCGCGGACTCCGTGCCGAGCCCGTTCTGCAGATTTCTGCATATTTGAGCGCACGATCAGCACCCAAAATGCCCTGAGATAATGAAGGAAATCATTCACGCAATGGCACACCAGAAGAACCACATCCACGTCTTGTAGTCCTTCAAACACTCCACAAACTGGTCCTTCTTCCATTTCTTCGTCTCGATTCCATTCTGATTTTCCTGCACCCTCCGCACCACAAGAATCTGTCAGCTAGTGAGAACGAGACAAAACATGAAATATTCAGCAGAAGACACGTGCCTTCTCCTCTTCACTCAGAAATCTCGCCGTAGTCGGGTTGCCTGGCATTGCGAACGCGAACCAGACGCAGACGACGAGGGTGATGAGACAAGTGATGAGATACAGTACCTGCCACTGGTTCGGCTTGGAAGTTGGAGCGACGTACGCGGCGCCGAAGGCGAGAAAGCCACCGATGATCGTCGCAACCCATTGCACTGGAACGTCCAGCCGATGCGCTCGCCGATTTCAACGCGGGTGTAGAACATGGAAGCGACGAGCATGAGGCCTATGAATGAACGTTGGTGAGGTGGGGCTCAGAAACATGGAATATCAGTGGCGAACCGGCTGTGGTGCAGCCTTCGGCAGCGCCAAGGAAGAAGCGGAGCGCGACTAGGTCGGAACTCAGGAAAGGTGTAGAGAAGATGAAGGAGAGCACCGACAGAAGCTACTGAAGCTGTGGCAGACGCAGTGAAGGCCAAGGAAGAGAGCCCTGATTGGCAGATGAATAGCTTGGAGATACGACAAAAATACAAAAATACCACAAGAACAGGTTGATGGTCATCCATTTTGCCGACAGGGAAATACTGAAGGGCAAGATTTTGAGGGTACTGGAACACAAGGTAACCTGCTCGATGCTCAGTTATTCAGTTTTCATCCCACACAAGCTCAAATTACCAATATAGAAAGCGCTCCCCGGCGTATTGAAGTCGTCGATTGTGAGATTTGCATCCTTGATTATACCGAGGACCGCAGTATAACTCAACGTGGACCTGTGGAAGGTGGTGATGAGCGATTTAGGATCATCAAAGACGCAGACCGACTTGTCGATAAACTGCCACTAGTCTCCCGTAGTCCAGACCTAATGACAAAAAAAATTGATTTGGCGTGTGTGAGATTTTTTTTGATATAAAACTGCACGGTGTACATGCAGAAAAGCAATGGAAGCTGACACAGCCATCAGCCCTCCGCGCTCGGCTCCACATAAGATTGCAGACGCACCAGATGCCAGTCGAGCTTGGCTCGCATCCGCCTCGAATCTTCCGCGCTCACGGGCAGGCGGTCTGCGTGACCAGCAAGCAAGATCGATGGCGACGTCGAGGCCGGAGGTAATAGCTGATGGTGGGGAAACCCTTCGGCCGCTGCCGCTTGTTTCGTCGAATGGTGTCTTCGCCATACGTGCTTAGAAGTTAGTCGGGACACGAAAGCAGACGGGGTCCACAAGGAGGAGGCCCATCTAGATATACCAGGAGTTATTAGCCTTGGCGAAGACGCCACATGTCTTGGTGTCACCCTCTCTCGCTGATTCATGGGTTCCACACCTGATATAATTCAGATCTGCGGTCTAAGTCCGGCTTGGAAGGCTTCCCAGGAGCAGGTTTTTCGGGATGATCGCTATTACCGTCGCCAGTCTTCGCTCGGGGGGAGATTATTAACCGTTCTTTAAGCAAATGGCTCCTCGGCTGTGCCATTTCCCCATATATTTGTACTCTTCCTTCCTCCTCTGTGTTTTTAACTCCTTCGTACCAACTTTTGCTGTGTTTTCTTCTCACTTGCGGTCCGTCTCGTGTTCAACCATTGTCCCCCATTTGTCCCAAGCATTTCTCGATGCTCCAATTGTACACCTAACCTACACTGCCTCTTCAACCAACTCTGACGGGATTCAACAGCTTTCCTTCCCATTGGGATAGCATTGGGCAGCTGACCCATCCACAATCTGAGCCTCAGGCAGACGCAGTTTGTCGCAGTTGACTGAGCCGCCAGATTTTTGTCAATGAACAAAGCTGCGACCACACACGACCCGAGCTTTCTCTCCACACAAGCAGGACAGATTCCCCGTCCTTTCTGATGGTCCACCCCTCCACTCCCCACCCGTTTGCCTGCTGCCGGTTTTTTATTATTCAAATACAGGGGTTACAACTGATAAACCATTCTTTAAGATTTGCTCTTTCGGCTATGCTAGATGACAGGTAACCTTCCTCCTTTTGTTGTTCGTCTGCTCTGGCTCTTCGATTCACCCCTTCTGTCCTCGACTTTCTCCATTTTTTCAGCACTGCCTTTTCATTTGCGGTCAAACAGGCTGACCCGCGCGCAGCTTTTTCGTGACAGAACGCAGTCGATCGCAGCCGCTGCAGTCTCCAGCGCAGCATAATTCTATTCATCAGGCCGAGGGGCCACGGATCCCCCGACAGGTTCTTCACATATAAAACGACGTTAGTAGGCTCCCTTCACCCACTTTGCTCCTCGAAATTACTTTCATTTTTGGTCGATTTCGGAAACGCTGCGGGAGGTAGTCCTCTACTTGGGTTTCACTCAAAACTACTTCAGCCTGGGCATCCGCTCGACGATCCTCAAAATTTATGTCTGCAACTGCCACTGTGCTTGCACGCTGAATCTCATGGTAGCTGTGTCATGTCCGCTGCTTTTTCGCCCATGCTCCCTTTTCATCTTAGTTCTGAAGCTCAACCCATGCCAGGTTGCTTCCAATGTGTCTGTCCTGCGACCCTATTTGCCGGTTTCTCGTTTATGTCCAGATTTGTGGTTTTCTCGCATTTCCGTTGTTCACTATGGCTGGCAACAATTTGTGAACAGCTTCATATCTTGAATCCTTCTGCGGGTTTTCTGACAGGTGCAATATACCAGATGAATCAAATGCAAGATCAGGCAAGATCGAAACCTTCAACTTAAGTCATCCTCGATTATCTGCTCTCGCTATTACTTTCCTTTGCCACCTCGAGAGCGCCCAGCTCCGACCATTGATTGTTCTTGGTTGACCAGCAGTGAGTAACTGCTCCTCTCATGCTGTGTTCCCTTTTATATGCCTTGAAACTTCCTGATTTGTTTGATTCTCCGTCTCATTTGCGCCTGGGGAGACCAACTTCGGCTATCCACGTCCCGCCTCTTTTTTTCTTTCTAATTGCTATTGTATGTAGAAAAGGGATTGTTTTCCTTAATCGTTCCTTGCCGTGCTTATTGCCGGAGCGAAGCGGCGGCCGGTCTTGTGTATCTGTTAGAATTTCGTGTACCCTCTTACAGAGCTTAATTTATTATAATCTTTATCTGGCATGTTCTCTGTTGTTGCCACTTCTTTTGGCTTCACGTTTCCGCTCTTTCGGCGCCTGATTCACACACCAATCTTCCTATCTTCTCAATGTGGCGCATTTTTCTCAACCACGTTGTTTATTCCTCCGGTTAGAACCACCCTCGCATCATTAGCGAGGCTCGTCACATCCCACCTTATCTTCTCAAACACGCTGCTGCTTCGCTCATTTTGGTATCCTCGCGCCTATTTTCGGGCAGAACGGCGCTCTTAATAGTCCGTTCTATCCAAGTCTCAACCGGTGCTTTAAGGGGCAGGTGATCCGATTGGGAATGGTGATTCGTCAGGGTTGATCTCCTTGGCGTTGACGACGAGCTTGAGGTTGCGCGGGATGCGGTAGACCCGCGTACAATCACGGTCTCGGCTGGCGGGTACGGCGCTAATGACGGTGTTGCGAGCGCGCAGCATTGTATTCGTCCCGCACATCGAAGGCGGCGGTCTGGTGCGATAGAGGGGTGACGGTTGGCGGTAGTTGCGGGCGTCCCTAGCTTGATGCGTTTCGGAGCGAGAACCTGGCGGGGGGTCAATTCTGAAGGAGGAGAGGGGATGGACTATACAAGAAGCAGCGAGGAGGACAAAACGCGCACCTAGCACCTAGTTTGCCCAAATCATCTAGTACCAATGCAGACCAGAGTGCAGGAAACCTTGCAGGTTGATTGCGTCGTGGCCGAAAATGGACGCATGCGACTAGGAAGCGGATACTGGTGCACCACGATAGAAGGTGGACGAAGACGCAGTACTCGTCTGCCTTCGCGCGGTCGAGGCGTTGGTGAATGCAAGGCACTGCACAAAGAGCTCATTAGCACTGGTGCTCTCAATCTTCAAGGGCTAGAGAACAGAAGAGACGAGCCTTGAAAAGATCCTGCCACTGACGGGTCCCGCAATTCTTGAGGAACGTGGAGCAAGGGAGCACAAAGAAGGGAAGGGAGAAAAGATGGCTTGTCGCCAGGTCGTCGGAACTTCGGAAAAAAACCTAAGTCAGAGCACACATGATGAATACGAACTTGGCCAATATTTGGCACCCTCTCTTTCACTCGTACCACCACCACACCTCCCTCCACTCTCGCCTCGCCTCGCTTTGAATGCTCTCTTTATTCCCCTGTTCTGCTAATGCACCAACCCTCGTTGCCACTCTGGCGCAAGACCGACATTGCCACCGGCCCGCAGGACGACTTCCGGAGCGACGTGGGTTCCTGTGAGATCAGGCTTGGAGGAAGTGACCTGTGGTGAGCTCATTTGCATCGAATATTATAACTGTGTCTCATTCTCCCGCACCAGCTACGCCGATTGGCTGTGCCGTTGCCAGAAATGTGCTCTAATGTACGTTTCCTCTGTTGCTCATTTCTGCCGCAGAGAGTTTTTGAATTATACAGTCTCATCTCCTTTCAGATCCCCCACCTTTGGTCGGACGACAATCGGGCACTTTCGAAGAGTGAGCACGCAAGAGCTCAATCATTTCCCCAAACTGACTCGCCGGACGTCAAATTCACAAACAACGCCTCAAGGCCTCAATATCAAGAACGGACCTTTGATGTTCCAAGACGTATCAAGACACGGAGGTAGTCAAGATCTGAGGCTTCGACCTCAAGCTCGTCTTCAAAGCTCAAAATTAAGTTTTGATTTCAGATGCCTCAAGACTAACAGGTTCAAGCTCAATCTCAAGACTGAACACGCCACAAGAACCTCATGCCGCAAGAAATTCCTTTTACGCCCCCTCAAGGTTTCGAACCGCAATGCAAGAATTGAGTCCTGAACTTGAAGACCTCAATCCGCTATTCCTCAAGATCTTCACCTTGACAGCCACTGTCAAGACGCCTCAAGACGTTGATATCGAGGACTATTCGAGGATCCGGGGTTCAACACACGCGCAAGAGGTCTTCGTTCCATCCCTCTGCAGTTTGGGTAGTGCTGTGTCGTACCAATTACTTATGTGTATCCCTTTTTTTAACAATGCAATGTTTTTGTTTGCAATTTTGTGGTGTGTTTAAATGGATTGGTTTTTTTTCTTTTTTCTTTTGGCGTGAACTACAGCGAACTACGGCGAACTACGGGCCAACTACGGACAACTACGTAGAACGGGCCGGAACTACGGAGCACTACGGAGTTAAGCCCCAAACTACGGAGCACGCCGTACATGGGGATCTTGATACGGCAACTACGGAACTACGGCAACTACGTAGAGCTCCGTAGCGCTACGTAGCGAGCCCAGGTTTTGCTGATGCACATCGCTTGCAAGGAATCGCCGATATCTCCACAACCGGTGCATCGATCCACGCCGCCTAGGGCTCATTTCTTCATTGCGAGCGTGGTTGTCCCTCTGAGTGCCTCTCAAGCACATTGCACTTCAACCCATGTCTTGATTCTTCTCGGCGCTGGCCTCAAAATGCAAAAACAGGCTTCCAAAGCTGTGGTTTTGTCGACGCTGTATCTGTTGAAATAAGCTCAGAAGGCAGCACCTGATAATACCATGGTAGCCCACTAACTTTAAACACTCTTGGGGCTGTATCTCCTGTAATATTCTTAGCAAATGTAGGGGTTTGCCTTACCACTGTTATACCATTCATACCATTGCACTACCATGTGGTTTGTGAGGTGGACTTTGAAAAAAAAATTGAGTTTTTACCCCTACTAGATTGCATCTAGTGGTATGTTTAAGTCAGTCAGTAATCTTTTGTGATACTTTAGTGTACCACTGGTACCACTGATAGATTTTGACCCCAGATTGAAGTACTCAGTGACAAAGGTCACACTGGTAATAACCTAGTACAGGAGTCAGTAAAGTTTGTGATCGAGTTAGCATACCATCATACCACAGTAAGCAAATTAAAACAGTCAGTAAAGTTTTGTGACTGGTTTGGGTACCACCATACCACAGTAAGCAAATTAAAGCAGTCAGTAAAGTTTTGTGCTTGGTTTGGGTACCACCGTACCACAGTAATCCAATTAAAGCAGTCAGTAAAGTTTGTGATCGGTTTGGGTAACCACCGTACCACAGTAATCAAATTAAAACAGTCGGTAAAGTTTTGTGACTGGTTTGGGTACTACCATACCACAGCAATCAAATTAAGCCAGTTAGTATCGGTTTGGGTACCACCATACCACAGTAAGCAAATTAAAGCAGTCAGTAAAGTCTTGTGATTGGTTTGGGTACCACCGTACGATGGTTAACAAAGTTACTTGGCAAAACTAACTTGGCCTTACAAAACTAACTTTACTTTACTTGTGGCAGACAAGTAAAGTAAAGTAAGCAAAAGTAACTTGCAAGTAACTTAAGTAACTTGTAAGTAACTTCAAGTAACTTCAAGTTTAAAAAAAAGTACCAGCACACTAGAGTAATTTAACAACTCTAGGGGTCATAACAAGTGTCAATTCATGCTCTTGTGACTATAACTGGACGAACTTGGTTGGATTTGATGCCATCTGATGGCACAAGTTTACTTTGTCTGATTGCATTGATTTAACTTGGCGGGGCAAGTTACTTCCAAGTAACTTGAAGTTATTTGAAGTAATTTGAAGTTACCCAAAGTAAACATTTTGATTCTTGACACGAAGACACACTGGTCCTCTAAACACCAAATGATGAGTGCATATCTGATATACCATGTGAATAATGGCTTATAACTCGTAAGATCAGGCAATTAAATACCGGACCACAATTACCTCATTCATAGCGGCAATCACGATCTTAAGGGCTTGCAGATGACTGTGGAGGACTGAGACACGATCATCCTCATTTCAGAATGGCTGTTTATTTTCCGCTGCCTAGGCCGTCTAGGATCTTTTTTTTTTTCAACGGTAGAATTGATCCCATGACGTGCCTACAGACCGAATAAGCGCGTGCTAACAATAAAGTATGAGCTGCACGAAGTATGATAGTAGGAATAATAAGATGCGAGTTTTTAAAATAAGTCTGGTGCCATGACACGAGACCAAACGGCCGAGAGGCGTGAAGACAAGGGCGAGAGCGTAGCGTGAGGATAAAGGCGATGGTTGAGGACAACAACGAGACGACGGAAGCGATGCAAGTGCAAGTGCAAAAGCAAAAGCGAATTTGGGGTGAACTTAAGCAGTGCACAGTGTGAAAAAGCTGGGATTGTATTGAGAGTAAGTTAGATATTTATGCAGAGAGAGAGCAGTTAAAATGGAGTGAAACAAGGTAAGAACCATAGTAATTAAGAGCCAGGAACTAGACAATAATAGAAGGACAATAGTGGAGGATCGGAAATTAGCCAAGATACAATAATTGCGGCGAGGTTGATGTTGAAAAAAGGAAATGAGATGTATAATGGACTGTGTATTAAGGGGAATGAGTTGGAAAATAAGATGAGAGTGTCAGATGTCTGGGCGGACCACGAGTCGGTGGGTACAGAGTGGATGAGAGCCGGCGTCAACGGTAACGGAATATGCCGATGTTTGACAAGATAATCGTTTGACAGCTTACCCGTTAATTCCGATAGTTACTTGGTTCGGGCTTGGCGCGGCGAACGAGCGCGTCATCCAATGCATTGAACGCTCTCGAACAGGTGAAACAGGCGGTAACTGATGCCATCTGATGGCAAGTTAGTTTGGCTGATCGCCCGTAAAGTACAGTAAAGTACCGTAAAGTTAGCTCCCCCAAGTTAAAGGGGGGATCAAAGTTAAAGTTAGGCTTTACAAGTTACTTTATTTCACTCTCCTTATGATGTCCTACAGGTCAAACTCGACTAATTGCAGGCATTTATTCGCCAAGGTGCTCGGATATTGGCATCCCTGCAAGCGTAATCTCCTGCGATGACTCTGAAATTATTCGACCACGACTTCGGTCTTGTCTCTGATTACCCCAATATTGTTGTATTCTCATTTTTCTGTCACCCTAAACACGCCGTATTCCGAACTAAAAACTGAAATAAATGCAACGTTTGCATCTCTTTCTACGAATCCTGTTCTTCCTCTAATACCTGATCCGGTGACCATCACCTTCTGCGACAACTTCGATGCCTCTATGATCGATGACCTCAGTAGTCGTGATGACTCGTACCATCATTGCGATCTGTGCTGCCTTGTTCATGGTGGCAATCAACTACCTAGTGCTGGACAGCAGCTACAGAGAGTGGCCTACCACATCCCATCAGGACTGCTTCACTCCCTCCAACTCAGGTATCCACCCCCGCTCGATTTATCGCAAAGAGCCCTTCTTGGGACTCAACTTCGTCTCCTGGAGGTGAAAATCGTCCACAGTCCCCACGCGCATGACCCTCATTCCCGGGAACCCCGAGCTGACGCGGTACATGAGGGTACCACAAGTCGAACAGAAGTAGTTGGTCATGGTGTTCCCAGAGGCCACGGTGCGCGACTGGCTAAAGGCGGTGAGATTGCTTTGGCCACGAAGGTGCTCCAGATGCGTATCAGCAACAGCAAAGTTTGAGGCGAACATGGAGCCCGTGATTTTGTGGCAGTCTGTGCAGGCGCAGATAAACGTCCCGACAAGCCCTTCGCCATGAGTAGCATGGAGCCGTCTCAGAGCACTGCACTGACAAGGGGACGGGATACACCTACGAATTCAGTTGCACGGCTCCGCAGAAGCATGTGGCTGTTGCTTCGCGCTCGTTGGACCAGCCATCGGTGGTACAGCTGGCGAGGGGAAAGTATGACTTTGACTGATCGTCAGGGGCAACGACAGGTACCTGCTCCTTGGTATCAGTACTAGTTACGAAGCTCGAAGGGGAGATGTCTAGGTTCGATTCGACTTCGGGGACGGCGGTGGGCATGTCGTTTGCAGGATTCTTGTTTAGGATTTGTAAACCGGTTTACATATAAACAGGTCCCAGCTCTCGAATGGTTGACCAAAATGACCGGTTTTTAATCATCTCGGCAGCCCGGGCCGCCGGCAATTGATGGGCTGAAACAACAAGGGGAACCGATCCCCGAGATTACACTACACCTCGAAATTCTTTTTCAGAGAAATTGGGAAACCAGCCTCCCAAGATATAATCGAGGGCCCTCAGTCATAAGGCTCCAGCCACAAAACACTTTCAGAATTCGGAGCTCGGACTGTGACCTCAAGTGGCGAGACAAGGCAGCGTTTCGCTTCCGTGTTGCATTTCGCTTCGCGGTTTGCGACTGTAGTAGAAAACAGGGTGTTGAGAATATTCGAGTATATGCGACTCAACGAGTCATCCGGACTAATATAGAAGTATGTAGAACATTCTAGTAACTAGCTCTTGTAATAGATGCAAAGTAGAACCAGCTCAAGGCTGTCACCAAAGAACTCAGATCCTGCGTCGGATTGTAGGCCATGTTGAACTTACCGTCAATTACCAACCTCTATATCTAACCCCCTTCCACAAATCCAACAGAGAGATTGGATATCTAAAACAATGTGGCAACTTTGTATCTGGCCAAGTGAAGCGCGCAGGAAACCACAAGGCGGCGCATGAATAAGTATTGAGACCTGATTGAGACTACTAGTGTAGAGAATTCGCTTTGCGGCAGGGGACCCGGGTAGCAAGAACAACACGCAAGAAGAACGTTTGGCCTGTAGAGTACATAGATGGTGGTAGTACGAAGGCAAATGGATGAGGATCCGTGGACAACGTACACTACGTAATATACGCACACTCTGCACAGCCCCGTGATTGATCCGTGAGCTCGCCAAGCTTGCTCACATCACGCCAGTTCTCCACAACTAGTTACAGTGTCGTACTCAAGGGGAAATCGGGATTAAAAAAAACGGATATAGGGAGGGGGGAGGGGGGTCCAGGTTGGGCCGAAAAAAACTTTTCATTGTATAAAGTTTAGAGGTTCAGAATGGCTAATAGACCATGAGGTGAGTGTTGGTAGGTTGTAAAAAAACCATATAACTGTCCAGGCGGTGTATACTGCAAGGTGTATTCACTCTGAACTCTTGTTTTCGGCCATTGAAGTCAACTTGGTCAAGTTGGAGCCGGCTGTAGTCAGGTCTCGAGTTGAAAAATATCAAGGTGTTTTAGTCCAGAGTGTTCAGTTCATCACCAAAACTCATTGGATGGTAGAGACAAACATGATTGAACTCAAGGAGGTGGTGGGAAGTGAGTTGAACATCGGCGGCTGGACGCGGAGAGATCGGCCCGGCCCTAGGGTTGGGAAACTCCTTCCCTATAAGGCAGGACGGGGGGAGAAGGGGGGTCAGCTCGGGGTCGAAAAAAAACATTTCGACCCTATATCCAAAATTCGAATCCCGATTTCCCCTTGGTCATACTGGTGCATTCCCGTAGACGTTACATCATAGTGCTGCGAAGCGGAGCTCAAGAGACGCGAGCGTCGGAGCGCCAGTGACGAGTGGTGAGCGCAAGACACATAAATTGCTGTAAACATATGTCAAGAATAGTACTGTACAATTGCCAAGGGGGAACCGATCCCCGAAATCCACACTACACCTCGTATTTTTTTCTCAGGGAAACCGGCGACCCCCCCCTCCATCCACGGTCTTTCTGTACTCTCATTTTTCATCACCACAAACTGAAAGGTCTTCAAAACAGAAATTCCAGCTGGATACAGGCCCCAAACTGGATTTCTAAAAGTTGTTACAACTTTTTTTTTCACGACCCGGTGAACCCTGTCCGGGAACTATCAGGTGCGCAGTCCTATTCAAGTCCTGTGGCCTATTGCAATGAACCCTGTGCGGGAACTATCGGGCGCGCCAGCCCGGAAACGGCGTCAGCACGCGGCCATGGGCATACCCGAGGACGCTGCCCTAGTTCCAAGAAATTCCATCGAGCGCATCTCAGTATTGTGAAAACTTCAAAACCAGGCGCAAAACAGGTGCCACCCCGCGCATTGCTATTCAAGTACTGTGGTGGACCCCGTTCGGGAAACTATCAGGTGCGCAGTCCAGCAGCAGCCTCAGCACGCGGCGTGGGCACACCCGAGGACGCTGCCCAAGTTCCAAGAAGTTCTGTCGAGTGCATCTCAGTATTGTGAAACTTCAACCAGGCGCAAACAGGCACCACCCGTGCATTGCTATTCAAGTACTGTGGTGTATTGGGGTGGATTCAGCGGCCTCGGGTTCCTTAGCTTGCGACATCGACGAGGTCCGTACCTCCTTTGATTTCCGCGTGTCCATCTTCCCAGGTTTTTCGCCTTTTTTTTCGCCCCAACACGGTCGCCATCAAAAGTGATGGTGCCAAATATGATCTAGGACCTTGTTCAGGAACTATTGTGTGCGCGCGGCCCGGGTACGCCCCAAGGCGCTGCCCGAGTTTTGCAAAATTCTGTCAGGCGCATCCCAGTATTGTGAAACTCCAACCAGGTGCAAACTGTTACAGTCGCTTTTCATATTTGACGTGAAGGTACGCATTTTATTTCTGTTTCACCGATTACTAAGCTACATCGTCATCACGCACCACACAGTGAAACAGGCACAAAGAAGAATGCGCAAAAGGCAAATCTGTATCACGAACTCCACCAGAAAAACGGTGCACGCCAAGGGTATTGATTGGGCGCAGGATGCTCATTAGTTGCTGTATTATTTAAATTTGACATACGCGCCAACACTGTCGGTGCCAAAATACCCCTGAACATTGGCTGAGGTGAGCCCCTATGCTCGCTCTGACAAACTTGAAATTTCCCGTGACCGCTTCAAGGCGAACCCCAAATATGTTTTGTATGCCGGTACCCGGCTACAGTTGGGGGAGCTTGCCAAATCCGAACGACGGGTCTTCCAAGCACAGCCCTCTGATGTTCTCACGGCGGGACCATCAAATTCCTCGATATAGGCTTTTTGCAAATACATACAAAGCACGTAGAGGTGATGAGGCGTCAGGAGAGATCACAGATAGGCGTCTAGACAGATCTTTCATCTAGATCAGTTGAAGTCAGGTCGGGTGTTTGGAGTTCCTTCTTTTACAGTTCATTTACTTTTTTATGCCAGTGAGCCCTTCATTGTACTAACACTTTACCCTTATTGAAATTCATTTGTTTCTTGTTCAGTATTTTGTTTCATAGGACTGTGCATTTTGTCTCATTGCAATACTAATGGTTCGCTGTCATTGAATGTTGCTTTCTTCTTGCGTACCCACTGGACCAGTTACACTGGACCTCTCCGTGGGACGGAGTCGTTGTATGTCTATATTTTCCGTGGCAGCTGATGCAATGTCTGATTCGTACTCCAGGCATTTACATGCAGCGCTCTGCTTTCGGCTGGTCCGATTATCACCAGTCACAGCGTTGGTACTACCACCTCATCATATCAAGGGGAACCGATGCCACCACCGATGCCACCCATATCTATCAACATTATAGTTGACTAGTACTGCTTCAGATATACAACGTATTTAAAACTAAGTCATCGGGGGCAGTACTTCTAGTGCTACAGCGTACTTGCCCAACCGGAATGTGTTCGGCTGAAATCTCGTTACATAACCGGATCAAAAGACAAGAAAAAAAAACGGCATCTCAGTGACTGCCGATTTTCAATGTGAAGGGACAGAAAGTTATTAGGTAATCTTACATAATCAAAAACTGAGTCACGAGAATTTATGGTGCCGGTCACCTATGGTGCAGCTCACCTAGTCACCGCTACCAAAATTTAGTGGCCCAATCGGCCGCAGAAAAAATTTTGAATTAAGTGTACCTCTGGAGGGATTTTAGGCATACTTTTGAATGTACTCGGGCCTTTATCGCGGTTGTTTCAGAGCCTAGCTCCGACCTTATTCTGCCCATTAACGAGTCTAAATACTCGGGCCTTCATCACCGGTTGTTCAGAGCCTAGCTCCGACCTCATTCTGCCCATTAACGAGTCTCAATACTCGGGCCTTTGTCACGGTTGTTCAGAGCCTAGCTCCGACTTTATTCTGCCCATCAACGAGTTTAAATACTCGGGCTCTTGTCACGGTTGTTCAGAGCATGGCTCCGGCCTATTCACAGCACTGTAATTGGCTGCGGACATCGGTCCGATCGGGGTCGGTCCGATCAACCGCTCGCTTAAGGGGCTACGAGGCCAATTTCGGTCAGATTCTCTTGGGAGTAGGTGCGTTCGACTCGCACTGCAAATCTGCAAGGGATGGTCCCTTACGATTTTTGATGGGATCAAAAAATAAACATTTTTCCATTTTGATCATATTTCTGCTTAGGACAGCTGTAACTCGGGACACAGGTCTCAGATTGACTTAAATCTTGGATATGTTATACAAATGCATGATCTCTAAGGGATGGGACTCTTGATGGGAGGTCCCGAAGAGCATTACTCGTATAGAGTGCTTCACATTGGGACAGCAAAATTATGTCCCCGCAAAAGGGAGCAATGGGGAGTCAATTTTAGTCAGATTCCCTATCGGAGTATTCCATCCCCCAGGAGAACGTTTGGGAAGACACTATGTCAAAAAATTAGCTTAATCGAGTATCAAGAATCGAAGTTACAGCTGTCCTATGCGGAAACGTGATGAAAATGGCAAAAAGTTGATTTTTTGATCCCATCAAAAATTGTGAGGGACCATCCCCTGCAGATCTGCAGTGCGAGTCGAACGCACCTACTCCTGAGAGATTCTGGCCAGAATTGAGCTCGTAGCGAGTGTTCTAAGTAAAATATCGCAAAACAGAAAAAAACTGCCCACGCCTTATGTTCCGCAAATGGATGTAAATACAATAAAACTCCAAACACGATGAAACAAATCTCCGCTGATGCCGAGACGCCACCGTCGCAAAACTGCTCAGAAAATTACAGCTTTTTGCGGAACTTAGGGCGGGGACGGTTTTTTTCCATTTTCGACTATTTTCATGAGGAACACACCGCCAGGAGCTCAAATTTGATCAGATTGCCTTGAAATTCGGCATGTTAGAATCGTATTCAAAATCCGCAGTCAACGCAATACCGGTATTTTTGATGCCATCAAAAAATTAAATTTTTACCGCAAAATTTCTGTTTTTGGCAAGTCACCTGTAGCACTTGAAGTACTGCTCGGATTGACCTAGATTTTGAATATGTTATACGTATAGATGTACTCTAGTCAACGTAAACTTTGGATTGATAATATTTGAAGTAACTGTAATTCATTGTGCACCTTGTTGAAATGGTCATCCCCCTCCTTTAGAAATAGAGCACTCAAAGCAGATTTGGGTATGACCACATGTAGAATCATCATGGTTGACTACGATACATGTATAGGTATAACATTTCCAAGAACTAGGTTAATCTGAGCAGTACTCCGAATGCTGCAGGTGACTTGCCAAAAACAGAGATTTTGCGGTAAAAATTTAATTTTTTGATGGCATCAAAAATACCGGTATCGCGTTGACTGCGGATTTTGAATACGATTCTAACATGCCTAATTTCAAGGCAATCTGATCAAATTTGAGCTTCTGGCGACGTTCCTCATGAAAATAGTCGAAAATGGAAAAAAACCATCCCCGCCCTAAGTTCCGCAAAAAGCTGTAAAAACATGATGCTATTGAATACCCGGCTTTTTTTTTTTGCGCTATGGTGCGGGTCACCTAGCTGCTGCTAAATTATTTCTTTTGATCTTCTGAACAGATCTGTTAGACGGATTTTTATTTACAGCCATTTGCGGAACTTACTATTGGCAGGCTAGCTCGGACTTCAGGCAAACGGCTGCACTTGTCTATTTTAACACGCAACAGTCCATGCATAATACACGACCGGGCTGGTTGCCCTATGTATACCCTATTCAGTGTTGAAGACATAGTATAATTCGTAGACACAAAAGTGAGAGTGCGGGAATGGTGCTGGAAATATGGACATAGACGGATTACGGGTGCAGGGAGAACATTCGAGCACCTTGGCGAAGAAATGCCTGCGTTTCGAGTTTGAGCTGCAGCAAGATAACTGAGAGGAGACACGAGCAAAAAAGAAAAGGCACAAACGAGCTGCGATGTATTTGTCATGAGGGAGTGCCTCAAATGAGTTTGTGCGCACTTGTGCAAGTGTTGTCCCCTGCTCAGCGATGCCGGGAGAGTCTGGCCTGGGGAACAAAGTGAGACATAGATCCGAGAAACAGGTTTCTGTCCAGAATCCGTACTCCGGGTCACTCACCTGCTTATCCTCAAAAGGGTAACACCCAACTGAAAGCGGCCGCGCCAACGGATGCTGATGTCCGGAAAGAGAAAGAACAAGCCCATGTTGCCATTATGTCCTCTAGGTGGTTGACGGACGAGAGAAGACTACCGTATAAAATAGGCGGGGGTTGGCCGGTGACTGAGGATCCCATGTCTAAAGGTGCTATTCCGTTCTCGGTGAACAGCGAAAGGTGCCCAATGAGGAAAGGCAGCTCGTCTTGGCTTTGCGGATTTACAGATCAGCATGTTTCTGACTAGGACGGTCATACATACGGTACAATCGAATTGCCGTTCGCGTCGCACACGGTGAGCCGAACAACCATGGCCGGAGTCAAAGGGAGACGCGACAGGTTTGCATATCCGAATGCAGCGGTCTTTTGCGGATGTTGAACGACGTTAAGCTGATGTGATCTCCTTTGAACACTGGTTAACTTGAATGGTCACATAAAAGTGTGCGTCAGAATGTACCAGTGGCGATGGTCGGTCAGCAGGGAGGATACTTGAAGCCCAAGATTTGAGCGTATTGAGCTGGAGTTATGATTAGTCGGCGCGTTGGGACTTGAATTCGACCCATCCGATTCGAAAACAGTGGAAGTGGTGTGGACCAATGAATGGCGGCCTCCCTTGCGAGCACCGTCCACCAACATCATTGGAATAGACATCGGAGGACAAACGGTGGGATGGAAAAGCAATAGAAAAGCGTCGTGGTAAAGAGAAGGAAGCGGAGGTTGCTGTGCTTGCCGAGCCACGGCTTCGATACGTCCTCATTAATCAGTGCCTGCAGTCCATAATTGCCTAAGTACTAGGGCCCCTACAAATGATTAATCCCTAAAGGCTAGGGGCCCCCAAAATCCGCCGGATTCTCGGCCAAAGCCTAGACTCTAGGGCAGAAATAATATTTTTGTAAGCCAAAAACAATATTATTTGCCCTAGTGTTTAGGATCTAGCCTATCATGTATTTTGAGCATCAGATAATCCGAATTTCAGGAAAATTACTGCCCATGCTCCCTAATAGCGGCCAGATAGAATATTATCTGCCCTAGATGGTAGGGGTAGGCTGATCACCTGTATGCAAAATAATATTATACTTCCTAGGTGCCTGCATTTGGCTGATCAATGGAAGAATATTTGAAAACTCAAAAGCTTGGGCTCAGCCGCATAGAGAATAATATTATCTGCCCTACATACCTGGGCTTGGCTGATTGGTGGCTCACCAGCTATAATATTATTCCACCTAGCTACTTGGATTTGGCTGACCCAGAGAAGTAATATTTTACAGCCTAGACTCCTGGACTCAGCCGCATGATGCAGAAATATTATTTGCCCTCAAACAGCCTTTCAGGAACCAGAACATTATTTTGCCTAGCCACTTGGGTGCAGCCCACCAGGAACAAAAATATTGTACAGCCTAGAAAGCTGTTTCGGCTACATTGTGGGAAAATATTACTCACCCTTCATGCCTGGTCTCAGCCAGACTAGGTTTCAGCAGCTGAAATATTATTTAGCCTAGCCACCTGGCTTCAGCCGATTCACTGAAATAATATTCCACAGCCTAAATTCTTGGGCTCAGCTGCACAATCCTGGAATAATATTGGCCCTAGATATGTGAGTTCAGCTGATCAGTGTCAGAGCAGCTATAATATTATTTTCTCTAGCCACCTGGCCTCAGCCAATCCATCAAAATAATATTCTGCAGTCTAAAAGGCTGGGTTCAGCTGCACAGTGCAGGAATAATATTGTTCACCCTAGGACCCAGGCTCTGGCCAATGGGTATAATAAATATTTTGAGCCCAGGACAGTTGGGACCGGCTGGTCAGGAGAAGAATATTAGGCACCGTAGACAGTAGGATTCGGCCAACTTACCTTTCCACAGACAATAATATTATTCACCCTAGGACTCAGGCTTCGGCCAATGGGTATAAGAAATATTTTGAGCCCAGGACACTTGGGACCAGCTGGTCAGGAGAAGAATATTAGGCACCCTAGACAGTAGGACTCGGCTGACCTACCTTTTCACAGACAATAATATTGATTTCCCTAGATGCTGGGGTCCGGCCAACAGGTGTAATAATATTTTATGCCCAGGTCTCCTGGTATCGGCTGGCAGGGATGAGAATATTGAATGTCTTGGATGGTGCATTTCAGCCGACCACCCTTGGACAGGTGATAATATTATTTGCCTCAGGTGTCAGGGTTAGGCTGGTGCATGGAATAATATTATATTCCCTGTGAGACTGGGCTCAGCTGATGGATTCACAAAATATTGATTCCCTTTGATCTTATGTTTTGGCTGAAGTACAAAACATATTGGACTTCTACAGAGATATCTTGAGCATCTCTACTGCACAGCTGGTGATAGAGACACACAGTAGACACCAACTTTCCGAAGAGACAGTTTTGTTCGTGTAGTAAAAGACCTAAACAAAAAAGCAGCCTCTGGGAGTCGAACCACTGACCTCCTGAGAAGGATTGGATAAAATTACCATTGGACAAGGTTACTACCTCTACACTATATAACCATTGGATATGTTCCCTTTTGAGCTCCCACAATCTGCCCCCAACCATCTCTGACTCACCTGTGCCCAAGCTATGACCACAACAGGTACAAAGACTGGTAAATACTGGCAACACCAAAAAGATGGCATCTTGTCCATCAATCCACAACTCTTCTCTCTTCTCTCCTTCCATGTCCGCCTCTTATTTTCCATCCCTGGTTTGTCTTATAACAGTGAGTTGTCCTACATCTGTTTCCTTTTCCCCCCCTCTCCCCCCTTTCTACCATACCTCTGTCCTCTGCTGCTGTCCTTGCCACAACACCCACTTGGTAGTCCCTGACTGAGGCCTGATCAACCTCTGTTCATCCTGCTCATATTGCACCATGGCTTGGAACCAGCATGACAGGGTATTCTTTCTGTTCACATCTTGGGCTCTGGGGGCTACTGTTTGGGATCTGGGGGCTCCTGGTTATCTCTTGAGTGTCCAAGCAGCCTACACAAGCCTGAGTGTCCTTGAGTAACCTATGCCTGTTATGGTGGCATGCTAAATTCAGCAAAACCTTTCACTGGCCCAGACATCATATGCGTGTCAGCCAAATGCCTGTTATGGTGGCATGCTAAATTCAGCAAAACCTTTCACTGGCCCAGACATCATATGCGTGTCGGCCAAATGCCTGTTATGGTGGCATGCTAAATTCAGCAAAACCTTTCACTGGTCCAGACATCATATGCGTGTCAGCCAAATGCCTGTTATGGTGGCATGCTAAATTCAGCAAAAACCTTTTACTGGTCCAGACATCATATGCGTGTCGGCCAAATCAATGCTTGTTGTGGTAGCATGCTCACTTCAGCAAAACCCTTCATTGGCTGTATGTATGTCATGTGCGCATCTGCTCTTCTCATTTTGCTTCTTTGTGGCCTGGCATGTTTTGGGTGAATGCGGTGAGCATAAATTCTTGTGGTGCTCAAATTCTAATATTCACCATAGTGGGATATGTACAAAACCAGGTAAGCTCATAAATTGTTCGGGTGTTGATCTTGATGGTTTTTATTCCAGTGCAATCCCCCCACTTTTTCTGTTTTCTTTTTTGTTTTCATTTACATTTCCTGCTCTCATCTATTCCCATGTATTAATTACATATGGGGGTGTGTTGCTCATTGTTTTGGATACAGTGTCTGCAGCACTGTATCCGAAACAATGAGCATCATCACTCTCTTTTCCCTTCTTTACCTTGCTTGTATTCTACTTGTATTAGATATTGTTTGTCAAATGTACCAAAGTGCCTCCAAGACCCATTTTTTCGGCACCATTGAATGGCTAACCCTAACCCTAGGTTGTCTTAGGGACTTTCCCTTTTGGGACACTACCACATTTCATCCCAAAAAGGTAATATCACAAACATTTGCTCCCTGGGCCGCCCTTCAACCTTTGTGGCTGGTCCAAATTGGTAATTATCATCACAAATAGCTTCTGAATGGTATTAGAGCACAAATTGGAGTAAAGGACTTCTCTGTGCTGATACTAATGACTCAACTGCTAGGATTTGTTCTGTCCTATAATGAGCTTGGGTAGGCACTGTGGAGGAGGTATCTGGACATCAATCATGGTATATATACACTACTAGGGTGGTCCCAATCCATCTGAGTAGGCTTTTTGAGGGGCATGGGTGCTGTAGGGTCTACATCAGAAATGGCTTGTTCAAACTGGTACCTACCTTCTAGTTGTCTGAGAGTTCTAAAACTGCAGGCCTGGTGGAAGCCACATTTGTAGAGAATATGATTGTGAGCAATGGACCCTCAGAGATGTCAGCAGCCGAAGATATAGCATGATTATGTGTGACATCAATGTGTAGTGCATTTACCATTCTTGAGTGTTGTCCAAAACCATCAAACAGCTCCCGTTCAATAATGCTCCCTAAGGCTCCAACCCAAAGATTGTGGTTGATGTTCCAGTATAATGCCAAGTATGTGAAATCACATTTTTCAATCATTTGAAGAATAGGGCACAATGCAGTGAAGCTGGAGTGAAATCAAGTATTTGAGATGCAACAGACAGTATGTACTCGCTGTGGCAAAAAGTGATGGCCGCTGGGTTTTTGGGTCACTGCTCGACAACTAGAGCATATTTTGGACAAAATAAAATGCCAGATAGCCCAGAAGAACGATGCGCACATTTTGAAGACATTGATAGCATCAAAATATCTTGATGTGCCAATAAACAAGCCAGATATGTGAAAATGCCATTTTTCAACTCTGTCAGATATTTTTTTACAAGAAATGTAAATCACTCATATTGTAGCCCTAGATGTGCTGTTCCATCTGACACTTTGAATTTTGCAAAAATATACAGCCAATATTGAGATATTTGGGCCACAAAAGTGGTATTTTGGCTTGATTTGAGCAAATTTGGGCAAATTTTAGTGATTTTGGTCACTTTGCGGCCCAGATATCCCGATGTTGCCTGTATATTTTTGCAAAATTCAAGTTGTCAGATGGAACAGCACATCTAGGGCTACAATATGAGTGATTTACATTTCTTGTAAAAAAATATCTGACAGAGTTGAAAAATGGCATTTTCACATATCTGGTTTGTTTATTGACACATCAAAATATTTTGATGCTATCAATATCTCCAAAATGCGCACATAACCCTTCTGGGCTATGTGGCATTTGGTTTTGTCCAAAATTATGCTCTCGTTGTCTCGCAGTGCTAGAAAAACCCACTGTCCATCACTTATTTCCACTACTAGTAAATCCAGTATTCTTCATTATTTGAAGTGTTTTGACTAAGATTTGGTCAAACAGTGTTTTGACTTCTGTACAAGCTATAGGCACAAAGTTGTAGTTCAGCCCGCAAACCGAAAAACACAATATCCTCAATATATGACCAAAATCTTTCAAATAAAGCAGAATATAGGACATTCAGATTGTCTCATGCCATTTTGAATCTCCATTTCACACTACCTGGTCTACTTGATCCTCAATTGTGCAGAAGAGTCAGAGATGTTACTTCAGAATTCTGGTCCATAAAGGCCCATATTGAGGCGAATTTTGTGTTAAACTCTTCTTTAAATGCCCAGTATTAGTTCTGAGTGGGCATAAGCACTCTCATAACCTTGGGGCAAGCAGAATAAGGTGAACATAGACTTCCAGAATCATCATGTTAATACAGAGTCTGAGAGTCTAACTGAGTGCTGAGCTGCTCCAGGAGACTTTATGCTGGGTGCACCAACATTCAGGACTGTGTTTGAGATATTTGGGATGACTATATACCATCAAATGGTACAGTCCTGTCTATCCCTGATATAGCTGAAATCTGTGCTTGACAGGCCTTAGAACCTGTTAGACGAGCACCTGAATATTTGGATAGCATCAGAGGGTAAGTTAGGGTCATCAAGAACCTCAAATATGCTTTCAGAGCAATGGTATTGTGGAAGGAACTGAAATTCAGTTGGAGGACCCATATGTTGGTATTAAATGGCTGTCCTCTGCTTGGCTGTGAATTCAGCTCATAGGGTATCAAGCATGGTAAAGGCAATTTAGGAACAGTGAAAACAATCAAAAAGCAGTATAGGGAGCGAGTTTTAGTGATAATTGCCTTTTTGGGATGAAATATGGTAGTGTCCCAAAAGGGAAAGTCCCTCGGAAACACCCTTTGCCTGTGGAAATCAAAGTTGTAGAGCTTTGTTTAGAACCATTTATGCATTGGCAGCATCATTAGCTCACAAAATGCCAAATACATTCCAAACCCTGTGCTTTTTGGATCTGCCATTGAGTTCAGGGCAATGCCTATGCATGTCAACATGGCTGCTAATTGGCACAACGGCATCAATATAACTTGCTGGATGAATTGGAGTGATCGGAAAACTACTGATTTCTTGGAACCTGGAGCTGCCAGCTGATACCAGGCCATTGGGGATCCAGATGGCAGTGGGGAGTGGAATGTTAAGGTGGTCTATGTGGTTCCGAGTTTTCAATGGTTATCACTTTAAGAGGGCCTTAATATTATTATCCCCACTGGCTGACACCAGAGTTCCTGGGATTGAAATATTGATATACCCATCAGTCAGGCCCTAACATCTAGGGTAGATAATATTATTCTCTGTACAGGGGTCAGTCAGCCAAGCTCTGTGCTCTAGGGTGTGTAATATGACCAAGACCAGCTGATACCAAGGTTCCTGGGATTAAATATTATTATAGTCATCAGCTGGACCCTAACATCTAGGGCAGATAATATTATTGTCTGTACAGGGGTTGGTCAGCTGAGTCCTACCATCTAGGGTGCTTAATATTATATAGGGCTCAGTCAGCCGAGCCCTGTGCTCTAGGGCGTGTAAGATTATGATCAGGACCAGCTGGTACCAAGTGACCTGGGCATAAAATATTAGCATATCTGTGGGCCTCAACATCTAGGGCAAATAATATTATTGTCTGTTGGAAGGTAGGTTGATGGAGTCCTACCGTCTAGGGTGTCTAATATCCTTCTCCCCACCAGCAGATGCCAAGTGACCTGGGCATAAAATATTATTTTATCGGCCGGACTCCAGCATCTAGGGCAATCAATATTATTGTCTGCGGAAAGGAAGGTCAGCCAGGTCTTACTGTCTAGGATGTCTAGTATTATTCTCTCCACCAGTCAGTGCCAAGTGACCTAGGCATAAAATATTGTCAGCTGGACCCCAGTATCTAGGGAAAATAATATTATTGTCTGTGAAAAGGTAGGTTGGCCGAATCCTACTGTCTAGGGTGTCTAATATTCTTATCCCTACCAGCTGGTATCAGGAGACCTGGGCATAAAATATTATTATACCTGTTGGCCGAACCCCAGCATCCAGGGCAATCAATATTATTGTCTGGGAAAAGGTAGGTCAGCCGAGTCCTGCTGTCTTGGGTGCCTAATATTCTTCTCCTGACTAGTTGGTCCCAAGTGTCCTGGGCTCAAAATATTTCTTATACCCATCGGCCGAAGCCTGGGTCCGAGGGTGAATAATGTTATTATCTGTGGAAAGGTAGGTTGGCCGAGTCCCACTATCTAGGGTGCCTAATATTCTTCTCCTGACCAGCCAGTCCCAAGTATCCTGGGCTCAAAATATTTCTTATACCCATTGGCCGAAGCCTGGGTCCTAGGGTGAATAATTTGTCTGTGGAAAGGTAAGTTGGCCGAATCCTACTGTCTACGGTGCCTAATATTCTTCTCCTGACCAGCCGGTCCCAACTGTCCTGGGCTCAAAATATTATTATACCCATTGGCCAGAGCCTGGGTCCTAGGGTGAACAATATTATTCCTGCACTGTGCAGCTGAACCCAGCATTTTAGGCCGCAGAATATTATTTTGATGGATTGGCTGAGGCGAGGTGGCTAGGAAAAATAATATTATAGCAGCTCTGACACTGGTTGACTTTCCATAAGGCATTTTCTGTGTTTTCGAATACTTTGAGGTCTAAAACCGCAGGATCACCGCAATGACATGACACCTGTCAGGACCCCATCGGGCCCAGATCTCTGTTAGAATATTTTCGACCCTCTTCCAGACTTGAATTCAAGTTTAATCTGGAGGGGGGGTCGCTACCCCCTCTTCAGATTATTTTGCGCTCGAATAGAGCTTCTGCGACGCTTTCAAACGATGTTTCGCCTCTTTGGGCAAGCGCGTCTCACCGCCACACCGCGCCTCAACTGTTCAGCAAATTGTGTGCACCACAGGGACTTCGGATTTCTTCTTAACCGCAGTTATCCAGGCACTGAGATATCTCAGTGCCTAGATATCTCAGTGCCTAGGAAACGGCTTCCTCCAGTCTTTTGGCTCAAATTTACGGCGCAAATGAGGGGAGGACGACGAGTACCGTCCATACCGTAAGGGTTTGAACAGTGTGCAAAGGAGCTTGTAGCTACGCTTGCGCAAACCCGTATGGCATTGACTCGCTCAAAAAACGAACCCGCGGGCGCTACCCAGCTGCAGTTGTCGGATGTCTCGCAGATCTTTATGTACCTCTCTAGAACTTATTTCAATGCTTATGGGAATACACAGCGATTAAATTATTCAGAATAACCCATATGCCGGCACGCTTGGGACCCCTCCGTTAAGCTCGAGAATAGAAAATGCCTTATGGAAAGTCAACCACTGATCAGCTGAACTCACGTATCTAGGGCCAATAATATTCTGGGATTGTACAGCTGAGCCCAGGAATTTAGGCTGTGGAATATTATTTCAGTGAATCGGCTGAAGCCAGGTGGCTAGGCTAAATAATATTTCAGCTGCTGAAACCTAGTCTGGCTGAGACCAGGCATGAAGGGTGAGTAATATTTTCCCACAATGCAGCCGAAACCAGCTTTCTAGGCTGTACATTATTTTTGTTCCTGGTGGGCTGCACCCAAGTGGCTAGGCAAAATAATATTCTGGTTCCTGAAAGGCTGTTTGGCCAAGCCCATGCATCTAGGGCAAATAATATTTCTGCATCATGCGGCTGAGTCCAGGAGTCTAGGCTGTAAAATATTACTTCTCTGGGTCAGCCAAATCCAAGTAGCTAGGTGGAATAATATTATAGCTGGTGAGCCACCAATCAGCCAAGCCCAGGTATGTAGGGCAGATAATATTATTCTCTACAAGGGACTGGTCGGCCGCTTCGCGGCCTCCCATCCCCTTTCGTTCAATTTATTCATTCAAATCTATGGTGCACTTGGTTGAATTGAGCTGAGCTCAATCGTTTCTCACCCCATGCACGGTGCAAAGAATTTTGAATGTGTGCGGGGCGAGAAAGAATTGAAGACTGGAGAGTAAAATAAATTATCCGAAGTTGGCCAAACAACATAGAAGCGTCATTTACCTTCACTTCACCTCTGGGTGCCAGATTTTTCTGTTTTTGTGTTCGCCAAATGAGAAATTCCCACCCACATCTCAACTGTAGTAAGTAAAGTGCTGTTTGAGCTATTTGCAGTCTGTGGACAAAAACATTGCTTGTAGGTTCTGTTCATCGGAAAGATAAAGTTTTACAATTAGGTGGTACCTCATTGAGCATTTATTTTTCCGTCCCTTTGTGTCCCGCTGCTAGTGCCTGTCAGTTAGAGGTTATTGCAATGGTGACGGCAAGCTGCTGTGGGAAATTTTAACGGTGAGAAAAACGGAGTTTGGCGTTGTGTACATTTTTATAGGCGCGCACGCGCTTAAAGTTGATCATGGGGCCAAAAGCCCCGAGGAAGCGCCGTTTATTGAGCGCTTCCAAAGGTCTGGACAGAGCGCTTCCAAAGCCTCGGGCCTGATCTCCCAAAAGCGGAGTTTAAAAGGCTTCAGACAGACATGGATAATTTTATAAAGAGGGAGATGCGGCTGAGCCCAAGCTTTTGAGTTTTCAAATATTCTTCCATTGATCAGCCAAATGCAGGCACCTAGGAAGTATAATATTATTTTGCATACAGGTGATCAGCCTACCCCTACCATCTAGGGCAGATAATATTCTATCTGGCCGCTATTAGGGAGCATGGGCAGTAATTTTCCTGAAATTCGGATTATCTGATGCTCAAAATACATGATAGGCTAGATCCTAAACACTAGGGCAAATAATATTGTTTTTGGCTTACAAAAATATTATTTCTGCCCTAGAGTCTAGGCTTTGGCCGAGAATCCGGCGGATTTTGGGGGCCCCTAGCCTTTAGGGATTAATCATTTGTAGGGGCCCTAGTACTTAGACACCCTTCGTGCAATGGGACACCCTCCTCGCCTGTTACTCGTGCTTCTGTGCTCTTCGACGGAGCGGTGCCCAGCAAATGGAAGAGCAAGGACCAGACCCAAACGATACCAACCAAGAGAACAGCACCGAGGGGACCAGGCCCGACGCTAATGCCAAGGCCCGCAAACCGCCCGCCCAAGCGCGCTGACAAGAACGGGTCCTTCCTCGAGTACTTCAAACCCGCACACCGGGCCACGTCCCTCCCGCCCTACCCGTCGACCGGCTTTTGGTACGCCGTACCGCAAGGAAGGGCGCGGGCACGCTGGAGTATACGATGCTGGGTACGTTCCATCTCTCTGCCTGTCATTCTAGATTTTCATAACGACTAAACACAGTGCACACCGGCACAAATCCTTTTTCGCGAGCCCAACGCTGTGGGCACAAAGCGCCGTGCATCCAAACCATCTTGTGCAGGATGCAGGTGAGCCCTCTTCTTTCCCCTACCTACTGCTTCAACCTGAAAACGTGTTTCTCTAGGCGGATTCCTCATTACGCTCAAATTTGGGGTGCAGCCCGCCTCTGCATTGACCAGCAAAAAAGAGACCTTCCCCTGCTGCCTGGGTCGACCAGCCCGATCTACCTCCCGCGTGGCGCGTCGGAGAAAATGGGACCCGGGGGGTTGGATCCACTTCCCGTCGCACCCCAACGACATGCACGAGCACCTGCGTTCTGGTGCTTCTGTAGTGCGTGGACGAGCGCGACGATGAGCGCGTTGTGTTTGGTGTCGATGAGATCATGCGGGGGACAGTGGAGTTCGGTACGCGTGTCATTTTCCTTCGTCTCTTTCTTTCATTTAACTGACTCTGGAAAAAGAATTAATGCTTCCGCCTGCACGCGGCGCCCAGTTGATTCAGTGCGCAAAGGACAAGTGTGCCCAGAACGTCGGCCGCCCGGGGACCGGATTCGCGAGGTCTAAAAGGAGGGTGGTGTTCACTTTAGGTCCTACCACAAAGAGCACTACTGCCCAGTCCCCCTGACCATCAGCAACATTCCCGTCGAGGCGCCGGCCAGTGTCAGGCTCCTTAGAGTCATACTACCTAGACTGCAAGCGGTCCTTCCGCAACACGTCGAGATAGCGCAGAAACGGGGTACCACAGCCGCCCTTGGCCTCTCTCGCATCACCTCCCCCACCTTCGGTCTCCCCCATTTCTATGTGCGAAAGCTCTTCCTCACGGTCGTTGTCCCACGCATGGTGTATGCCCTACCGGTGTGGTACAAGCTGGCCTCTTCAGCGAAGACGCGCGCGAGTCGGGGACGGTGTGGATGGCCAAAGCGCTTGGGAAAGTCGTGGCAAGCCGCGCGCCTCACCACCACCACGGCGGCGGACGCCCTCGACTTTCACTACAACCTCCTCCCTGTTTGCATCTGTCATAACCGGTCAGCATTCAACGCTGGGGCGCGTTTTGTCACCCTCCCTCCTTCCAACCCCATCCACCACCACCTCCTCGCCGCATTCCCCGTCCTTCATCAATAGTTCAAGACCATCGCCTCCCAGCTCGTCATCGCCCGCCCGCCAGCTGACACCCTGAAGCCTACGAAGGATCAGGTGAAGAGGGATATGGAGAGGATCGGGCGTAGAGGGGTTGCTGGGTGTTCACAGACGGGTCGCTGGACGAAGCATCTAGGGACGATCGCGGAGACACGGTTTTCGAATTGGGGATCACGGGCGCCATTGGCGCGCTGGAAATCGTCAGCAGCGCCGGCGACTGAGGGAGGTTGACATATTCATGGACTGTCAGCCTGAGATCTATGGCCTCAACCGCCCCAAAGCCACAGCACGGCCAGTAAGTACCTCGTCGCGGTGTTCCACGCCCTCCACCGCCGCATTCTCCGCCAAGTCCAGCCCCGCTGGGTCCCCGCTCATGTCGACATTGCAAGAGACTGTCGACGCGCACGCGAAAGTGGCGGCCCTCGGCTCCCAGACGGTACACTCCATGCGCATCACGCTCTGAATCCCGCTCCCCATCAGCAAAGCAGCGGCAGGGTTCCGACCCGGTGGAGCATGGAGTAGGCCACTTCTCGCCCTCTTCGACAGCACCACCCCCTCCAGCACGGTAGCGCGCACGTACAAAAGCCTCCCTCGCCCCCAATGCAGCGTACTCGGCCAGCTGCGCACGGCGCACATCGGCCGTAACGCATACCTGCTGTACTGCTTCGGCCTCACCCTATCCCTGAACTGCGTTCCTGGGCTCCACCCCTGAAACCGTCCAGCACTTCCTCCTCGCCTGCGCCGCGTATCGACGACAGCGTCTTGAGCTCACCCTCGGGTTTGGCACCACCCGGCTATCGATGAAGCACTTCCTCGCAGGCCTCCCTCACTACACACTATGACCCTCTTCGCCTCTCTTTCCTTTCACTTTACCTTTCAATCTCTCTTCAGAGGATCACGATTGATCACCTGAATGATTACAATTAGTGATACAGTCGATGTAACACTACATAGACTCCGACATCACTCTCTTTATAAAATTACGTGTGTCCGTCTGAAGCCACTCCGCTTTAAACTCCGCTGATGCCGTACACCGCGGCAGTTTGCTGCCCTCGATCGTTGGCAAATTGTTGGGTTCCCATGCTACCGGCCCGCAGGCAATCAATGATTCGGCATTGCCGGTACTACGTCACTTCCGACAAGCTTTGACAGACACTGCCCTGGCGCTAACATTGACAGATGCCTCCCACCCGAAACAAAGGTGGCCACGGCGAAATTGAGAGTCACGTGACCTTTCACTTGAGAAAATGCCCAAAGTCACTTTAAACTCAAAGTCGAGAAAGAATTATTACCGCAATGGAAAAAAGCCAAGCGTCATGGGTGACTGTACATTTTACGGCACGAAAGAAATATAATTTCAGCTCAGACATCCTGCCGGTTGTCGGACCGAGCGCGGCTAATATTAGGGTCATTCACGGTTCCCTCTTTGCTGCCCTTTTTCCCGCCCTTTTTGATTCCCTTTTTGCTCCCTTTTTCTGTTTCTGTAAATATAACCCCAGTTTGACCACTTGACTATACTGGGAAAGGCCTGAAGGATTAAATATGCTCAACAAGGATCATGAAACACTTTAGGACCCTTAAGCTACGTCGTATACACAGATTGTTGAAAAAAGGGAGCAAAAAAGGGAGCAAAAAGGGAAGAAAAAAGGAGATAGATGTGGGGGGTTTCACAGTAGACTTTTTCCTGCCCTTTTTCGCAACCTTTTTTCGTGGAATTCTTGCAGTTTTTGAGGTATCGACTTGGTTTTTCCCCTTTTCTGCCCCTTTTATATGCCAGATGCTAAAAGGGAAAAAAAATCTGGTGAAAATCGATGGGAAACTGAAAAAGGGGGGAAAAAGGGAACGAAAAAGGGCGCAAAAAAGTTTGCTGTGAACGACCCTATTGGCAATCACATTTTGAACACTGCGGGTATGCCGTTCAGTCTGGCTTCCTCGCCGTAGAGTTGCCCAGCTCGGAGCCTCAAGTCAGAGGAACTCTCAGTTTTATTCGGAGACCAATCTAGGGAAATTTCATTCGATTTCTCCCAATGTCTAGGCCTTAAGGGGACTCGAGGCTGAAATAGTGGCCTTTCAAAAGTGGGAGACGGCGCGAAGCGCCGTCGACCGCTTGTACTATATAATTACCTTCAATTCGTCAGTCACACATCACGCTCATTTTTCTGAGGGCAATAATTTTTTCTCAATTTGCCGGATTTTCTTTGAATTTTAAAAGTATCAAAAAACCAGCGGCGGTGTCAAATTGAACGTAATACTATAGTAAGCCGGTGAATGGCTTGCAGAAAAGAATAATGGAACATCATCATCATCATCCTTATCTCTTGCTTATTGACCTAGCTCCTGAATACCGCAGCAGACTCCTCTTCAAATACTTGTTGGGAGTTGCTCTGATCATCATGGATTATCCGCTCATTGATCCCAGGTTATATTGATGTTGTCTCATCATATTGAAACAAGTTGTCCTCAGACAACGGGATATCTACATATAACGGATTCTGGCTGTAAACTTCAACCAATGAAGAAATGCCCAGACCTTATCACGCCGAATCCTGAAAAGTTTATGTATAGCATCAGCTTTGAACTTCTCGGGTCCAATGAATACCACTGAGATGCCCCAGTTGCCGTGAACGGCGGTGTGATTACCAGCGCAGGCGCCTGTTGGGCCCAGGCTCTAAGTGTCCGCCTAAGCATAAGGTCTGGATGAGCCCTTCCCATTTACCCTTAACCTCTGATTTTCTTTCTTTGTGATGGGTCCTCACCAGACCATGGATTGGGGTCCCGCGGACTATGATCAGGGGCGAGGAGAACACGTTAAAGGTGAGGAGGACCATAAATGGAAACACAACAAGTGGGGGTGGCGGTCCAATGGCACTGTTCAGCACGAGGGTCATGCAGCAGAACAGCGAATATGCCTTGGTGTGTTCCGATGCGAAGGTTGCGGGCGGTTTACGCGCCCCAAAACCCAGGCTGCTTCCCGCCAGAAACAGCTGGAAAATGGGTGCACATCTCACACTTACTCTCTTGAGGCACCTCTGGTCCACGACAGATGTGAGGCGCGTTCATTGCATTACAAGGTTGAACGCGGTGGAGAAATCATCCTTGTTTGGGAGCATTTTGGCGACCATTCCACGCACGAACGCCCCCCGGGCGGTGGATTGTCTAAGGTGCAGGAGGACAAGATCGACTTACAGGTAATTCGCAAGCAGGAGGCAAATGTTCACCAGTTGAGGACTGGGGACACCGGCCCTGGATCCGTGCCGCTTGCTGATATCTCACCTGGACTTACGAATCCAAGAGCTGCACGGTATACTGTCGGGAAAAGCCAAGACCGGCTCGAGTTCACCGCGTCCTCACTGAAAGGTGGCCTCGCTACCATCAGTGCTATTGGGGACCTCCAAAAGCGTCTTCCTACAACCGTTTATCAGGCAGGGCCTCCAGTCTGAGCGGTCCCGTCTTCATCAACCTTCAAACTCCGTTCATGGATGAGATTATCAAGGAATCCGTCGATTCGTGGATTCTTGACCTCACAGACGGCCCAACTGCTGCCCACCATGGGTTCGTAATCGATGGAGACCTTACATTTTTCCAAATGGGCACACTGCTCGCAACTTGTGCATACAGTATGACCTCGAACGAATGGACCCCCGTTCTCTACTCGTGGATAAATCATCGAGATACCGCACATCATCGGCCCCACTTTGCCCACATCTTCGAGTCGATAATAAAGCACGCAGGATCTCGCTTCAACCGGAAAATGCTTCTTTGCGTGGGTCTCATTATATCCCAGATGTCCGAATTTCAATACCATTTTGGGCTAGGTGATGGATTTCTCTGCGGCTCAACGCGCCGCGCACGCAGAAGAATATGCTGATGCAATTATTGCCATAACTCCTGGCTTCTCGCAACTATCTGCGGAAGCCCAGAAGGCTGAACGCAAACATTTCATGCGTGAAGCGGAAGAAGGTGAAGTGGGATGTGATACCCACTTCTGGCGCAGTGCCGACCGCATCAAGAAGACGCATTCCGTGGTCGCCCCTAATTTAACTTCGACTTTTGAAAACTCCTTGCGAGAGCTTTTTTCACGATATGCAATTTTCACTCGTTGGAAATTGTATTCAAACCCGGCCGCATATGGCTCCTCCATAGAGACACCGCCAGATTTGGATGCGCAGGCCGACCAAGCCGCGTGATTTCTCAAGCATGAGTGAGTTCCAAAGCCCTGGGGTAGATGAACCAAAAGCGGACTTTAAAAGCTTCAGACGGGCTTAATTTTAAAAAGAGAGAGAAAACACAAAAAGCACAGCTTTTCTGATAAGCCATGTGAAAAAGTCACGAGCCGTTTCTCACGGTCTCTCCCGTGCGCGGGCAAACTCAGAATCCGCCGTGTGCGGGCGAGCTCTGTATCCACCGTGTGTGCAGCCCTCTCTGTGGCGAAGATACAGGTCCGATTAAACTTTATGTACATATGAATATAGATATGTTCTTAAATTACTCAAATGAGGAGCCCACAACAAGCTGTCGCCCGGTCGTAAAGCTTGTTATCAATGATCTTGGTGACGTGTCCTTTCTGGAATCAGAGCATGCCTGGGTACTTGTTTAAACCTGCTGGGAAATGGTCCCATGCTCAATGACATTGGAATGGATGGCCAAAGGAACTATCACTGGCAGATCCCTGTCTATGTTTTGTCAGCAGATCTGTGCCAATCTACTGTTCATGATTCTCTCCCACCATCATGACGTGCTGGTCCTCCTCTCAGCACCCCCCATGTGTGCTCTCAGTGCATTTCCTCTGGATGATGATATTGTGGCCCATATCATGACCTTTTGCTCCACCTTTGGCAGTCTTCATTCAGCTACTCTTGTCTGCCACACATTTCACCGTGTCTTCAGTGCGCACCCCAAGGCAGGTGGCTGTTTGCTTGGGTCAAGCCACTAATCTTTGTTTTGACCCAGTCCATAACATATGCCGTAGCATATAATATTGTTGGACCTGCGCTACCCCAGGCCTTGCGGCTCTTACGGTATCCGTATCCAAACGATAAGGCCGGCACCGCTATAGACCCCATCATCCTTGCCACCAATTGCCCTGAAGAACATGATACTGCCAGTTTGATAACTGCAAAAGAAAAAATCCTCCTCCAACTCGACTCTGAGTTGGTTGAGGCACTTGAGAATCTATATAGTTCATTGTGCGTCCCATTCTGTGGCCTTGGATGTGAACTGACCGTAATTAGGTTTAAAGACCGGAATTCACAGACGAGTGTCTTGAATTGGGAGGAATCCCACCGCTTTCGCCGCTCAATGTATCGCATTATGCTGTACTGCGAGCTATTCAACGGCAGCCGCTGGAACCTGGATGAAATTGACATCCTGGACGAGGAGATATTTAACCGCATTTGGAGCCAGCGCACTGCGGTCCTCGACACCTACCCGCTGGACGAGATTTTGGAAATCTATTCCTCCGTCCATTTTCTCAGGGGCATGATAGAGAAGCTAATGGTGAATGAGCTAATGCAAACAGAGGATGAAGGTGGGTCCCCCTGAGACTTCATTGAGCAGACATCACATAACGTAAAGATTTGTACTTGGAGATCCTTCTGTCCGCTGGCCCTGACGGTGTTTGGGAGGCCTGGGAAGCCAGCGATTACAACGTACTTGCTCAATACCTGGGCTTCGGAGACGGTGAGCCTCACATTATTTATTATTTATGACTGCTGACTCAGCAATCTTCTTGCCGCAGACATGCTTGTTGCCGACAACAAGCTCTTCTCTGGTTACTTCTTGCACACCTTTAAAGGTGTATGGGCAAATCGGCAGGTATGTCTCTCTCTAGGCCGGAGGAACTGTTTTAACTCGCATTTTTCTCAGTTTTCAGAGGACGATGGCAGAACCTTGGCGCCGGCCGGTCGTGCCGCTCAACATAACCCATCACAATGGATTTTGGATTCTGTGAATGGAGGAGAGGAATGAGGTTGGGCATTTCTCTTCTTTGCTTGACAGGTTTCTATTGGGACAACCAGACTCTAGTCTTAGCTAGTGACACATCGGGATAGTTGGCAATCCAAATGTTTAGGATGGGATGTATGCATAAAAGCATTGAACCTCGAGCGACCTTGAATTCAGAGTCAATTGGAGTCAAAACCACGTTGCCTCATGATCTGCCAAAACTGTACAGCTGTGGGGTGACAGCCAGCCCCGGCAATGCGCGGGTTGAGGTAAACATCCCAGTGGCGGTGACCGGATATAACACTGTCGGACTGGCTTGCATAATCTGTGCGCGTGGTTTCGAACCCAGCGGGTGACGGTTTCTTTTCTCTCCTTTTCTGGTGAACCCAACATGATCACCACATAAAGGTGACAAACACCGTTCCCAACCATTTGAGTCAGCTCTTTAATTTGTGTACATTATGAGTTGCTGTATTCGAAGAGTGTTGTCAGTGGACAGCAGCCTCATTTACGGTTCACATCGCAAATGGAGAAACAAATTGGCATCAGGCAAACTTTGAGTTCAATGAAATGGTGGAAAGAATGGGCAGCAAAGTGTGTGTGGCTATGTTTCAAACATGTAATAATATTGGTTTGAGAGCGGCTGTTGCAGATCAAGTCACACACAGGCAGACAAAATCTTGACATTGGTAAAACTATGCAGGGAGCTTCTCAATACACACATCTTCTGCTCCCAATCGTGTTTTGCGCTCCCGTAAATATGTTGGCAAGACTGGCCGGTCATCCCTTCGTGGGAATCATCCTGTTCTTGGTCTTGTCAACATTTCCTTCAAGTTTTGGTCCTTCTTTTCTTTCCTATGGCTCAAGAGTCAAGAAATTCCATAACGTGCTGCACATTATTCCCTGGTGAAGAAGAAATCACGGTACTTGTTTCCAATTATAATACATAATTGCGAGTATCCCCCACGCTACGCGATGGCCACACCCTCCAAGTCAATTTATGTAAAAGGGGTTGAGTTTAATCAAATTCCGTGTACACGCTGAGTTGCCTGCACGTAGGTCGGCAGGGAGGCAGTAAATGAAGAGGCAGTGTCCGATGTCACTGGAAATTGAGGACAAAATGATTTAAAGGAAGAGCAAGAGCAGAGGAAAAACGAAAGGAGATGGATATGTATATGGGGGAGTAGCACAGCCGAGGAGCCTTTTGCTTAAAGAACGGTTAACATTCCTTGGTTTGCGAAAATAAACGACGAGCCTTTCCGTTGTGAAGAATGAGTTTACCGTCACTCCCACTCGCTTCACACTGCGTCACTCGAGCGGCGAAATTGGTTGCTCTTTTCCATTGGGCTTGAACCATGTCCTCCGGGCAGCGCACCCAAAAATTAACCAGGAGAACGTTCGATGGCTGGATGGGGCGGGGAGAGTAGGGAAGGCGTATGAGGAGGGGGACAATGCAAAGATTGAGGAGGAGAAAACGGAGCTAACTCACATGTTGCTGATTCACGTTGACTGCTTCAATGTGTCAGTGTGCTTCGATGACAAGGTGATTGAGCCGTTGGAGGATTGCACAACTCAGTTGTCCCGTGGTTAATTTTCTGTTCGCCACGCAGAGGACATTTTTCGGGCACACAAACACAATTTGCTGAAAAAATCTCATTGCACTTCGGAATGAACAGGAAGCAAAATACTCCCGAATATGGAAATATTGCACAACCCGGGTTGCCCGGGATTAATTTTTGTCGTCGCCACCAAGGGGAGACCACTACAAAGATTATTAAAATCCACTGGTACGTGGTCACTTGTTTGGCTTTTGATGGGAACTGATCGGCAACACGAACGTGTCGTAGACCAGCGCGACATGAATTGATAGATTTGATGGCGCCGGTGTTGCCTCAGTTCCCATCAAAAGCCAAACAAGTGACCACGTACCAGTGGATTTTATAATCTTTTTAATGGTCTCCCCTTGGTCGCCACACAGAAGACACCTTTCGAGCACACGAACACAACTCCTCAAAGAAATCTGCACTCATTCCACTTCTGAATGAACAGGAAGCAAAATGCTTCAAATCTGGAAACATTGCACGACTCAGTTCGCCTGTGGTTAATTTCCATCACCGTCACTCGTACCTATATCAACTCGTGTACTAAGGTGTGCCTTCATCGTTTTTCGACATAAGCTGAATCCACGAACTCGATTTTTCGTACAACCCGAAATTACTTTTTATGGGCCATTTTGTAGAGTTCTTTTAGGAATCCCATTATATCGAATGTTTGGTGGTCAGTCCCTTTGGATTGGCGGAAGATGTCCAGAATTTTGTAAAATTCATACGGTAGTCGGTCAAGATCGAGAAGATACCGATTCTTCTTCTTCGAAAAGGACTCCCGCGCCATTACTTAATTTGTCACCGCGGTAAACAATAGACTGTAGAGACTCTAAAACACTTTCCATACACTCTTAATTGCAATATCCTTTCGGATTTACACTGGTGAATGCCTACGATTTTTATTTTTTTGGAACTCAGAATCTTAATACTGACTTGCAAGTGAAATAGCGAACAATTTACAATGCGCCTCAGGATGTTCATATAGTGCCAATGAACACCTACACCAAGTTTCATAATATTAAATGGCCTAGTTGCTTCGCAATGTCGATTTTTCTATGTTGTCTGATGTTTGGTCCGATCTGTTATATGGAACAGAGCGCGTGAACTTCACTCCTACTTCAAATGTATTGTGAATTATTGCGGTATCAGATGTCAGATAAATTGTTGATCAAATTTGTTGTCTTTGATTGTCCGGAGCTGTATAAAGTCCATATGACGAAGTGATGCTGTGCCATGGCCTAGTGCCACATAAAGCCAAACTGGCTGGTAACTCACTCTGAAACTGCCTTCACATCAAGGGACCAGGCAACTGAATACCAATAAAATCGTGGAAGGATTTTTACAAGAAGCGCACGAGCCAAGCATGAACAACCAAAGTTGCAGGGCTAAACAAGGAAAATATTGTGCATCTTGCCTCACCGGGGGTTAATCTGCCTAAAATTAATGCTGTGAACTCGGCCAGTGTGCCTGGAGGGCCTCAAATACCGGGATAGTGAACTTCACTCCTACTTCAAATGTATTGTGCATTATTGCGGGATCAATTTTCCTTGCTGAAGAATATGGACCGTAGAGTTGAAATATGATTCATATTCACCATCCCGATGGTTGAGGCCCTCTAGAGTACCTAAAAGTACATCATAATAAAAATCTAGGTCTTTCTGAGCACTATTGGGGGTATGGGACGTTTTCTGCACTCCAACAGCCAAAAACACCGAAATTTGAACGAATAAGCTGTCGGGGGTGCACATAAAAAATATGCCAGGCCCTCAGAATTCACAGCGCAGATCGAATGGCCTTACTCTCAAAAGAAACGGCCAAGATTTGAGCTCAGGGCAGCCGATCTGAACCATGTCATTCTACATTGACGGCCATGCTGGACGTGGGAAGACATTCTGTCTGTACCCCATGATCGGTGCACTGCGGAAAGATGGACACATTGTTCTTCTCTCTGCTTCATCTGCCTTCGCCTCAAAGCTTTACCCAGGCGGCCAAACTGCTCATTATCTGTATGGCATTCCTATTGATGAGCACTCACCTTATCTTGAATCCTCACTGCATCATAGATGCTCTGGCCGCGCACAGCTCCTTCTGGCTGCTCGATGTCATATCATCGACGAGACTGGAGGGCTCCACTTCAAGGCTTTGACTGTGCGGACAGGCTGATGTGTTCACTTTGTAATGAACATCGCCATGTGTGGGGTGGCCGGCTTCTTATCACTCTTGGAGACTTTCGCCAGGTAGTTTCTTTTCACTTCCCTTAAAATTAGCTCATTTATGTTACAGGTAGCACCGGTTGTACGATTTGGTGGTAAACCTGAAATCATTCAGGCATCACTCAAAACTCAGGATGGACAGCGCATGCTGGACGACAGTTGCGTGGGAATATTTTGGGGAGGCCAAACTCACGCCGCCAAGAGTCACGTGACTATTTCCCACGCTTAGATTTTGCCTCCTGCTGCCTCGAAATCACACCCACGGATGTCTTCCTGGTGATTTCTTCCACAGCCTCCGGCCAAATAATTATTAAATCAATTTTTTCTTGCTGCGTTGAATGAACTCTTGCGGGCGCCGGCCCGGACGGCTGGGGTTTTCCACCCCAGACCCCGACCGCTGCGCGGGGCTTCCCGCTCGCCGCGGGGGCCCACTGCGTGGTGCTTGGCACTCGCCGCGCGGCCCGCTCAAATGAAAAAAAAGAAAGAAAAGAAATGGTCACTCTTGGCGGGAATTCAATGGTGTTTCTTCGGCGTATAACCTAGCGTGGCGATGCTGAAAAAGACCGGATAGAAAGCCTGAATCCCCTTGTGACCGTTGAGACGGTGGCCACGTTTTCCGGGCTAGAAGGCCCCGATTTCGACGCAACGATCCAAGGGGTTGATTTGGTATGCGTAACGGATTGGAACCGGGAGGGTCTCGTGAGTGGCGGCCCCTGCAACTCGCGATGTGTCGTTCAACTAATTTCTGGTGGCTTCAGATCCGTTTAAATGAAGCCTGTCGACGTGTAATTATTCAGTGAAAACGCGTGAATATTGTAATTCAACCTCAGCAAAGGTCTGGTGGATCGAGTTGAATTACGCGATTCCAGGGGGCGATGTTTGGTCGAATAATCGAGATATTCAAGGTCGGGGAACTGCGCACCTTCCTATAATGATTATTTATTTCATGACAGATATTCATTTTCACGTTCGGGGGCACAGCGAACCAAAACTACATGCGATATATGCTCGACCTCTATGCGTTCCTGGAGTTCGAGTGCTCTCCTGATCTCAAGGAGCCACTCCTGAATAATTGGCTCATGAGACTCCTTCGAACTTGGCTGGAGGGTGATTTGATGCAAAAGCACAACAACCGCTGGCTCGAGGACATGATACGCCGCCGTGGTGGTAACTTTGACGACAAGTTCTACCGACAGACCCTCTCTCAAAATGTGCATAATTTTATCAGGCTCAAGGAGGACATCGAGTCCGCCTTTGAACTGAAACGTCGCGGCAAAGCCCATACTTCCCCACATCTGCGCAACGAAACCAAAGTCCTACTCTGTTTGTATAAAGAAGAAGAACTTCATCTCTTCCACTCTACACGCAGCATGGGGCACGCCGCCGTCAACCGGTTTGACCGAGGCTACCGAAGGCCTGAGGGTGGCAAATTGGACGAATACCTTGCGCAGAGTGCCGAGTACGCGACTCTCCTTGCCGACATGGAGAGAGTGCGTCGAGGCACGAATTCTCCTTCCCCCACTGTCCCCGACTCCGACTCGCAACAGTCGTTCATCGATGGACCTCGAGGCTCGGGTCACATCTCCATCGTCTAGCGATTCGGACTCTAGTTCTGCAAGCGGTTGTTCAATCGTTCAAAAATCCGGCCCACCGAGTGAACATTCGTTTTTTTTTGTGCGAGATCACATGGCACATTCCGACCCATGCTGAGCCCTCAATTCCTATCGTATCTCAGAACTGCATGAGTATGGTCACTATTGGTTGGCAGGATGACACAAAGTCATTTCTGAGTGGTTCAACTTGATTTGAGGTTTTGTGGAGTATGCTGTATGCAGTAAGAACACGGCAGCTCAAACGTACCTCGGCATGGGTCGGCATCGGCCACGCGCAAAAAAAAATCGAATGTTCATGTATTTATGCAAACGGCTGTAGTCATTGACTACAGCGGGAAAGACGACAGGCTCCTACCCACCACACGTTACGGGGTTGAGGAGACAGAATAGCGGTAGTGAAAGCTGATTCCTGGCTCAATAGTAATAGGAAACGACAAATTCTTGATAGCCGACATAATAGCTTCCGAACTTCCAAGGCCTCAACCCCTCCACGGCGGCTGGCGTTTAACAGATGTAAACAACATAGCCACATTTTGCCAAAATATTCTGTCTCAGTACCTGACCCTCGTAAAAATCTGCGGACTTGCCCAGCGCCTCCCACGAGGTTCTGAACCACGGCTGCCATTTTTAAATGGAGGAAGCACATCGGGAGAAAGGTTCGCAAAAAGTTAGCCAAGCGGGTGGCTATGTTGTTTACGTCTGTTAAACGCCAGCCGCCGTGGAGGGGTTGGGGCCTTGGAAGTTCGGAAGCTATTGTCTCGGCTAACAGTGATTTGTCTTTTTATATTACACAACTGTGATCCAGCTTTGAATCCCGCTACTCTGTCTTCCCCAACCCCGTAACGTGCGGTGGGTAGGAGCCTGGAAAGACGACGGCACTCCAATCATGTGCTCCCCCCATATCCGGTTCCAGTACAGGAACCACGTTGTTCTCAATCACCAGGCCGCAGATACAAGGTGAAAGAACCCTTGAAGTGCTTTGCGCGAGTGAATCCAATTTCAGGCTTTAGAGCCTGTACCCATTGTGCAGGAACGGAGTCAAACCTCCCCCTGCCTCCAAACGGAGCATTATGCTAGCTACCTGTCTCCTATCCAATAGCCAGTAAACCTTGTTTACCACCCACAAACGGGCCAGTTCAATGCAGATGTTCATCCAGTAGTATGCCTTGGATGTGAAGTTTGGGTATGTAGAATAGTGAGCCAATACCTCTATTACCACATGGGATGCATCGGGGCCACTGCTCCGGGCAGGAACGTTGTATTTAGGTGGGTGGCCGGTTACCCCGTAAACTGCCGTTTTCGGCATGTCGGCTCAAAGAATTCATCAAGACATCAATACTTCCCCAAAAATCGACCAAATGTGTTGGACGTGTTCTTAGGATGCATGCCTTCGTTCGGCGGGGTGGGGACCCCGTTGGCTCAGTTCTATGTCCAGAGAATGGGTCCAAACTCTTAAGGTGGCCGGTTTCCCGGTCGGCAATAGTATGTCCTTGCTGCCAATGCCCCTAACACCATACTCCTCCTCGAGTTGTCGGTAAACTGCATCAATACGTTGTCCCAAGTCCGTGTTCGACTCCTGGATCTCTACCGCGGCGACCAATGTCTGGGCCAAAATAGCGATACATTCAGGATCGCGCGCCACAATGGCTGTGTCCCGGACACGGCGAAAGGAGACATTCTTTGAAACCGCAGAGCGTTCTAAAGTGAAATAAAATCAAGCAGTCACCAAAGCAGTTGAGCGCTTACATCAGTGTTTGGTGCCAGATGGTACAGCACATCTGGGTCCGAATCGATTATAGCAAACTGACATCGAAGAACGGCAGAGCAATCGAGGTCGTTGAAGGGAAGAAAGGGTCTTCCAGGATAATCCCAGAAATCATCGGATACCCAAAATCCCTCGTGAGGTCTCCAATCTGCATATTTGCAGGCTCTGATGATGAAGCGTCAGTAATGACTGAATTTAGTAAAAGAAAGCATACGTACAGGGAACAAAAGTATTTTGTCGTTACAACGTCCCCATCCAACAGATTTCTTCGTTCTTCGCGGCACCCAGCACAAATGATATATCGGTCACGATCTACGGAAGCTGGATCGCGTCTCGTGAGTGTTGTTCTGGAAACGGAAGTAGGAGGTGAGTGCTTGCCAAGGCCTTGCTGGTCATTGACATTACTGCGTAACGCAGGGTATGAGACCTTTTTTTCTCCCCAGCAACCAGGTGATAGTGTGCTGCATATTTCTCCCTTGATCTAGTGATCAGGAAGAGGCTTGTGATAAACACGCTATGTACCTGTCCCCATGAACGTCGAGCGCAGGAATTGCAAGTGACTGGCGACTTGCTTATCGTCGCGATTGATTTGTAAACGGTGGAGGTAGTCTACGAGAAACTTTTGCGAGTCCCGATGCCATGTGACGGAGCGAGTGAGCTCCCGACGATATAAACGAAGGCCTGTTGCACGATTTTGACTATTCGCAGCAGTTTCCGGGGAATGAACGTACCCAGGAGAAAGGCACGTTCCACGTTCTCTGGCCATACTGCACCGCCCTCGGGCTTCTTCAGGAGCTTGCGATGCCTTCGCAGGGGAGTCACGGACTGAGGTGGGCCGGAGGAAAACATGACCGCGACCCTGCATAGCGGACCCTCGTTTAAAAACTATTCAGCTCGGCCCCGGCCCATCTCCGTAGTGGGGGCCCCAAAGAGTCGGCCCGTAGATCCGCGCCGATAACCACCTCGGCGTTGGGGCATTGGTAATGGGCTGGGGGGTTGCGCAGTGCGCGTCAGTGAGATACCCATTTTCCGCGTGTCGCTGAAAATTCCTTCGCTGCGCAGATGACACGGAAGCCTATTCAAAAATTCCGTGAGGCCCTCCGCGCTAAAAACGTAGGAGATGAGCTTCATTCGGACGTCTGGGGGCCCGCACCTGTTCGCACGATCCGCCACAAGGAGTACTATGTCAGTTTTACGGACGACAACAGCCGGTACACGCGTGCCTACCTGATGGCCCATAAAGACGAGGTCTTTGAGCATTATCGCGCCGAGGAGGCCTGGTGGAAGACGCAAAAGAACATCAAGATTAAGTGCCTGCGCTCGGATCGCGGCGGGGAATACAAGAGCAAAGAATTCGATGCTCACCTCGCGGTTCAAGGAACCATTCGGCGCCTCACTGTCCACCACACGCCCGAGTACAACGGCGTGTCTGAACGCCTCAACCGGACGCTATTGAACAAGGTTCGCGCTATGCTTCATGATAGCGGCCTTCCAAAATTCCTGTGGGGCGAAGCTTTGATGTACGCGGTGTACTTGAAGAATCGCACCTGGACTCGTGCAATCGGGGACACTACACCGTTTGAAGTCGTTTTCGGAACGAAGCCTGTCCTGGACGACTTGCATCCTTGGGGCTGCAAGGTTCTTGTGCACAACACGGACGATTCCAAGCTGGATATGCGCGGAAGTGTTGGATACTGGGTTGGAATCGATGAGGAGAGTGCGGCTCACCGCATTTATTGGCCCAATCGGCGCACCGTGGAACGGAGCGCAGCGTCAGCTTCAAGCTTGAAGAGGATGTTGTTCTTGCAAAGGTGCCGCTCGAGGGGGAGTGGGATGTAATCGAGCGTCCAGCTACCCAGAAAAGCGCTGTTCCAGCATCCAATAAAACTCCAGAAGCAGCCGAACAAGTTCCTCGAGCCAGAATTGAGGAAGTTCCAGATGTCGATGATCCACAGCAAAATCCGCTACATAACGATTTTTTAGGCCAAGATTTCGAGGAGCAAGAGCCTGAGGGCCGTCCCAAACGTGTGCGCAAGGAATCTGGGTATATTCGTCGCCTCCGCGATGGCGAAGGCGTTACCAGCAACCGCCGTGCAGACCCAGCTATCCCGAAGGGTATTCAAGCAATAGACGAGGATGCCGCAGTCTCAGATGACTGGGAAATGGTTGGAGTCGAGGACTTTGCAATGGCAGCCGTTACCGCTGGTGCCGAAGGACTTGAGCCGACGTTTGAGGAAGCGAAGAAGAGATCGGATTGGCCTAAATGGGAAGAGGCGATCAAGATCGAGCTTGCCAAGAGCTTGCCGCTTTGGAACGTAATGGCACGTGGTCCATCACCGAGCGCCTGGCGCTAACGTCGTTGGCGCGAAATGGGTTCTTCGTATCAAGAAGAACGCCGCCGGCGAGATCGAGAAGTACAAAGCCCGACTTGTTGCAAAGGGATTCACCCAAATCTACGGGGTTGATTTCTACGAGACTTACGCACCTGTCGCCAAACTGTCTTCTTTTCGGCTCCTTCTCGCGATTGCAGCACGCAATGACTGGCCGGTTCACACGATCGACTTTGACAGCGCGTTCTTGAATGGAGTTCTCGCCGAGGACGAATCCATTTACCTTGAACAACCTCCCGGCTATGCCACGATGGACCGGAAGATGTTTGTGTTGAAGTTACACAAATCAATCTACGGCCTTCGTCAGGGCGCGAAGAAGTGGTACGACTTCCTGTGCGAAGCCCTCGCCGACTTGAACTTGAAGCGATGCGAATCCGACCATGGGGTATTTTTCAAGGAGGAAGATAATCATCTTCTTGTTCTTGCTATCCATGTCGACGACTGCATGATGTTGGGCAGTTCCCTTCCACAGATCCATAAATTCCTTGTCGCAACATGCCTATATCGAGGCAATTCTCACACGGTTCAACTTCAATGATTTGAAGCCGAGTGCGATGCCTCTCGACCCCAATGTTCCTCTCACAAAATCCCAGTGCCCGACGAGCGTTGCGGACATTGCGCGGATGAAGAACGTTCCATACCGCGAAGCTGTTGGATCACTGATGTACGCCTCAATGGGTACTCGGCCCGACATTGCATTCGCTGTCTCCACCATCTCCCAATTCAACGATAACCCTGGATGGGCGCATTGGGAAGCTGTAAAACACATCTACAGGTATCTTCGAGGCACGAGGAAGCTGGAGCTGATTTACCGGGGAGACAAACGTGGCCTGCAAGGCTATGTTGATGCCGATGGCGCCTCGCAAGATCATCGCAGGGCCATCACCGGATACGTATTCATGGTCGACGGCGGCGCTGTTTCTTGGTCTTCGAAGAAGCAAGAATTGGTCACACTTTCCACCACCGAGGCCGAGTATGTTGCCGCCACCCACGCTGCAAAAAACGCGATGTGGATGCGCAAACTCATCGGGGAAATTTTTCGCCCGTTGACCTCTCCCACGACGCTCTTCAGCGACAGCAAGTCAGCTATTGCATTGCTCAGGATGGTCACTACCACGCACGCATCAAGCACATTGATTTGCGGTACCATTACATCGGCTACATCATGGAGGCCGGAGCTATCAAGCTCATCTATTGTGCCACGGATGAGATGACTGCTGACACTCTCACCAAGGCTCTGCCGAGCGCCAAAGCCAAGCTCGTGCGCTTGGACTGTCCACGGTTTGAGGGCGGCCCAGCCTGATAAGCGCAATATTTGTGCATGTCCTGATAAGGCTAAAAATATTTTTCCGACATGGTTGCCTGCATGCCGGTCACCAAGCTAGGGTATGAAGAGAAAAAACGACACTCACCATCCCCGACGGTGCGCCGTATGCCACGCGAGCGTTCGACTGGCATCTCAGCAGAATCCCTGGAGCTCCGGCAGTGTTGTCCCCCCCAGGAAGATAAATTCAGGGCCCTCAGACAGGCGGAGAGGCTGGCGCTGGTTGAGGAGTGGTCGCCACAATTTTGTCGGGATTTGAGCAGAAAGGCGGGGGCGCAGGAAGAGAATCGAAGGTCAATGGTAGCCGCTTATATCGAGGATCCTGGGCCTTGTGCCCATTCTGGAATGTGAGAGGCCAAGAGCCCACCCCACTTTGTGATTCCGTGCTTCTCCGCTGATCATCTCATGACTGTACAACGCAGCGTAGCTGCACGCCCAAAATCTTCCCAATTATGCATTATCATAATTATTATCTCCTTTGTACGCCCAAGCGTCTGGACGGGATGCGGACGGCCGTTGGCGATGATCTTTTGTTCAAGAAGCAGGCATCAGAATATATGTCTTCCGCCTCCCAATTCAACTTCGTGGAAGAGGAGAGAGCAGCTGACACGGCGGACATTCTTCTTTCCCTTAAGTTAGACGTAGTCATGGTGCAAGTCACCTGGAACCCACCGACTGGACCGAACACCTGAGAATCATCACCAAAACCCCCGGAAGATGACAGGGGAATATTGCCTTAATATGGATCCGCCGAAAGCGCGCGGTGCTCGCGCAGATGAGTGTTCCTGGCTTGGACAGTTTCACTGTATGCACATATACAGAGGTGCTTGGTGGTGGATCTTCCATGCCGGGATCTGAGAAAAATGGTGCAACTACTCGGAATCGAACCTGGGTTGATTGACACTCCTAATCAAACAAAACATTTACATAACGAACCATTAGACTACAGGCTAGTACAAAGGCAACAAGGTACAAGCGAAGTCATACACTATATCCAGTCCTTGCTTACATAATAATTGCCTTATAGATTTTGAGAGGCATGATCTATGCCTTGCTCGTCTTCGGAGAGAGTGAGAGAGTGTTTGGGCACAAAATGAGGATCGATTTGGTCGCCAGAGCTCTCTCGCTCGGCCCGTGAGGGACCGCGCTCGAGCCCTCACGGGCCGAGCGAGAGAGCTCTGGCGAAAACATGAGGTACAAGAAAAAAAAAACTAAGTAGGGAAAGCGGTAAGGGTGGGAGAAAAAGAAATCTAGTCTATCGAGCTGTGTGAGTGTAGGTAGAAGATGAGGACGAGAATCTACAGAGATGAAAGAGCATATATATACATATGCGGGACAACGGAAGCCGATAGGGTGTCTCGCCTGCATAGACCGTGTTTGGCGCGTCAAACACTTCTCTTGTGCAGACTGTTTCAATTCGAACATTTCCAGCTATTGTTTCTGGTATGGAGTGCCCCGGTCATTGCGAACATTTCAGCTCTTCAAATCCCGCCCAGAGGCATTATTGCCCTTTCCAGAGGGCAATTACCGGCTCATATTTTGAAACGCGTGACCCTATTGCCTTTAGATTTTGAAAGGCATGACTTGAAATTGCGGTCCCGGGGCCCTTTCTGAGGCGCGCACCCCAGAAATGGATAACCCCGATCATTGCGAACATTTCCGGATTACGGCATGTCACGACTGTAGAGGAGTGTCCGGCGTGGTCGATCCGACAATCGATGAGTTGCTGGGAGACCGAGAGCTTGATAGGTGCGTGGTAACGTTTAAGTGGCCTCTGCGAGGCATTCCGTTCGCGCATGCGCTGGAGAAGCGTGGACAGTACTGTGATAGTGTGAATTGTGGAAAGTATCTGGACTGTGACCCTGTTGCTGGGGACAACATTTGCCATTTCCACCCCCCACCGTGTGCGCGCTGCTGCCCAAGTTTCTTTCTTACCTCTCTGCTGCCCTCTCGTCTCCCTCCTCACCCTGCACAATGCCCATGAAACCTACGTGCATGTGTCTTGTCAATCTTTCGGTGTCTCCACATCGCGGAGGTGTGCGTGCAGGATGATTTGTACAGCATACGCCTCTGCGGTAGGCGTGGGCGCAGCTGGTGAGTGCAGTATAACACCGTAAGTAGGGCTACACTTGGCTTCTTGAAGAGTATGTATTTAATGAGGATTAGTTGTAAATATTTGGAATCTTTGGTTGTCGAATAATAATAATAATCCGTATCAGCGAGCTCCCCCTTACGTATCCGGGCACCGGAATACAAAACATATTAAGCGATGATCCGTGGAGACCGGGTGCCAACCTCTTACGTGTCATGTCTGATCATTCCATCCGCCTCGCTCATTTTGAGTGGGGCATCTTGGGCATACGGCTTTAAGTGTTCTCATGGCACGGGCCGCTCAGTCATATTGAAAATTCCGGGCTAGAGACGCTAATTCCGGGCTATAGACGCTGCCCATCGCAGCTGCGTGAAAGCACTGCCAACCTTCTGAGGGATTTCTCCTGACTTATAAATAGAATTCCCGTCTGTTCCCAGCATCCCGGCACTTGTTCAAACCTTGAATATAGGCTTGATTTAGTCACGTGCATTTTTTCCCAGCACATGCGGTGTTTGGGCCCTTCTTTCATAGGCCTGATGATGAAATTGTTTGTTTGTGTGTCTCTTTTTACTGACTCGCCTCTCTCTTCTGCTCCCATCCAAAGTTATCAACAAGCACATGCAGCCAGCTTTTGTCAATCCCTCAGAGGCATCAGAGCCCTTGGCCCAAAACTGCAGACAACTGCTGAGCAACTGGCCTTCACTTGCAGGTCCTGGTATGTCTACCTGAATTCGGTCATGGAGACTGTCTGTCATATTTTCAGTTCTTGTCTTCTATGATTACATTCTCATGCTGCCCACCGAAATGCATCTCATCTGGCGTCATCCCAAGCCATGGTTTCTGCTTATCCGCTACCTGGCCCTCGTCACAAACATCATCGTGGTGGTGTCTATCTTTGGGAACTTCGGACCTGAGGTGTCCCAACGGTTTACCTTGTGCCGGGGTTGACTTCAGCCCCAGAACCACATGAATATGTATGTTCGCCAGTGGACGGAATTTACAGCAGCTCATAGTGTGGATTAGCTGTAAATGGCTACCTATGATAAAGAAAAGTTTCCTCATAGTACAGGAAATCATCATATATGGTGTGCTGTTCTTCAGACAGCTTCTTTAATATGGCTTATTTGTTGCACAGCGATTCTCACTCTTTGCGTCTATGCCCTGTTTAACCGCCACCAGGCCATCCTTGTGCTCCTTAGTGTTGTGGGCCTGGGATCCCTTGCCATAGGCGTGGTACGTGTTTCTGTGATTGATTTAAATTATAACTAACTTAACGCAGTGGCTCGGAACCACTACCGACACCACAGCTCCGCCCCCTGGAAGTCCGTGTAGTCCGTGTATACTTACCCATGTGTCGTGAGTTTCATCTTCGATTTTCGTGACATTTGCATGGACCATTATCGCTGTTTGACTCCTTATGCTTGATTCCCTTTCGCAGAGCAATCCGTGGGTGTTTTTTTTATTGGCTTGACGCCACTGCTTGATCACGAGGAAAACCCTTAACAGGTGTCGCAGGCGCATGGGAGGCAGGGTGAGTTGCTATATGGAATACCATTTTTGGCTGACATACGATAGGCTCTTCCGTGACGTGCTTATTTTTGGCTTTACACTTCTGCGTGGTATCTTACATTGGCGGCGGGCGGATCATTCCCCATGTGTGGATTGTTTTGTGATAGATGGTATGTCTCTCCTCTGAAAGTCTTACCACTTTAGCATTGATTGATTTATGGTTAGGGTTCATTTACTTCTGGTAAGCTTGATTTTATCAAGCTCATCAAGCTCATACGAAAACTAAAAATGAATGAAATAGTCTAATTGCAGCGGTGGATGTGGCTAACATCCTAATGTATTATGTGTGTCCATATTGAGATAGTTGCTCAATCTAATCTCAACCTTGGTTCAACAGTTCGGCGATGTACGTACCGTGGTCAATCATTGGTCAACTACTAACCCATGGGAAGCCCCTCTTGGCTGGTAGTCTTGCATGGCTGGCGAGCGCGCGAGCTATATATCAGCTATAATGGAAACTAAAATTAATGCTGCTCAGCCTGTGTGCAGTGCTTATCGCTCGCCTGATGCTGAACATGTGCGAGGTCGTCGACACGGGAGTATATGGTACAGACGTTGGAGCCATTGTGAGTGAAGCTGACGATGAGAGCGTCGTTGAGTGGAATATTGTGGATGGCATTCCGTTGCGACAGATGGGAGGTCATGTGCGGAATCGGGCCTCGCGGGGGCATGTGGATGACTTTTGACGGGACAAAATTTATATCCTACCCATACCTTAGTTCTCGTAGACAGACACTTCAACAATTTCTGATCTCGTTCCTCGATTTGTTGTTGAACTTGCAAAACAAGTGTGCAGGCTCGCTGCCAAGCTCGTATCGACCTTGAAGACCTTGAAACAAGGAACGTGGTTCGGTGTTAATGGAAGAAAATAATATGTCTTGTATGCTGGTTCCCGACCTGCAGTAACAAAAAGGGGGAGCTTGCCTGTAAGTACTACAACGATCCACTAACATTTCTCAACTTCTAGGCTGATGTCATCCGAGTGGTCTATGAGATTGGGACCAAGATCGACGACTATGCGAAGGAAGATATCCTTCGACAGCTTCGAAGCTATCTTGCATCCGTCACCTACAGGCGCTTCGATGAGCGTCTGCTTGGAGTAGCTCAGCTTTGAAACCAGGTTTACGTTCTCAGGAACAACCCCAACACCGCGGTTTTCATACCAGCATTTCCGAATTCAAGTTGGATCTCGCTTTTTGATCCCGGTTCGTGGATGGGCTGAACCAAATTCGAGACTCAGGCTACTTAAATGATCACGTGCTCTCGCAGCGTACATAAACCGCCATACATACTGTCTATTGTTGTTTCTACTATGCTACTGATAAATTCCGGTTCCCCTCCCGGCCGACTGTACTTTACAGCCGGATTTTGAAGCTGGACATTTGGCGCCACTTCTTACTCGTTCCACATATAAAACCCCCCTCCTTCACTCAAGTCAACCTCAAGTCGATTGTATTGACTCAATTTGACTCGGCTCAAGTTGGCCCCCCCAAATCGACTTGGAGTCAGTATTTCCCAAGTCGCGGCAACACTAGTTTGTTCCTTGTTTGTTCTCCCTCGGCCATGGCTGCAGCCTTCCACAGTCACTCTAAAAATGTAGACTAAATTGGATGTGACTTGTGAGATGAATCTCCCGCGAATATCCCGCGCCGAATTCTTAATTTTCGCCCCGGAACGCTTGAAAAAGTGATAGCAATTTGGGCGTGAAATCACTGTGTGAGCGAGAAATAATCATTTACGAAGGAACAAGGGCAAAAATGAAAAAAAAAAAAAAATTCCGTTCGGAACATTCCCGGAAGAATGTGAAACTGAACAGATATCTCACTTGAAGTTTGGCCAGAATGTGGACGGCTGGGGCCGCAGCCATCCCGAGTGTCAGTGGACTTCAAAACCCTTACGTTACCAGTCCCCAATCACTGCTTGCGAATCAACTGCACAGGAGAGGGTGCGAGGCCACGAAGCGGCCCAGCAACCGCTTATATATATATTCAGAGGGGGAGAGCGGTGACGGGTGAGAGCACAGATTTCCGGGCTCTGGGTCGACTGGACGGCCATTTGTATCGTGTTTGCACAAGAAACAAGCTTTTCCTACAGAGCGTTGAGCGAAACCACGCGACAGACACCATCAAAGTACCTTGAAAACGATACGGAAAGTTGTCCGTGCGCTTCACGACCGGAATATTCTGCCGCAGATCTTGGGCCGAGAATCGTTCCAGAAGAGATGCTCCGTATGCACGCAACTCCGAGCTTTCAAAGAGATATGTCGGCTTCTCGGGAATTCGAACAGACAGCGTGGGGTTCAATAGTTGAATAAGACGGCCCGGAACAGTGGTACAGGTGGTGTCCATGCAATTGGACCATCGCCAATCGTAGGATTGGCTGGGATCATCCACTGTCGTTCAAACCAAAGACATGATCTGGAAAGAGACTCTGGGCTCGCTATCAACAAGCAAGTTGAGAGGTATGTGATCCACTTTTTCTCCGCTCATCACGAGCGTATTGACCGCCCCAATCGCCAGAAACAACTGCGCGTCGCAGCGAGCCAGGGTACAGATGGGATTGTCGATTCGAAGGCATGGTTCACCGAGGATTGGTCTCTCGGAATCGTAAATTCCAGGAGTTCCGTAGCAGGGAATGGAGGCGACTCTTTTGATTCGATCCGTGGAAGCACGCACACCAGTCACCCCAGCCATGGCCAGTCGAAGATCTTTAGCTTTGCTCACCCGAGTCCCATTGAAACTCATAAATGCATCGAAGCCTCCGCGCGGCTCCTCGACGGCCATGGCGTCCTCCAAGTTATCGTCTCCGGCATACGAAGGTTCGGAGTCAGGTATCGCAATGGGCGAACTCGACGACTCGGTATAACCTTTCTCCAACTCCACTCATAAAGCCAGACATACATTGCATGTAGTCGGCTAGATGGTGGGCTGTGTAGGGACCTACATCAACCTAAGTCCATCTGGCACAACCTACAGCACCTAGTCTCAGCTGAGTCTAGAATGGGTCGGAACGCAGTGAAGTAATCTGTATAGATCTCGAAATCTCCCTCTCTTTTCCCTCTTTTATTCTCTTTTTGTCTTCAATGGGACGCATCGTGATCAGGCGAACTGGCAGCATCCGCTGGAGCAGTTTCGCCTATTTTGCATGTGTTAGCTTGTCACCCAAAAAACACCCGTTCGAATTCATCAACCGTGTGTAAGGACCGCTGGCCCAGAAAACGCCGACGAAACCGGGATGTGAAGGTATCGTCCCAGTCTATGTTGGATTGGGGTGTGGTGGCTCGGATGTAGTACATTTTGTGCCCCTTATATATCTCTACTGTTTGTCTTTTCCAAAAACTACCCTAGGCCGGGCCGCCTTCTCCGTTCCCAGCCGCCGCCTCGCAATTCACTTCCTACCCCCCCTTGCTTTCGTCTCTGCTTCTAGTCCAACAGAGGCAGCAATATACCTGTGTATTGTACTGTACCAGTTCAACCACCAGTTCAGTCACAGGTCACACCACTGGAAGGTTCTGAAAGATTCGTGATGTGCACCATAAATCGAAATAATATTCCTCGGCCTTCTCGGGTAAAATTGAACTTGGACTGTGGTTGAACAAGACCTCGCATGCTGTATTGCTCCCTCCTCCATGTCCGCTGGCCAATGTGATGTGCTGTATCCACTGGGTTCAACGGCCATGCCACACAACTTGAACCCACCGTGTTCTCTGGAATGGGTGATTGATTCTGAGCTCCGTACACAAACCTAAGCCTCTGGGCTCTTTATGCCTCATGTGATGTTGGCGACCATGTGTCTATGTTCTTGAACAATTTTTCTGTGACTGCTTCTCTGGCTTCTGACCTGGTGTCTGCCTTGGACTGGTACTGGGTTACTGGTTCAACTTTGTGACCTGAACTTGTAGAGGATCTGACAGGGGGTTAAAACAAAAATTCAAATCGGGTCTCCGGGTTGCACAGGCCAACAGCATTTTTCAAGTCTCTCCCCCAATTTTTCTGGCAAAACAGGACCATTAGCATTCATTGAATGGTTTACCTGCTCAGAACTCCGGTTTCCCTCAGTGGTTACTATTATTTGACTCGATCTTTGTGTTGTATTGCTTATGCCTAGAAGGGGGACAGGACAACTTGAGAAGATTTTTTGCATAATTCTCACAGGGAGAAAATGTTTGTGGGCGTGCCATAACTTGGTAGTTATCGGGAGCGCGGTAATCTGAGGGACGAGCTTGTGAAACCTTTGCAAATACTCATAAGGCAGCTGTCCACCCATCGAAACGACCGAGGCGGCCTGTAAAAGAATTTGGCATACAATTGTGACGTTTATCGCCTGCCAGGGGTTGCGCGCCATCAAACTGAGGTGCATCTCGACTTCAGAACTGTGCTTTGTTGCCGTACCGTCACAGAATGCCTCGAGGGTGTCCCTATTTGAGCGAGGATCCTCTGGAATGTCAACGACACCAAGGTGGCTGAACATCGCCAGGGGTTTTGACTGCAGCAACCACAGTATCATTGTCCATGGTCCTCTGCGATTCGGCTGGCAGAGACGATGCAACTCCGAATGTTGTTCACCCTGCTGGAGACTATCGCCCAGCTGCACGTGTCGGCAAGGTAGTGAGGCCAACCATTCTCGACAGTCTTCTCATAACCTTCCACCCCATCGGGGTTCCTGATAGCATGCCGGGTTAACGGGTGAAACCAGAAATCTCCTCCATGATCAGCAGGTCGGCCTGGTTCACATTTTGAAACCCCTGATCCTATTACCTTTTCAATGGTCCACCCGCAAAAGATTCATTCTTAACTAAACAGATGCAATTCGAAAGGCAAATCCCGTTCTATATGCCGAGGTCTGAAATGGACTAGCGAACTCAGCCGTAGGTGACGGCGTCTAGTTCCACAAGCGACTTCGATTCTGCCTTACTTACGTCCGAGGCATTTAGCGCCGCCGAGGGGGGGAACATCGGGACAATTTACATATGCTTGGATTTGCCAAGCCGCTGTCCTAGATAGCGGTTTGATAGCGGCTTGGTCCGTGTGGAGAAGCTCCTTACATACATCGCTTTACCTGTGCTTATCGCCATCATCTCCAGACCTCCTCTCCGTCCCCAAGCATGCAGGTAGCGATGGAGGACCGTAAAGCCAGCTGGTGCCCCGTCTGCAAACGCAAGCTCATCGCTGTGAACGAGCCGCCAGGCAAAGGTCTGCATGCGCCGTGTTTTGTTGGTATTTGCCTAACGAAAAGGCCTTGAGCTCCAAGAGGAACCATGCTCCGACGTGGGGCCGTGACTCGCGTCCTTAAGAACCGCGTCGAGATCGATCAGTCGCCACTGTTCTGCTCCGACCAGTGCCGCCAGCGCGAGGTCGGACCCAAGTATCCTGAGTGGGAGAGTGCCAATACCACAGACGTTCTGAACGACGATGTGTCAGACCAGTACTGCCACGAGGCCCCGAAGGAGAGTACCCCCAACACCCGCTCGCTCGCCATACTTCAGCGGGCATACGGCTGGGACCTAGAACCTGCTGCCCTAATGCAGAACCTACCCCGGGCTGTTCCCACGCAAGGAAAGCGCCAGGCCCTTCTCGAGGAGTTCACATCTGGTGTCATGATGGCAAATCGTCGCATTGACGCAGTGTTGCCCAGAACGCTCAAGCCCGGTGAGCGTGCGCCACCCCTTGCGCCCGTCTCTGGCTGGACGGACGGCTCCCAGGCCTGGCGCCCGTCTACTTACTCCTTTGCGCCGCCTCCGAGAAGCCGCGCAGATATTCTCGATCCAAACCACACAGCCTACCAGTCCTTCATCGCATTCCCCCACCGCTCAGCCAGGTCGGGAGTCACCGCGTTGTCCTCTTCCCCCGCGCTCATAGCCCCCTCTTCTGCCACCGCCACATCGCTCAACAGCGATCCTCTCACTGTCGCCCAAGGGTCCTTCATCCGCCGATCCCCGGCGGGAGCTTGCCCCAAACCGGCGCGCAATTCTCGCCAACTTGCCAGTGTTGCTCACATGCTCCTCCTCCCGGACGTCATGCGGGCATCCTCCGACTCGGCCTCCACACAGCTACGAGGCGATTGAGCTCAGCTGACAGCACAACATCCAACTCCTCACTAAGGGGGTTTGGGCTGAAATGGATCAGAACACCTAATATGCATAAACACCTTATGACCTATTGCGCGGCTGGGAGGGTGGAATCAGGTGTTGAAAACTTCAAATTTTTTGCGCCCAAATCATTGACTGTGTTTTGTTTTTCCACATCCCAAAAAAGCACTGTAGATCCCATCTCTATTCCGACCAGTCTTCGTCGGGTCCAGCCCCCAAGCCAGTCCAGATAAACTGCGAAGGACGAGATTTTTTCTTGACGCCCCAACCATGTTACCATTTGGGGAAACTCATCGCGACGGTTGGAGGCCCGCCATCCGTTCTTGGCAAAATCAATATGAAGTCGGTCAAACATTTCCGTGTAGAACCACCTATCCAGCCTACCGTGACTGTGCAGCAGCCTGCGGTTTCACCAGCCACAGGTACGGTCGACTTGGTGGTCCCCAATCCAGCATATGATACCTGGCAGAAGGGTGATGCAAAGAGGGCATCAGATCATCGAAATGGTCAGTGAGGACCCAGTGGCGTATATCCGCGACCCGACGACATCCGCGGAGATGTGGAACAACCTTCGTACAATTTACATATGCTTAGGTATGCAGTTGATGATAGCGATTCATGAGAAGATATCCACCATCAAGTACGCGGGGATCAAGAGTGGACCCCTCCAGGCTCACCTCGACATTATTCTTGGATAATCCAATGAGCTGAAGCGCGGGACACAGGGCTCAGATTGACTCAAATTTTGGATATGTTATACAGATGCATGGTCTCTAAGGGATGGGACTCATGATGGGAAGTCCCGAAGAGCATTACCCGTATAGAGTGCTTCACATTGGGACAGCAAAATTATGCCCCCGCAAAAGGGAGCAATGGGGGGTCAATTTTAGTCAGTTTTCCTATCGGAGTATTCCATCCCCCAGGGAACATGTGGGAAGACACTGTGTCAAAAAATTAGGTTAATCGAGTATCAAGAATCAAAGTTACAGCTGTCCTATGCGGAAACATAATGAAAATGGCAAAAAGTTTATTTTTTGATCCCATCAAAAATTGTAAGGGACCATCCCCTGCCGATCTTCAGTGCGAGTCGAATGCACCTACTCCTGAGGGATTCTGGCCAGAATTGAGCTCGTAGCAAGTGTTCTAAGTAAAATATCGCAAAACAGGGTACCTTTGCTTTTTCCGTGAATTTTTTGCTTCATTCTCATTCAATCTTGTACAGACCTCCGCTGACACAACACTCGATCTCCCCGCATACAAGCGCACGTACCGATCGAGGGAGAAGGGCAGTTGGTCGTATCCACGGTGCGTCGCCTGTTATTACTCTCCTTTCGCTGATTCATCCGCTTTATCTTCTCTGTCCCGTAACCTCCTGGATAGTCCATTCCGCCACCCAGCGTCGTCCTGAGTCAAACAGGCTAGCCGCCCGCAATCCTAGCAGACCCTTCTTTCACATCACAGCATCTGCGAATTCGACGCTTGCGAGCGGGTTATCGGTGCATTTCTCCTCCACCGTCCTTCATTCTCCTCTTCTTCCCTTTCCTCATCTCCTCGTACTCCATACTCTTCTGTTTCTTGCTTGTGTATATACTGACATCGTCCCCAGCCCTCCTGTGCGTGCACTCCCTTCCGTAGTGCCAGTCACTCCCTCTAGTTCCGCTGGAGCGTCTTGTACTGTAGCTGGATATGCGACACCGCTCCCGAGCGTGGGGTCCGCTGCATCCATTCCCCATCGCATACGCTTTTTCCCTCCCCACCCACCCGCGACGATCATCTCTGGAACTGACTCTCTCCTTCCCTCGACGCCTGTTCCTCTCGCGCAGCGCCTCTCGCGCGCGCCACGCATCCCCTGCGTGCGCAGCGCCTACCGTCGTTCCCTATCGTCCCCGTTGCATTCATCGCTGCCAGGCACACCACAACCGTCTTCATGAGAACGACGAGGGACGAGACCGACAAGGAGAGCATAGTAAAGATGAGGGACTAACGGAGCGGCGGCATACGAGGCTGAGGCGAAATCGGGGGAATAAATCGTGTATACCAGTAAGAAAGGTACAGAATAAATAGTGAGTAACTAAAATAGCAGTGCACAGGTATGAGGTACATTGGACAGGTTGAGGTACATGAAATTGAGCATTCCGGCGATCGGACTAGATCCGAGCGCAGCCGTGTGCGGAGCTCGACACCAGGGATGATGTGCCATTTACTGCCCAACTTCCAGTCTCATAGCTGCACTGGACGTGGCCAATATCCTGATTTATTATGTGCGTCAATGGCCTACTTATATTGTCCGTCTAATCGTAATATGATTCACGCATCAGTTCGGCGATGTACGTACCGTGTTAGTCATAGGTTAACTGGCTAACCCATGGAAAGCCCTTCTTAGCGGGCAGTTTTGCCTGGTTGGCGAGCGCGTGAGTCCCGTGTCCATGGTATCTAATCGCCTCATTTTCACCTCCACATCCCTCAGTCTCTCTGTGGCCCTCACCCCTCGCCTGATACTCAACATGCGCGACGTCGCAGACATCGACGGCATGGCAGTCGGTGAAGTTGCTAGTGAGGATGCCAGAACTGTGGAGTGGAATGATATAGACGGCACTCCGATGGAACATATACAAATCTTGGAACAATCTGGTTGAAACTGGGATGTGACATGAAGTCTTGTCTGCAACCATACTCTTGTCCTATTGATATTGGGCCCAGCCAGATTGCAAAATGGGATATTCCTCAAGGTATGACGGAACCGGTGGAGCCCTTGCCACAATATAGGGAAGTCAGTGATTTTTGGAGCCTGGAAAGAGTTTTATGAGATTACCGGTCATCCTGAACGCCTTCGTTGCCTTCGTTTGACTGCTCCAACCGGAGTGGTTGCTAGTGATATCGGTGGTTGCACGATTCATTCGGAAGCCAGCTTACGGATTTCACCTGCCAAAATGAAGTCTACGCCGGCGTTACGCACAAATCTCGAAGAGCGAATCTCACCATTGGAGACTTTGATCTTGGATGAAGAGAGGGCACAATAGAAAGGTCAAAACCAAAAAAGGCCGATTCCGCAGATGTGGGAAGAAGTGTTGGAAGGAACAAAGATATAGGCACAAAAAAAAGTTATACATATTTCAGCTGCATTGATTTTCCACCACACAACACCACACAGATAGAACGGTCAATCATCACCGCCTCGTACAATGGTTGATCAACGTGCTTCAGCTAACCTGCTCCTGGGTTCGAGTCCTCGTGCCTGTTCTCTTTGTACATTCGGCAGTTGATTGTTTGAACAATCTCATCTTGGATTAATCAGACGAAAACCGCTGTTCGTTCAAACCGTTGACTCCGCTGATTGATCTTGCTTAGAGCCCTGTATTTGGCTACGAAATACTGCCCGCAATGCTGCGATTAATCAGAAATCCTTGACTTGTGTGCATGTTTTGGTACATTCCATCCCCTCTGCACTGTCCTGTGCTGAAACTGGCCGAAATTATAATGCACTGGATGGCGGGTTCCATTGTGAGGCATGGGGTTCAAAATGCCATTGTGAGGCATGTGGTTCAAAATGGCCCCTTATCCTGCGGAATACAGCCGAAAGAGATACATTATAAGGCACGGGGTCCATAATTGAGTCCTTATCCCTGCTGAAACCGGCCGAAATTATAATACAGGAGTAGATCAACCAAGACCGCGGAGCGGGTAAGCAAGAGCTCGGGGTTACGGTCCGAGAGTGCTCGCAGCCTTCATCCCACAATAAAATATTCCGCTGTGTACGTACTGGTCTGTGCGTGGGACAAATAGTCGTCATTGATTGCCAGTCAATGGCTTCTCTCTTCCTTCCCTCTATCGTCCCAATGGCTACCCCAGTGCCCAATGCGCCAAAGGCCGACCCTTCCAATGAAACCCGCAATATCCAGGTGGAGAAGGGTGATTCGTTGAAGAGAACCCGCCAGCCCGAGGACGATGGCGGAATTGAGGGCGTAGAAAAACGATGCAAGGATGAGGTAATTTCGCCCATTGTCATCACCATCTCCCCCCTTCTTCACCCCCCTCTTCTGATTTTGTTACCAATTCCGCGTCCCAGCCCGAACTGCCGGACCTTGCTTCTGGCTTGGACGAGCACAGCAGCCCAAACCAGCGCTCAGCTCCGTCTGACCAGAAGGACAGCACTATGTTAATCATCAACAAGGCGCGAACAGACTTGGCTAGAATTTTGGATGTCGCGCCCGCGGTGCCAGACCTTGGCTCCGATGAGGAGACCAACCCAAACCAGCTCTCGGCTCCGTCTGACCAGAAGGACCGCGCTATATTAATCCTCGACATGGCGCAAACAACCTTGGCTAGACTTTGGGATGTCACGCCCGCCGTTTCCGATGAGTGCGACGTCAATAGGGACATCGACGCAGCACAAAAATGTTTGGTGAATACGTTTCTCTCCCCTATTGAACTCATTGCTGACAAGACATATCGCTGACACAGTCAGCAGCACCGGCGGAGTCGGAGTCGAAGTAGATGGCGTTGTTGGGAAGCGTGGAGGACCGCGTTGACCTTTCGGAGGGCGTGAAACAGTTGAAATGTAGACATAGAAAGTGAGCAAGGCTCGATTGTCGGGGGTCAGCCAGACGGCCTTTTGATTGTTCTCGGGGCCTGCGGCAGTAACGGGGGTTTTGGGTGGCTGCATTCCCTTCAGGGGCATGGCTGCTGTCGATATGGCGCGTCTGTGCACTTGGCAGGAGGTCTCGATGAGAAAAGTCGCGAGGAGTCACGGGCGGTCACACATATCACATTTTTTGGAAGATTCCTAAAAAGGAAATTTGTTTTTGCTTTTGGATTTGGATCTGGCAGCCGAACAGGCTCTAAATTAGCGCTGCAGAGAAAGTGAGTTCGAGATCTGAGGAAGGATAAATTGTGTTCAATGCTAGAGTCTTCGTTATTGGGATGAGGAGCTGGAAGAAATGGACAGGGTGCATGTAGAGCCGAAGTATATAGCGGATGTTGGGGACTGGGGTATCCGAATTTTATGTCTTCCCGGCGCGGTACACCTTCGCCTCTGCTTTCGAGCGAACGTGGTTGAGATCCTTTTTTCTCTGGGGCTCGACAGATGCGGAATTCTCTGCCTTTTTCTCCAACTCACCCTTTCCCTGCTTCGTTCGTGCTGAGCGGGTCAGACTACAGAGTATCGGAGTCGAGGAAGCGAGCGATTGTTTGTTAGTCAAGCAAGTCGACCGGCCAAACGAGAAAATAACAGAGGTGAAAGCGGATATGTAGGGTCTGTATTCTGATAGCGGAGCCGATTGGAACGAGGGCGTAGTTCAATTTATGGGAAACAGCTGTAAATTGCAGTTTTGTCGCATCTGCAAGCGAGGGTAAGCTTCGATGAGCCTTTTAACTCAATATATTCACCATCTTCCCATTATCCATAAGAATTTTGCCATGTCACACGGTGTGTTGCAAATCTGAGAACATAGGCGCCTGCATATTTCTAATCCAGTTTCAAGGATATGAAGAATATTGAAATTGACTCAGAATTGAATGAGCTACAGCTGTCGTACTGGAAGTGACGAAAATCGAAAATTGATGCGCACCCTAAGTTGCGCAAATAGCAGTAATGAGCTATGCCTTGTAGATCCAATTGAAACGGACCATGTGCATGATAGAAAGATTCCTGCGTTCTGCGATGAGCACTCAGGCAAGGATCTAACCAAGAAAGACGACTTGCTGAGAGTTTTAGTCACAGGTTGCTCCAGTATTCAAGCAACCCAGCTAGATGATAATAATCAGAGTTCGTATAGGACCCAACACTTCATTGAATGCTCGCATTTCTGCTAAAAACAGAGTGCAAGAAGCAAGACAATTCACCCAAGATAAGGATCTATGTTCGACAAGCAAGAAGAGTAAGTTGTGAAGGTGCCGAAAAGACAACCGCTCGATAAGATGGGGATCAGATCAAGTGGCTGAACGGCATCCTGGTGGGCAATGACCCGAGTGGCTACTACACTGACATTGCTATAAATGCACTCACAAATAATCAACTTCGTACAAAACTGGAGAGAGGGCCAAGCGTGAGAATATAGCACTTGCTGGAGTGATGGGCGTCCGGTCAGAGAGACGGGCATGGCATGGGAATATTCTCTTTCCTGCAGTGATGGGCGTCCCGGACGCCCGTATCCTGACATTGCTATAAATGCACTCACAAATAATTAAGTTCATACAAAACTGGAGGGCCAAGCGTGAGAATATAGCACTTGCTGGGGTGATGGGCGTCCGGGACGCCCATCAGAGAGAGAGGCATGGCGTGGGAATAATCTCTCTCCTGCAGTGATGGGCGTTTCAGACGCCCGTATATTGACATTGCTATAAAATATGGTCGCAAATAATTGAGTTCATACACAACTAGAGAGAGGGCCAAGCATGAGAATATAGCACTTGCTGCAGTGATGGGCGTCAGGGACGCCCATCAGAGAGAGTGGCATGGTGTGGGAATATTCTCTCTTGCAGTGATGGGTGTCCCGGACACCCGTATCCTGACATTGCTATAAATGCTCTCACAAATAATTAAGTTCATACACAACTGGAGAGAGGGCCAAGCGTGAGAATATACCACTTGCTGCAGTGATTGGCGTCCCGGATGCCTATCAGAGAGAGAGGCATGGCGTGGGAATATTATCTCTCCTGCAGTGATGGGCGTTTTGGACGCCCGTATATTGACATTGCTACAAAATATGGTCGCAAATAATTGAGTTCATACACAACTAGAGAGAGGGCCAAGCGTGACAATATAGCACTTGCTGCAGTGATGGGCATCCGGGACACCCATCAGAGAGACGGGAATATTCTCTTTCCTGCAGTGATGGGTGTCCCGGACGCCCGGTTCCTGACATTGCTATAAAAATGTGCTCACAAATGATTGAGTTCATACACAACTAGAGGGCCAAGCATGAGAATATAGCACTTGCTGGAGTGATGGGCATCCGGGACGCCCATCAGAGAGAGAGGCATGGCGTGGGAATATTCTGTTTCCTGCAGTGATAGGCGTCCCGGACGCCCGGATACTTACATTGCTATAAAAATGTGCTCGCAAATAATTAAGTTCATACAAAACTGGAGAGAGGGTCAGGCGTGAGAATATAGCACTTGCTGGAGTGATGGGCATCCGGGACGCCCATCGGAAAGAGTGGCATGGCGTGAGAATATTCTCTTTCCTGCAGTGATTGGCGTCCCGGACGCCCGTATACTGACATTGCAATAAAAATATGCTCCCAAATAATTGATACACAACTGGAGAGAGGGCCAAGCGTGAGAATATACCACTTGCTGGAGTGATGGGCGTCCGGGACGCCCATCAGAGAGAGTGGGATGGCGTGGGAATATTCTCTTTCCTGCAGTGATGGGCGTCTCGGATGGCCGTATACTGACATTGCAATCAAAATATGTTCCCAAATAATTGATACACAACTAGAGAGAGGGCCAAGCATGAGAATATACCACTTGCTGCAGTGATGGGCGTCCCGGACGCCCGTATATTGACATTGCTATAAAATATAGTTGCAAATAATTGAGTTCATACACAACTAGAGAGAGGGCCAAGCGTGAGAATATAGCACTTGGTGCAGTGATGGGCGTCCCGGACGCCCATCAGAGAGAGAGGCATGGCGTGGGAATATTATTTCTCCTGCAGTGATGGGCGTCCCGGACGCCCGTGTCCTGTGCAATAAACATATGCTCCCAAATAATTGATACACAACTGGAGAGAGGACCAAGCGTGAGAATATACCACTTGCTGCAGTGATGGGTGTCCAGGACGCCCATCAGAGAGACGGACATGGCGTGGGAATATTCTCTTTCCTGCAGTGATGGGTGTCCCGGATGCCCGTATCCTGACATTGCTATAAATGCGCTCACAAATAATTAAGTTCATACAAAACTGGAGCGAGGGCCAAGCGTGAGAATATAGCACTTGTTGGAGTGATGGGCGTCCGGGACGCCCATCAGAGAGAGTGGCATGGCATGGGAATATTCTCTCTCCTGCAGTGATGGGCGTCCCGGACGCCCATATACTGACATTGCAATAAAAATATGCTCCCAAATAATTGATACACAACTGGAGAGAGGGCCAAGCGTGAGAATATAGCATTTGCTGCAGTGATGGGTGTCCAGGACGCCCATCAGAGAGATGGGAATATTCTCTTTCCTGCAGTGATGGGTGTCCCGCACGCCCGTATCCTGACATTGCTATAAATGCACTCACAAATAATTAAGTTCATACAAAACTGGAGAGAGGGCCAAGCGTGAGAATATAGCACTTGCTGGAGTGATGGGCGTCCGGGACGCCCATCAGAGAGAGGGGCATGGCGTGGGAAAATTCTCTCTCCTCCAGTGATGGGTGTCCCAGACGTCTGTATACTGACATTAGGTGTGTTCAGAGTAAACTTTCTGTGCGCAGCCGCAGGCGCAGAAGGTCATGTGCCAGCGACTGTCGGTCACATTATTTGTCTTAATCCGCTTCGGGCAAGATGCCCCTAGGGATGCACGCGTAGTTTTGCATCGACAACAGATTGTGCATGAACCCAATACGTTGTTTCTTCTCTCCCTCTGTCTCATCAATCGGCCACAAAAATATCCATGCCCAAATGACCAACTCTTTCCTCAACTACATTGTTGTCTGTGATATTCTGGCTCCATAGCGCCTAAGGTGAGGGAAGCGAACAAGGCCAGTGATGCCGAGATCGGCACCGCCTCAATTTGAAACTCCGGGCCCAGCCCTTTTGTTTGGCCCGAGTTGTACCAGTCTGCTTACAGCAAAGTGCTCGCCACATTTTTGCTCATGGTAAGCAGACTGGTTACGAGTCTAATACTCCGGACGCAGTGGCCTTTTGCACTTTTCGGTCCGACGGCATACTAGTGAGCCGTTGCCTTGACTCGAATGTCACGCGGACGGAGGAATTGCCTGGGAAGCGGCAGTCTCGCCGGGTCCTGTGGCCCCTTGTATTTCCGCCTCTCGAACTGTTCTGACTCTGTGTCCTCCCTTCAGGCATGTTACTTCGAGGCTCCGATTAAATATGTCTCTGCAGGCGCGGGATTTAATGTGGTACCAGATGGGTAGTTCCCTTTGAATTTCTCGGCGGAATGCAAATCCTTTCATCTTTACATCTCTTTCCATGGCTACTTTCATCATGTCATTTAGATCTTTTGGCAGCTCGGTGCATACTGATGAGCATGACTCGGCGCTGTCTACGGAGTTACCACATTTGGCGAGCGCACCGCACCATTGATCCAATTGGCTATGCTTCGCAACTTTCTTCACTCTGACAAACATATACTCTCACACTGCCCATTGACACACATCCGTACCAATTTCTAAGCACGACAACGCCACAAAGCATTTATCCGTCGGGATTCGGGCTCGCATGTGGGTACTATCTCGGGTTTTTGCCATTTTCCTCAAGCCTTTTACCGACTCACACCGATTTCCCCGAGTTGTTCAATTCATTTTGCATTTATTGTTTACTCTTTCCCCCAATTCCCGTCGGTTTCTATTCATTTTCAATGCAATATTGATCATGTCATTTATCTGCTTTAGTCCATTTCTTCTTACTCATTTCTCCGACTCATCTACTATAAATTGTAACTAATTCAACCTCCAATAACAAGGAAGTTTTTTCCCCCATATTTAAACAAGAAAAACTGTCGCTCTCATCTCGTCCTCGCTATCGCTCTAGTGTCCCCCGTCGTTCTCCACGCTTCCATCAGCCGTTTTGCAGCCTTTGCCGTTGCTGCACCCGACACTTGTGTATTTTCTATTTTATCACCTTGCGAGTCAGCACTGAACAACCCTGAACTTTCTCGCACCTCAGAACCAGCACTACGGCCCTCAGAGCGGCCTTCCCACACCCATTCCCTCTCCATTTTATTTTGTTTAGCTCCGCTCTCAGCCGCGCCGTAGGCATATCAGTACACTATTCCATGACTGAAGAAACACATGGGGTCGGAGGTCCTTGTCCACAACTTTTGCGTCCGCCGCTAAAATGTTCAGGGCCTGGGGTTCGTCTGCCAAGAATGTCGGGCCAAACTTAAGGTACGACTTCGGCCAGGTTACCATTATTGCCTCATTTTTGGGCTACTATGTCCAACAAGTTACGCCCTTCCAGCTTGGATGGCGCATATGCTGTTTCCTTGTTGATGTGGGTGAGGTCTTCTTGCCCCATACAAAGGCCCTTACTCTGAGTTCAATTTTATTTTCAACTTCTCGGGGCATGCACTTTTGCGTGGTATTGTGTCATGCCGCCTTAGTGAGTAGGCCGTCCGTATGTTTTAGCATAAACCGGACACTGGGCAGGACAAGCCAATGTTTGAGAACACCTTTGCCATATACTTGTCCAGTACTACAGTGCACTTGTGGCAGAAAAATCTACATGTCCTAGCCAATGCCAAGCTACGTACGTTGAAGTGGTTAAGGAGCTCGAGGTACAGCTCTCTAGGTAGCATTGCAAATAAGCGGCCTAGTAGATTCCGGTCATCTGCCGGTGCATCTGTGGGATATTTAGAAAAATGAAACTAGGATACGAGGATACGGACGAAACAAATTCGCTTCATCCAGTACTAGCTTCAACAAATTTTCAGCCATGAATTGTGAGACCCAGCAGGGAAGATAATAAGACTGTAGACTATAATCTAATGAAATGTGGAGGGAAAAATTTCGACCAGTTGTTGAGGCAGGAAGCGCCTATCACAACTGAAACATACCATTGATACATACCATCAGCCCGATCAAAACCCGTGCAATCCTGCCACAACTTTTTCTGGGGACCCGGGTATAATGCAGCAGGGAAGATAATTGGACTATAGACTCAGATAATTTGGTGAAATGTGGATGGAAAAAATTCGGACCGGTTGTTGAGGCAGCAAGCACATATCACAACAGTGGCGGCCCCATGGCGAGGAGTTTGATGGTGACGAGCCACGGTGTTGAAGGTTTGATGAGTTGTGCAGAGAGCTCATTCGACCGATGCTTGTTAATACCCAGTATAATATATCTTCCTCCTTCCAAGTACAGTTGTGGACAAACAAAGCCCGCAAATGATCTGTAGCCTGATCTGGAATTATTTCCGGCTCAAAATTATGCTCACCAGATCCAGATTTGCTCAAAGAGCTCGGAAAAAGCACCTCCGAAGTTTTTCCCATGAGAAATGCCCGGTGGCCAAATTTTGGCCTGGAACCAATTTTTAGATTTGTGATTTGAGACGATTGGCAAAAATCAGGTTTTTTTGTGCACAGCCACATTACATAAATCACACCATGCATCAGAATGTTTCTCTTGCCACCTTTAGAGGGTCGTCCACGACGGGCAGCCATGAGAGCATAGAATAAGATGGGGTCGGCTCTTTCACTGCGTTGAACCGGGCCCTAAAATGGGCAAAATTGAGGCCCGCTGAGGCGTCGGCTAGACACTGCTATATCCGTGGAGACGTCTAAATTTACCTAGCCGAGGGCAATTCCGGTTGCCTAGACACAGTGGAGCCGAGGCTCGCTGATGTCCGTGACGGCTGCCTAGATTTCCGGCGTTTAGGTGGCTTGGTGGGCCTCGCCACGTCTCTCCTAGCTTCCCTCGGCACCCGGCTTTGGTTGAGACATGCCGAGAAGCTCTCGGCAGGGATGTCTAGACGGCTAGATGTGGCTGATGGCTGGACTTTGGCCAGCCGCCTCGGCAGGGTCGCAGTCTACAAGGGCTTTCAACGCAGTGTTTGTGCCGAGATTCATTTGCATTTGTTTGGAATTGTCATTTGAGCACATTTTTGCCCAGAGAAGAAATGTGACGAGACAGTTCAAACCCAAATTTCCCTGGCTATCTGCCCAGCTGGTCGCCACCAATTTCCGGCCAGAATTGAGGGCACTGTGGTGAAAAGACTGAAGCAGGTTTTGAAGTGAGAACTTACAGCCATCAGAAAAATATTATTACTTACCTTAGACCTATAGGGGCTAACCAACGAAAGATTGCACCAGAATTGCTTTGTTTGCGGTTCAAATGGCAGTCACTTGCTACCCCCACTTCCCGCATATCCCGCCGAATGGAACATCTTCATCAACGATTATAGAACTGCTAACCTGTCGCGGAAATTGAACAACCTATTCACGTTAACCGCTATCGCCGTGCATGATGGGGACTTCATGAAATTTGGGCCTGGACTCTCTGCTGTAACATTAAATGGTGGCCGAACCTATCACCGAATACTGTCCGCATGGGAAGGCCAACATGCAATTCAGTGGTTCATTCACAATCCTTCCGCTTTTTTTGAACAGGGCGAAAAGTTTGACATTCCCAGGGCTCGGATTGATGCTACCTTAGCAGGCCTCAATCGAGTCAATCGCTTCATCAAGAAACTCCAGCATCTCAAGGCATCCAACAGAAATGATAACATAGCGTTGCAGATCGAACAGTCAGACACAAACATCCGGGAAATCGCTGCCATTAGTTCCCTTGCACCAGCCTCCCCACCATCACGTCGAAAACTGGTGATTCAGCGGAAGGGGAATGACAAACCAATCTATCTTGACATACTCTCCCCGTTGTAGAACCATTGCACTATCTCTTGCTTTTGCCTGAAGGCACACTTGGTTGGTCTCCGTCACGTCTGACACGGGAAAACAAGAAGTTCAGGCTAGCGAGATGGTACCGGACCCGATTCTTTGTGAATGCGGAGCAGATGTCAACATTCTCCCGCTTGACAGGTAAATTATTTCCTGCGACATCATCAATTCTAAGCATTTCCAGGTGAATGGTTGGTTGATGCCTGGAGTGCTGTAGAAGAAGCCCGTCTTACTTACATCCGCAACAATCAGCATTCGGATGCCGACAAGGAGGAATTTCTTGAAACAGGGGATGAGGAATCTGTTGATGATGTACGGCTGTCATCCACGTTTGTCCACTCACCTGCCTGGTCAGCCGCAAATATCTCGGACTGTCTTGCACCACGGAAAGCGCTCGGTCCTGTAACTCTTTTTATCACCTTTACTACCAACCCTCGGTGGCCAGAAATCAGAAGCAAATCAAAACCTAGCCAGTCTGCAAATGACCGGCCTGATCTTATTGTTCGCGTTTTTCAACAGTACCTTTCACAACTCATGAAGGATATCCGCGAGGTTTTCGGTCCCATTCTGTACTACATTCGTGTCACCGAATTTCAGAAACGTGGACTACCCCATGAACACATCGCAGTCGCACTCAAGAATGTTCCAAAAACTCCAGCTGAGATTGACAAATTCCTTAGTGCAGAGCTTCCACGTAGCTCAGGCCCACCTCGGGAGGCAGTCAAACGACAGATGACCCACATCCATGATCCTTCCAAATCTTATCACCGTTGCGGTTGGCCCAAGCACTGTCAATATGGCTTCCTAAAGGCCACTAAACCTGAATCATCATTCAATGATCGCGGTTAGTAATTTGGTTTATTTTCATTCTTGCATTGAACTTCCAGTTCCAGGATACTTCGAGCACAGACGCCGTCATGAAGAAGACAGATTAATTGTTTCCCATATTGCCTGGCTGATCTTGAAGTATGATTGCCATATCAATGTTGAATTCTCCACCAGTGTCCAGCTGTTTCAATACCTCTTCAAATATTTCTTCAAGGATTTGGATAGTGCAAACTGGAAAGTCACTGTTGAGCATCCCGCAGACAATATCCCTAGATCAGTCGGGGGCCGGAAGCCCATTGACGAAATCCGTGACTATGAAAGGGGTCGATATCTTTCTAGTATCTTTAATGCTTCTTGCGGATCGGGAGCACTTCAATATCGTTGGAGAAGTCTCCTACATGGCCCTCAGTACAAACTTTATTATGGTGGTGCTCACCTTTGGAACTGGCGGCTCTAGTCTGCTTTTGATTGATGTAATCTGGCCACCTCTACAGCGAACCGCCGAGGCCCGCTAAGGCCCTAGAACTTGATAGCTGCATTCCAGACCATTTGACCTGTATTTCCCCAACTTTATTAGACTTTTAGCCTACAGACCTCCCGGTCGCTGTGGTCTCTTACTCAAAACCACCCAATTTCATTTGCACAATATATCTTGGTATGTCAGGTACACCCTTTATAATGAGTTATGTCCAGATATATGTATTTAAATCTAAATCTGGGTCAGCCATACCCTCTGTTCGCTGTAGGGCGTACCATTCAGTGGACACATCGATTTCAGCCATCTTTCTTGGCTTGAAGGAGAATAATTATAGTTCTCATATGTCCCAGATGTACCCTTTTAGTATACTGCAATTAGATCTTCTGAATCATATAGGTTGCGTCGGGATGAACAGAATGAGTGCGAATCAGCAATATAGCGGCCCATTACCCCGTTTTTACCTTTTTGGTATGGCGGTCCAAGTGTACATTTAATCGGCCGCAAGATATATAGCCGATTTCACCGCCCTAAAGATAAGTAATTTGATGCCTTCCCCGCAAAAGAGATAAAGATTATGACATCGCTTAACTTGCGGGGAAGTATATATATAGTCGTCGCCCGCAAGATGCAGACGCGTCGTCCGCAAGATACAAAGTGGCCCGCAAGATAAAAGATAAGTTGCACCCGCAACTTATTTTTACTCCCCGAAAAGTTCTGCTATGATCTCCACGAGATGTCTGCCCAAATGGAAGGCATCATTACTTCGGGCTGTGTGGAAGAAGCAACGGCGCGCTCAACTGGAGGGAAGGTCAAATTCGTGCTAATACAACTGCGGAGGGGGTGTGGTGTAAATTTACTGGAATGTGGGTGCGAGTTTGCAGCCGGTTTAGGCCGGAAACCCCAAACTTGTTCCCTTCGCCCCTTGATTTCTTCTGGTTTAAATTTCCTGAAACTTCGTGAGAAGCTCGTTCGGAAGCCAATGTACCATTCCAGTGCCTGAAAAGAATTGTGGAATATGTCTAGTAGACACAACGGTCCGCGCGAGTTTGCAGCGGGTTCAGGTCGAAAACGCCAAACTTGTTTGCCTCACCCCTCCATTTGTTCTGGGTTAAATTACCTGGGAATTGGGAAGAAGCTCTTCTGGACGCCAATGTACCATTCCAGTGCTTGAAATGAATTGTGGAATATGTGTAGAAGACACAATGGTCTGCCCGAATTTGCAGCCGGTTTAAGTCAGAAACGCCAAACTTGTTCGCCTCACCCTTCGATTTCTCCTGGGTCAAATTTCCTGAGGATCCGCCAGAAGCTCTGTTGGATGCCCATGTAGCATTCCAGAACCTTAGAAGAATTGTGGAATGTGTGTGGCAGACACAATGGTCCGCACGAGTTTGCGGCTGGTTTAGGTCAGAAACATCAAGGTTTTTCGCCTTACCCCTCGATTTTTTCTGGGTGAAATTTGCTGAGGATCCTTCAGGAGCTCTGTCGGACGCCCATGTAACATTCCAGAAACTGAAAAGAATTATGAATTATGTGTGGCACGGTTGAGCTCTGTGATGCGGGTCGACAGGTCCTCAATCCTGGCTATCACGGCCACGAACTCGTCACGGGCAAGATGGCTGGCTGTTATGGCGGCGGGGAGGTTCAGGATGGGCATGGTAAAACAAAGATGGCAAGGTGTTAAACCGGACTCACCCAGAGAGCTCAATAATAAGAACTTAGATTCACTCAAAGTTAGAGGACAAAAGACAATTAGATTTCAATGTGCGTATTGTACAAGCTGTCCCATATATATACTACAATGGTGGGTCATAATGAGTCCAAAAGATGAGTCATAAGTAGTCCGCGCGGGAGCGCACTACCTCGGTGTGAGTCGACGTTTGACTTAACACTCCCCCTCAAACTCTGCTCATGCCGAGTTTACGTACCTGTTCTTCATGCTGAGTCCGTGCCAACGGCTTTGTGAATATATCGGCTAAATTGTCCTCTGATGTGCAGTGGTGAACAGACACCTCGTTAGAGGCCACAACATCACGGATGAAATGATGTCAAATGTCGATGTGCTTTGAATGGGCATGATAGCCTGCGTTGAACGTGAAGTCGATGGCGCCACGGTTGTCAACAAAGATGGGGGTGGGAGTTGAAGATGGAAGGTCAAGTTCATAAAAAAGATATCGGAGCTAAATGTTCTCGCGTGCTGCATGTGCAAGAGCAATATATTCAGCCTCCATTGTAGACAATGCAACTGTTGCTTGTTTCTTTGAAGACCAAGTGGTAGCTCCCCCTGCAAATGTAGAAACATATCCAGAGGTAGATTTGCGGCCATCCGTCGAGTTGGCCCAGTCTGCATCAGTGTACAGCTTCGGTTGGGAGAAATTGGGGGGGGGGTATGATTATATGTACTTGTATGGTCCACAACATGAACAACAAGTCTACTGAAGACAAACATGTAGGAACATACAGGCGGTTATCCATATATAAACCTATAAGATGCCAACGGAGCACACATTCATTCCAGGGGGTGGTGGCTACAAGACGCTGAGCAACTGTGAACTGGCCGGCCCTTGAATAGGCGGGACCGGGTTCAGAAGGGAAAAGCCAAAGCGTGGAAAGAGCGCAGTGAATTTGAGGCACACTTAGGGGCTCATGATCAAGTTATTGGCAGAGGCATCCACCAAGAACCCAATCCAGATGACGATTCTTTCAGCTTCGAGCAAGATGATTCAGACAGCGACTTCAATGAATTTCTTGTAGACGATTGCAGCTCTTGGTCAGATCCCGAAGAGACTTCAGATTTCGCAGTGGAAAGTGACTGGAATTCAGACGATGAAGATGAGATTATCGTGCAGAAAGAGTACAAGAAAAAGACGGAACTTCAGATACAGAGACTTCCGTTCTTGCCGCAACACAAGGCTGCTTTCAAGACACACTCAGTCCACTGTGATTTTCGCAAATCGGACAAGATTATAGCCAACTTTGTGGGTGGTGGAAAATCACAGCAACAAGATCAGAGAGTGATAAGTTCGCTTTCGAGACCAGAAAGAGGTCCTTAGCAAAGCTAGCGAGATCGAGAGCACCACAGAAAAAATTTGCAGGATGCCCAGCAGCAACAGCAAGTCGGCGGAGGTCGCCATTTACTTGACGGCCAGCCTTTATAACCTGCGGGTTGCGAAGAAAGTTGGTAAGTTCCACCGGCAAGGCCTGGCGACTTAGCATCTCTCCAATCTGTATATGCATAGGTCAGTAGACAGTTATAGGTGAAGAGAGCAAGATTGATGTCCTTACTTTTAGAACATCAACTTGGTCCTTGTATGCAATCTGGGCAATTGCTGGTGGGCCCTGTCCGGAAAGCCGTCCATGAGGTGCTATATCTACATTCCATTCCGAGTCAAATCCAACAAAAATGTGTCCATTACTTGGAATCTGGCTGCAAATACTGCGCAGAACATTGACAATGGAAACTCTTGTGTCTAGTTGTATGGGCTGCTGCACAAAGCTAGGGCTGACAAACACGGGAAGCTGACTGTATTTTTCCACTGGGGATACACCTGCTCGGAGTGAAGCAAAGATTTTCTCAAGCATTGGTTTATCGCTCATGTTGTCAGTGTAGAATACCTCTGGTGACTCATGGCCATAAATGGGGAGGTCATCTCCAAGCCGTCGTAGTGCTTCCTCATATTGAGAATGAGACTTGGTGGCAACAAAAACACAGACAAGGATCTCGCCATTCTGGTTTGTAAGAGTAAGAATCGCAGTGAAAATGGGAGCACCGTCGACCTTGAAGACATGCTTTGCCAGCTGTAACATTTTTAAGCTTAGTATCTGTTAATAGGATTGCCAAAAAATACAACTAAACTTATGGCTGTGGTCAATGTTACAAATCCGTGCAGAACGCATTGCAGTATGCGATTGAGTACATCACGATACGACTCGATGAATGTGTCATAAGCGTCTCGGAGCCATTGACCGCTAGGCGTAAAACCATGACAACCCAATGAAGAACGGTCTTCGAATGGTAAAAATGGCTCATAAGCAGCCGATATAGCCATCTGTTTGACTTTTGTGCGTAGATATTGCAGACGCAGCTCGTCATATCGGCGAAGATGTTGCATTCGAAATATATCTGCAACTTCTTCGGAACCCATGCCATGCTGAAAACAGGAGCGTACGACTCCGAAAGCGCGAGTTGACAGTCCACTCCCCCAAGTGAGATGTGCAGGGAATTCTTGAGCAAGAGCTTTAGGTAGGCGTTGAAGAATTCTTTGGTCCCATGAACGAAAGCGAGCCCCACAGCCCCCTGTTCCCGACTTTTGACACTCGTAAGTGTAGCCAATTAACCAGAAAGATGTATCAATGTCGACAACTCATCGCGGTCGATTGACGACACCACCACGTGTGAGATGGTGATTGCAATTCAGTTCAGGGCACCAGATCGGATGGGTTTTACCCAAGAGGCAGAGCGGGTCCCATAAGAAAAAATCGGGGGTAAAGAGGTCGGTTGGCTTGACATTTGTACGCCCCAAAGAGGACCAGGTGGATTTCTTATGAATCCAAAATTGCCCAGCCTGGTAATAACGAGACTGCTTTGCAGTGGAGTTCAAGTCGTCCTTGAGTTCGGCAAGTAACCTGTTGAGTTGGGTTTGAAACCACTCAGGGAACGGTGTTCGCTCTCGAGTTTTTTTTGGATTAGGATTTGTGTTGGGATCCTTGTCCTCATCATCGTCTTCCCCAATCCCACCACCCAAGAAGTCATTGAAATTGTTTTCACTGTCTAGATCAGTAATAAAACCTGACTTTATTGCTTCAAATCAACCTAATAGCTTTTACTTGCTCTGCAAAGTGATGGGCGTCCCGGACGCCCATCAGTGAGTGAGGACAAAGTTGACATGCCTGTCAAGACTTCTCTGCTCTGCTGATGGGCGTCCGGGACGCCCATCACTGCACAGAGCATAAGAACCACAAAGCACTGCCCTTATAATTACTATCACCATTCAATGACTTTATTGCTTCAAATCAATCTATTAGCTTTACTTGCTCTGCAAAGTGATGGGCGTCCCGGACGCCCATCAGTGAGCGAAGACAAAATTCACACGCCTGTCAAGATTTCTCTGCTCTCCGGGACGCCCATCAGCAGAGTGAGGACGAAATTCTCACGCTTGTTATCAACTCTGCACTCTGCTGATGGGCGTCCCAGACGCCCATCACTGCAATGTAAGAACATCGAAGCACTCTACTGCACACAGAGATCACCATGCAATGATGACTCTATTCCTTCAAAATTACTAGCTTTTACTTTGCTGCAAAGTCATGGGCGTCCGGGACGCCCATCAGCAGAGCGAGGACAGAATTCACTGTCATAAGTTCTCTACTCTGCTGATGGGCGTCCAGGACGCCCATCACTGCACGGGGCATGAGGGAACACCAAACCATTGTATTACTGTAAACCTAAAACCCGTAGACAAAACTAGAGAAACATGATACAATGACTTGATTGCTTCAAATTAAGTTGATACCTTTCACTGTCTCTGCAAAGCGATGGGCGTCCCGGACGCCCATCAGCAGAGCGAGGATAAAATTTACATCCTTGTCGAAACTGCTCTGCTCTGCTGATGGGCGTCCGGGACGCCCATCACTGCACAGGGCATGAGGGAACACCAAACCGTTGTATTACTGTAGTCAAAACTATATATACATGATACAATGACAATTGCTTCAAATTGAGTTGATACTTTTCACTGTCTCTACAAAGCGATGGGCGTCCCGGATGCACATCAGCAGAGCGAGGATAAAATTCACATACCTGTCAAAACTGCTCTGTTCTGCTGATGGGCGTCCGGGACGCCCATCACTGCACAGGGCATGAGGGAACACCAAACCATTGTATTACTGTAGACAAAACTATATATATAGGATACAATGACTTGATTGCTTCAAATTGAGTTGATACCTTTCACTGTCTCTGCAAAGCGATGAGCGTCCCGGACGCCCATCAGCAGAGCGAGGATAAAATTCACATACCTGTCAAAACTGCTCTGTTCTGCTGATGGGCGTCCGGGACGCCCATCACTGCACACCAAACCGTTGTATTACTGTAGACAAAACTATATATACATGATACAATGACGATTGCTTCAAATTGAGTTGATACCTTTCACTGTCTCTGCAAAGTGATGGGCGTCCCGGACGCCCATCAGCAGAGCAAGGGTAAATTCACACACCTGTCAAAACTTCTCTGTTCTGCTGATGGGTGGACGCCCATCACTGCACAGGGCATGAGGGAACACCAAACCGTTGTATTACTGTAGACAAAACTATATATACATGATACAATGACTTGATTGTTTCAAATTGAGTTGATACCTTTCACTGTCTCTGCAAAGCGATGGGCGTCCCGGACGCCCATCAGCAGAGCGAGGATAAAATTCACACACCTGTCAAAACTTCTCTGTTCTGCTGATGGGTGTCCGGGACACCCATCACTGCACGCCAAACCGTTGTATTACTGTAGATAAAACTATATATACATGATACAATGATTTGATTGCTTCAAATTGAGTTGACACCTTTCACTGTCTCTGCAAAGTGATGGGTGTCCCGGACACCATCAGCAGAGCAAGGATAAAATTCACACGCCTGTCAAAACTTCTCTGTTCTGCTGATGGGCGTCCCGGACGCCCATCACTGCACACCAAACCGTTGTATTACTATAGACAAAACTATACAGTATAGTAGGGTTCCTTGGATAGTGAGACATCCTTGGGTATTATTTTTTTTAAAAACTCCCGAGCGTCATCCCAGGTTAAAATTTTGTTACGAAATACATCCTATATCGAAGCCTCGTGTTCTGAATTAATTTCAAGCGCATAGACGCGTCGGTGCTGGAAGAGAAGGTCGTTTGGTCTAATTCATTGCCTAATCAGGTCATCAATCACTTTCCTTCTCGTTGATTGTCCATTAATCGGGCCACTATTGACCTGAACTATTTCCCTTATTAAGGTCAAACTTCTTGGCTGCAATCTCCTCTAAAAATCGGGCATTCCCGCCGAGATTGATGCATCTAAAATGAGATCGCGCACACAAAAGACGTGACACCTTTGTGGGCACGTGATACATTTGTTGACAAGTGATCGTCCTTCTTCTGTCCGCGCCCAGCCGCGCCGCTGTCCGGTCTCCCGCGCAAATCCGACCTATCCCGCCCTGAATCCGACTGCTGCGGGAATAGCCGCCAAAAGTCAACCCACAGGAGCCGATGGGGCAGAATGATGATGTGTGACATCACACTATCCAAGGAACCCGATGTGTGACTGTTCGGCCGTTGAGATCAATTTTTTTATCTGGCTACATTCTACACACTTAAATTGTGAAATTTCGAGACAGTATAGCTCATTATAAGTTCTAGTATGTACAAACTTAAATCCAGATTTAATTTCTTTGCATTGCGGACTTGGCATCAGAAACATCAAAGTGGGTATCCAAGGAACCCTACTATACTGTATATACATGATACAATGACTTGATTGCTTTAAATTGAGTTGATACCTTTCACTGTCTCTGCAAAGTGATGGGCGTCCCGGACGTCCATCAGCAGAGCAAGGGTAAAATTCACACACCTGTCAAAAATTCTCTGTTCTGCTGATGGGCGTCCGGGACGCCCATCACTGCACAGGGCATGAGCCTTGAGGGAACACCAAACCGTTGTATTACTGTAGACAAAACTATATATACATGATACAATGACTTCACCCTCTTTATAAAATTACGTGTGTCCGTCTGTCTGAAGCTTTTTAAACTCCGCTCAATCTCCACTAATGCCGTACATCGCGGCAGCTTGCCACCCTTGATCGTCGGGTTCCCGAGTGCGGCGGCCCACAGGCAATCAATCATTCAGTATTGCCGGCAACACGTCACCCTTCCAAGAAACTTTGACAGACACTGCCTTGGCACTAACATTGACAGATGGCTCCCATTGCATCCAAACAAAGGTGGCTGCGGCGAACATATAGGTGGGCGGAATTTCCTGAGTGTGCTCAGTCGGAATTCCTTTGAAGTGAGACAGTGTTTGAAATTGCTTCTCCATTGGCAGATCCATCTTCACATCGCCTGCATCAATTGTCACTTCCAGCCGCCGCACGGCAAATTTAGCTTCGCTGTTCACCGAAAACAGTTCCCATTGGCTTTGTGCTATGTGATTACTTTCAATGGATGCTAAGGACTCACTGTCTAAATGTTGGGGCTTGATCCACAAAGAGAAGTGTTCGCACATGGACAGCTATACTCTGCAATGACACGGGTTTCGGACTCAGAGAATGTCCTAATTTTGAAAAATGAAGATGATCTATCCGCGGCAACTGTCAATATTGTTTGGGAAGAGCTTTTACTTCATTACTTTGAAAATTATAATGAGCAACAGATCCTCGACTGTCATTAGATACATGTCGGAGTTGTAAAGATAGCGATGTATATATTTTCTTCGAGTGTAACATCAGCAAGTGGGAGCCGGCGCGGAGCGCCGGCGAGTGCTTGTGATTGCTTTAAATTGAGTTGATACCTCTACAAAGTGATGGGCGACCCGGACGCCCATCAGGATAAAAATTCACACACCTGTCAAAACTTCTCTGTTTTGCTGATGGGCGTCCCGGACGCCCATCAGCAGAGCGAGGATAAAATTCACACACCTGTCAAAACTTCTCTGTTCTGCTGATGGGTGTCCGGGACACCCATCACTGCACACCAAACCGTTGTATTACTGTAGACAAAACTATATATACATGATACAATGATTTGATTGCTTCAAATTGAGTTGACACCTTTCACTGTCTCTGCAAAGTGATGGGTGTCCCGGACGCCCATCAGCAGAGTGAGGATAAAATTCACATGCCTGTCAAAACTTCTCTATTCTGCTGCTGATGGGTGTCCGGGACGCCCATCACTGCACACCAGACCGTTGTATTACTGTAGACAAAACTATATATACATGATACAATGATTTGATTGCTTCAAATTGAGTTGACACCTTTCACTGTCTCTGCAAACTGATGGGTGTCCCGGACGCCCATCAGCAGAGCAAGGATAAAATTCACACACCTGTCAAAACTTCTCTGTTCTGCTGATGGGCGTCCGGGACGCCCATCACTGCACAGGGCATGAGGGAACACCAAACCGTTGTATTACTATAGACAAAACTATATATACTTGATACAATGATTTGATTGCTTCAAATTGAGTTGACACCTTTCACTGTCTCATGGGCATCCCGGACGCCTATCAGCAGAGCGAGGATGAAATTCACACACCTGTCAAAACTTCTCTGTTCTGCTGATGGGCGTCCGGGACGCCCATCACTGCACACCAAACCGTTGTACAGTCGAACCCCTCGGAACCCATACGTCTGTCAACCCCATAACCCCTTGTAACCCGTAGATTTTTGATTGTAACGGACTCGGTGGGCGGGCACAACCCATAATTTTCTTATATCCCATAACCCATGGGCAAATTCGGAGGCATAACCCATAAAATTGAACCAAAAAGGAAATTTCATAATGTCCGGAGGACATAAATTTGTATTTGTACAGTAAAGACGAAAAAAAACAAAGCTGCTATGGCTCCCACACCGCTTGAAGTCCTTAAAAAAGGCTTTTCTGCACTAAAAAAACATGTCAGCAAGCGCAAAAAGCCCCTCGAGGACCGCCTCAAACGCAAGGAGCACATCGATGATGCAGACACGGAGTGGCTCGACAACCATGCCAATTTAGTTGATGAGCAGCGCGCGCTCGAGGACCTCGAGAAAGCCTCAGACTACGAGCGTGGTCTGTCCCGCTTGAGCAGCGCTGGCGAGGCTGCTGTCCGTCGGATGAAGGAGTTCGCACACGGCATCAAGAGTTCGGTGCCCGCCGCAGCCATTAAAGTCATTGGCACGAAAAGAAAAAGTATGTACTCATCTGTGTGCTCTCTCTCCCTCCTCACCATGGAACAGAACCCGACCACAAACCTGTCATTCCTGCTGGTAAAACCCCCGGCAAGAAGAAGGAGACTGCACCAGTCTTCACACGGGCCGAGCACGCCACTTTGGCACAGAAAATCAAAATCCTCAACTGGTACCATGCGCACGGGCAAAAGCAGAGTGCAACAGCAAAGCACGGGGCCCCCATCTACCCCAACCTTCGGTTAAAACAGCCCAAGATCTCCGAGTGGGCGCGCGACGAGGCCAAAATCCGCATGGAGTTTGCGGAGAGCGCATCAAAGAGCGTGAAGCGGATGCGGCTGACCCAGCACCCCCGAGATTACAGAAATGCTGGAGCTGGAAGAGTGTTCCCATTACTGCTTTCTTTCAGAAAGCAGGCTAGACAGAGAAACCGTAGGTATATTAGTTAGTGCTGAAAATAATATTTTTTTAATTCTTTTTTTTTTTAATTCCTTTTTTTTTTTTTTTTTTTTTTTTTTTTGAATTTTTCCTCTCGACCCATAACCCCTTATAACCCATGGCCCAGGCCTTCCACCAAAACCTATGGGAAAAGAGGGGTTCGACTGTATTACTGTAGACAAAACTATATATACATGATACAATGACTTGATTGCTTTAAATTGAGTGATACCTTTCACTGTCTCTGCAAAGTGATGGGCGTCCCGGACGCCCCATCAGCAGAGCGAGGATAAAATTCACACACCTGTCAAAACTTTCACACACCTGTCAAAACTTCTCTGTTTTGCTGATGGGCGTCCGGGACGCCCATCACCGCACCGAGCATGAGGGAACACCAAAACATTGTATTACTATCACTGTAGCCAACACTATACATGACAAGCGGTCGCCGGCGCTTCGCGCCGGCTCCCACTTGCTCACCTTGTTTGTGACTTTTTGTATTTAAAAGGTTTCGCAATCTGCAGATATGGTAAAGCTAGAGTAAACGTCAACTCTCACTGCAACTCCAGTGAATGAATACATGCGAAAGCGAGGAGAGCAAACGATCTATAAATAAATAAGTTCCAAAAGAATTAATACCAAAAAGCGGCATTTCAACTATTGAGCCGGCCATCCTGGCCCATCAAACAGTTCTGCAGGTCGGCATGCAAGTGCCAGTGTTCGCCCTAAGGGCTAAGGCCTTAACGGCTCTAAGCCTTAATAAGGCCTTAGAGTAAGCCTTAGGATCCGCTGGAGAATTTGTGCATACCTTAGAGCCTTAGGCAGCACCGGGCCGATTTTTCCGCGTGGACATCAATCACGAAACTTTTCTTCCCGCTCTCACCGTGACTACTCCCATGGCCTCTCGGGAAAACCTCAAATCCCCTCGGTCTCAATCACTTTCACCTGGGCAAATCGATGCAGAACACCAGCCACTGGAGAATGTACTGTAAAGGCTGTGTCCAATGGCATGAGAACATCATTAGGGAAGAACGGAGCCGTCTTACTGGCGATGCCGAGGGAGTATTGATGGAGGCTTTGGCCGAGGCGGAAGCTCTTGCAGAGGCTGAAGAGGATGCACGCTTGGATGATGATGCAGTGGAGATTCCCTCAGAGGATGAATATGTTGGGTAGTTACTTGATATATTGTATCCTCTGCGCATTCCCGAACAGGTGTCCCACCGCCAAATTAAGCGGGACCGCGTGAGAAAATGATCTCTAAGGCCTTATATCGCGGCCTTAGCCTAAGCCTTAGCCCTTACTAACCCTTAGGGAGTCTCTGAGGTGCATTTAAGGCCCTTAGGGTGAACACTGGCAAGTGCAGCTAAATATAATGATTGATTTCTGCATGCCGTTGGCTGTGCCTTGGTCATGCTGCTTAATTTAACCATACGGAGATACCGCTTCGGAGACAGAGAGGAGCCATCACTTCTGGCAGCTCGGCATGTAAGCGGTGATTGATTTCCCCTTGCCGTTGGTTGGCGCTAATCTGCCGTGGTTTGGTCATGCTGCGTAATTTAACCATACAGAGATACGGCTTCGGACAGACAGAGGAGCCATCACTTCTGGCAGCTCGGCATGTAAGCGGTGATTGATTTCCGCTTGCCGTTGGTTGGCGCTTATCTGTCGTGTTTTGGTCATGCTGCGTAATTTAACCATATGGAGATATGGCTTCGGACAGACAGAGAGGCTCAATTTTATAAAGAGAGTGATACAATGACTTGAGTACTTCAAAGTGATTCGATACCTTTCACTGCCTCTGCAAAGTGATGGGCATCCCGGATGCCCATCACTGCACAGAGTATATAAGAACATCAAATCACTCCACTGCACATAGAGGTCACCACGCAATGACTCTATGGCTCGAAATTTACAGGCTTTTACTTGCACTGCAAAGTGCCGGGTATCCGGGACGCCTATCAACAGGTCAAGGACAGAATTCACACACCTGTCAACACATTCCACTCTGCTGATGGGCGTCCGGGACGTCCATCACTGCACAGAGAATATAAGAATACCAAAGCAATGCACTGTACATTGAGCTTGACATGCAATGACTCTATTTATTTACTATTGAGTCTTATCCTATCTTTCCCTTGCGCTGCAGGATGCCCATCAACAGGTCCAGAACAGAATTCACATGATTGCACAGAGTATAGAAGAACACCAAAGCCCTGCGCTGTACATAGACATCGCTATGCAATGACTCTATTACTTCAAATTTACTAAACGCTACTTGCTCTGCAAAGTGATGGGCGTCCGAGATGCCCATCAACTGAGCAAGAACAAAATTCACGCCGGTCAAGACTTCTCCGTTCCGTTGATGGGTGCCCCAGACGCCCATCACTGCACAGAGCACGAGTGAAAAGTTGAAAAAAAATTGGGGAGGTAGTGCTGACCCCACGAAATGCCACTTTGAATCACATGCTTCGTAATGCCATTTTGAACCCTATATTCAGTTCCCACGTCCGATACACTCTTCCCTTGAGAATGAAACAATAGATTTGGATTCCTGTTATTTATCTGATATATACACAAGTGAACTTTCGGATCCTACTCACGCTTGACAGATTGCGCAGTTTCATCGGTCCGCGGTCCTTTCTTTGCCGCGGCAGACATTCCATCATCTCTTCTCTCTCTTTATAAAATTACCTGTGTGTGAAGCCTTTAAACTCCGCTCTGGGAACCTTTGCCCCGAACTTTCGGATCCTACTCACGCTTGACAGATTGCGCAGGTTGGTCCGGAAACCACACTATTGACACTCTTTCTAGCAGAAAAGAGCTCACACTGACTTGATTTATCAGCCATCCATCAGCCATTGGCCATCAGTTTGCGCAACGTCAAACAGCCATCAGATGGCTCGAATGGCTGCATCGCAAACAGGCTATTGTCTTGAGCTGCAGATTACAAATTGCAATACATGGACCAGCAGCAGTTTTGTGATAACTGACTCAGTTTCCGAAATCATATCCGCTTCAGACAGGCATAATTTTATAGTAAATCACTTCAATTAGAATTTTGCTATGAAGTTTTCATAAATTTCACAAGGAGCGCGGTGGCGTGCTTCGCACCCCACCACTTCGGTTGAATATCGGAGGATGCCGAAGGATTGATGGCGGAGTTTAAAATGGCTTCAGACAGACAGACACACGTAATTTTAATAAAGGAGTGATGAGGTTTCCGAAGGTTTTGGCCGCTTTACTCACATCATCACCTCGCAAAAAAGAAAGATGAAAAACAGGTTTCTCTGAAAACTTGACCACACGATATAGCAAAATTTAAAACCTATTTTCATTATGACCATGTTGGGGTATCTGCAAAACACAACATTGCACTGCTCATTGTACTCTAAACTTCATCGATACCCCTGTACATCTCCATTGCATAGCAAATTATGTCTCTCCGTTTATCCGACTGATCTTATTATTATTTTCCTTATGTAAACAGAGGGTTTTTACGAATTTCTGTCATCAATAAAGGGGAGGGGGGCCGCTCCGAGCGCTTGTCTCTCTCTTTATAAAATTACCTAATGCCTTGGGTACAGCTTTCAAATATTCTCGAGTCTCAGACGCTAAAAACATTGGGCAGCGAAATTGGGTCCGGGCGATGGTCGCGTAGCCGCCCACTTTTAAGATTCTGCCCGGGTACCGTTCATCACGTCGAATGCAAGATACATCCCCAGCTTCGCCCCCAGGCTGTATGAACGGATGGTTCTAGGCGTGACGAGCTTGCAGCGCGGTTGGTTGGAACTCACGGGCCTTCTTCGCTACTTGAGGATCTACAAGCCACGCATGGAGGACCCGACTGCCGAGGGTGGCTTGCCAGACGATTGCGTCGGTGTCTTCACCTCCGACCCCACCATCGCGCAGCTCTTTCGCATCGCGCGCCTCCCCTACTTCTTTGTCCGACCGTTAAACGCATTCAAGGAAGAGAATATTTTGCGTGTTGTACAACCTCTTGACCCAACCGTAGAGCTGGTCCTCGACGCAGCCCCCGGGTATTCTAGCGTCGCTGTAGGGACCGATATCGGCCAGCGCATACGATCGCTTCATGCACCAAGAGTTTTCCTTGGTACAAGGATCCGTTCTTAGCAGGGCCGTCGGGACAGCAGGCGTCTCCCATTCAGTACCCTCAACAGGCCGCCAGCTCTAGTCGTGCAGCGGAAAGCTCAAGCCAGCACGCTACAGTTGGCCGTGCACCGACGTCCGTGGTGCGCCATCAAAACCGCACGTCCCCATGTAAGAATTTCTGTCACTACAATTCTCTTTCTTTCGGATTCATGCTCTGCAGATTCTCAAGCCCGAGTCCACGCCAAGGCAATGAAATCCTTCAGCGGTGCCAACCCCAATGCCAAGCCGGAGCGGGATAAATACATGGTCTTTGACAGCCCAGACATGCCTCCGGCTATCGATAGTTGGGCGCGTTCGCTCGCTAAAGTCGACAGGTCGCAGCCAGCGCGATACTGTCAGGATGTAAATTATGTACATTCCATCGATGAACATGTTGTGAGATGGCGTCCGAAGCCTCTGATTGCTATACCCTGCGGCAGGTCGTTTTCCAACCTACAACAGACTGTCCTTGTTACTGTAAAGCTACAACAGGTTTTCGTTTGGTGAGATCAAGACGCGCAGATCGGTTCAGATTCGTTCTCTTGGATGACCAGCAGACTTCCGTATGACAAAATGAATAGAAACTTACACTGTCGCTAACAACGCCTCCTCAAACTCCTTTATCCTAGCCAGCTCCTTCTCGCGCTCCATCTCCTTCTCGCGCACGGCTTCCGTCTCGCGCGTGACTAAGATAGAGAGCGTGGAACCTCGGCACCCTTATGTAAGCGGCCATCAGATGAAAATTCGGCTCATTATACCCACACCCCATGTACGCTGCGCATCAAAACTCTACAGCCAGGTTATAGTATGCTTAGTTTGAAGGAGGTTGGCTGTTGAAATCCATTTTTTTTGCCCCTCAAACCAAAGTTATAATCCACTTAATTTTTTCTTCTTCTTGATGTTTCTATGTGCTTTTCGGGTCGAACGGCGTACTTTCGAGAAAAACGGCTGTCAGATTTGGGCAGCACAGCCACCAACACGTGACCGCACCGCCTCACTTCACGGCATCTTTTCCACCTCTTTTCCTCGGCTTTGGACCGGAATTCAAGCAATATTCCTGCCTTTCTGAGCCCCCACAATGGCGCGACCCAAAAAGCGAACACAACAGCTCCGACAAAGTGCCAAAATGCCACAAAATCACGGCAACCAATCAAATATGACATTCCCTCTGATCTAGACCCTGCCCCAGACCCGGGCACCGATGCCAGCATCGAAGAGCCCTTGGTGTCACACGAGGAACATTCCCCGCATTGCAGCCATGCCATCACTCTCCAGACCCAGACAACAGGACATGGAATTTTGATCTGGGGGATGATCTGCCGGATTTGGATTGTGATTCAGATGACGTTGATGATGTTCCCCACCTTCAAATTATCCGGTAATTTTTATTCTATCTTGTTAACTGGTCCTAATAATTACCATCAGGTATGCAAACCGGGCAGCACGGTTTATTTCGGCATACGCCTATGGTCTGAGCGGTGCGGACTTGATTTGGATCAACAAGAGGTACAATGGACATCGAATGCTACCCCCATCTATGATTGCAGAGATTAAGGCCTCAATTCCGAGCTAGAAATAAAGATAATATCATTCTGTGACTTTTAAAAAATAGCCTGGCCACTGAGAGGCTGAATAGAGGTATAGTTTTTTTCCGACCTCAAGATTTGTCCGTGGGAAAGTCCGGCAATCAATTGATCGCTGCTGACATAAGGGTGCCGGGGTTCCACGCTCTCTATCTTACGTAGCTTGGCGTCGTGCACGGCTTGTAGTCGATGTGACGCGTCACGTAGAAGCACATGTACGCGGGCGAGGCGAGGACGGAGCCGAGGCTAGCGGGCGTCACTCTGCAGGATAGCGAATAGAAAATGAAATGGATGATCAGCGACGACGCGAGGACGAGATCGGCGCGACACGATGCAGTGTCTGCTATTCTTACTCAAAATTTACACTCGACGATTGCGGTTTCTTATGTGATGGCCGACAAAGCCTGCGACTGAACAGGTAAATTTATTCACTGGTTCCTGTCGTTTAGTTGCCCACCGTAAGGATTTGTTGAAGAGTAAGGAGGGCAAGGCTCTAAACCAGGGACGAATGTACCTGGTCTCGGTGGTAGCCTTCTGCACTGCTCTCAACATCGAGGGAGGTATGCGGCTTGAAATGGAGCGAGGGCGGTGGAGTTGCTGCTGCAAATCTGGCGAGTGGGGGCAACGACAACAAGGTCTGCATATAGGACCTACGGGGGTCAAGACAGGGCAACAATGCAGGGCGTACTGCTGGCCGCGTTCCATCCACTCCCGGTTCCATCGGAAGCCATGATAGAACGCACTGCTCTGGAAGTTTCATGAGCACACGGCTGCCGTCAAGGCTCTTGCATGGGATCCCCATCATTCCAGGGTCTTTGGCCACTGGCGGTCGTCTCCGCCAGTTCCGAGCAGGAGACTGGGTGACCTGGTCAGATTGTGATTCCACCAGAAAATGAACGCGCATTCCAACTTCTGCCTCGGGAAGAGATAAAAAATGCGCATAGCCATAAAATGTAGAAAATATTCCGCAACGTGGTTTGCCGGGGGTTAAATTTTCTGCACATATATTGGGGGGATGCATTCAACTGGTCGGATTATGATTCCACCAGAAAATGAACGCGCACTCCACTTCTGTCTCGGGAAGAGATAAAATTGCGCACAGCCACCAAATGTCGAAAATATTCCGCAACGTGGTGGAGGATTCGCGCTGGATCGGCATTCAAATGACTCGAAAGTGTCCTGGTCCAGATGGCGGTCGACTAGAGAGTACAAGGCTGAGCAATGGATCAGAGATAAGCTGAACATCTGGTGGAATATATGGTCAAATGTCCCGCTCAATTTTAATTCGAGGCGCCCGACCCATGCCCTCTTTGAAATTTCGTTTTTTTTTGATCAAAGTGTTCGTTTTGCATCCATGAAGGAGAGAAGCACAATTGACCCATGTATTGGCCGTTGGCTGGCTCACAAGTTCAATATCTGGTAGAATATGTGGTGAAATATAGCGTTCAATTTTAATTCGAGGCACCTGACCATGCGCTCTTTAAAATTGCGATTTTTTTTGATCTCAGTGTTCGTTTTGCATCTACAAAGGAGAGAAGCACGATTTACCCCTGTATTGGCCGTTAGCTGGCTCACAAGTTCAATATCTACTTCAATCTGGTTACAGCTATTTGCGGTACATAAGGCGCGGACCGTTTTTTTTTTTTTTGCAACATTTTGCTTAGAACACTCACCATGACCTCAATTCTGGTCAAAATCCTTCGGGAGTAGGTGCGTTCGACTCGCACTGAAAATCCGCAGGGGATCGAGCACCGGCTTTTTTGATGTAATTATGTAATGAAATTTCTCCCCAAAAATTGTGGTTTCCATTAGAACAGCTGCACCACAATGAATACTGGGCCAATTGACTTAAATCTTGGATATGTTATGTATTAGAACTATTAGCAGGGGACTATCAGGCTTACGGATATAAATCCACTCAAATCTGCATGATAGGCTCTACTTATGTTAGTACACAAATATGGTGTTTGGTAGAGTGAGTGCCAAATCACAATGAGTTGGGATAACACCCAAAAAAGATATACCATCCCCTGGCACTAGTTTTGATACATAACATATCCAAGAACTAAGTCAATTGGCCCAGTATTCATTGTGGAGCAGCTGTTCTAATGGAAACCACAATTTTTTGGGAGAAATTTCATTACATAATTACATCAAAAAAGCCGGTACTCGATCCCCTGCGGATTTTCAGTGCGAGTCGAACACACCTACTCCCGAAGGATTCTGACCAGAATTGAGGTCATGGTGAGTGTTCTAAGCAAAATGTTGCAAAAAAAAAAAAAAAGGTCCGCGCCTCATGTACCGCAAATAGCTGTAAATATCTCGTTCAATTTTAATTCGAAGCACATGAGTCATGCGCTCTTCAAAATTTCGATGTTTCTTGATCAGAGTGTTCGTTTTGCATCTACGAGGGAGAGAAGCACGATTTACCCGTCTCCTCGGAAGGCCGACCACACGTCCATACCAACTACATCTAAGGCCTACCTACACTCAAGCGTGCACCTCACAGATATCAATGTCAGGTTGCGCTTCAGTCGGATTAAAATCTGGAGAGTACGGTGGGAGGTAGACCAAGTGTGTAAGCCACAGATATTAATGTCAGGGTTGCGGGATCAACAACTTGAAAATGAACAAGCGCTCGCTGGCGCTTCCTCGTGTACAAGTGCTCCGTTACCGCTGAGATACAGCAGAATGGAAAGTATATACTGACGGGTCAGGGATCGACGGGCGCATCGGCGCTTCAGCCGTTCTTTTTCACAAAGGCGAGGAACGGGCATCGATGTGATTATGCTTGGGCGAAGCAACGCACCACACGGTCTTCGAAGGCGAGGGAGTAGGCGGATGCCTGGCGCTCGCATTACTGCGGAAACAGCAAAATGTAGAAGGGCCGGTTACAATCATAGTCGACAGTCAACCTGTGATACTGGCAACCTCCAATGCGTCACCGACACCCTCACATTGGATCTGGGACGCGTGGCACGCACAAGTTACCGCGCTCGCCAAAAAGCACCCGAGAGCAGCGATCACGATCCGGTGGGCGCCAGGCCACATAGGCATTTTGGGGAACGAACGCGCGGACGAGGAGGCAAAACGAGCTGCACAGCGTGAAGACTCAACATCGCAGGCGGCCATCCCCAAGATCTTCTGTGGCGACCTGCCCTGGAGTCGGTCTGCCATATGGCAGGACTACTATACCGAACTCTGGGTGGCTGCGAAGCAGACTTGGGAGAAATCCCCGCGATACGGGCACATGTCCACCTAGACGACAAAGTCCTAAAGGGATCATATATCACCCTTGCCAACAAGCTCCCACGCAGCCTCGCAGTGTTATTATTGCAACTACGCACTGGCCATATTCCCCTCGCAAAGCACCTCTATCGCATTAACAAAGCAGAATCCCCCATCTGCCCGTGTTGTTGCCAAGTCGACGAGACAGTTGCCCGCTACCTTCTCCATTGTCCGGCTCATCGAGACGCGCGTCGAGAGCTAGAGAGAGAAGGAGGAAGAGACACCATGATCATCACAAAGCTCTTAGGCACAACTAAACTATACCCCCCGCTCTTCCGCTACGTCGCACGCACCGGACGTTTTCGCAGCGTCCATGGTGAACTCCCAGACGCACCTGCCATCACAGTAAAGAAACGCCAATGCCCACGCTCCAACCGTAACGCTCCCTAAACCCGAACACTTAAAGTTGCACCCCCGCCTCGCCCGAACTTTGCCGATGCACCCATGCGCCCCGCCCCGGCACCAATACGAAACCTAATTTATACACAAGACATGCCATCGCTTCGCTCCGGCAGTCTGGTGGTCATTTATGTGGAAATATTCAAGTTGAGATTTCGATCCAAGCTCAAACCGTTCCATTGAATGATATCAACGAAGGGCATCGTATTGTGCGTGAATACTGTTGACGTGAATTGAATTGCTTGCCCGGGATAGCGTGAAGCTACACAGTTACTGGGGATACACACGAACTATGGTTAAAACTCTCTCGTCTACGCGCTTGACAGCACATGCGCTTCGGAGTGATGAGCATCGCTGTACAATGAAATGGGTCAGCACCAATAAATGAGGACCCTCGGGTGTGCAGTGAATGCTCACCTCAAACAAATGATTTATCGAAACTCCTTGCTAATAATACCAGAATGCTCGAGGATGTTTGGGCTCGGGCGCCAGACGAGGTGCGTTGCGCCGGAGATAAGTGGGATTAGTACACTGCAGTGAATGAAAGCAAGAAAACGACCTTGGCAAGTGGCTCGGTCTTCACCCAAACAGGATTGGATCTGCGAACGGCGGTGTCCTCCTCTACCGCAAGAATGGCTGCAGTGGCGGCGGGCGGAAAGATCTGACAGAGCCGGCAGCACATATCCGGAGGCAGACTGGGTGCGGAAGCGAGGTATGCGAGGCGTCTGGTAGTAAGTAGGGATGCATAGCATCTGCGAATGGAAGAGCAGCATACCTCCTGAGGCATCTCCGAACGCGCACCGATGCGATCACAGAGGCGGCGGGGTTCTGCGTTCACGGGTGGTTTGATTTCAGCGATAGGGGTAAGGTTGTGTTGAATGAGCACACCATCGTAGGAGGGAAGGGTTTTGGCGGCGGAAAGGGCGGCGAGAAGGTCGGGAACCCGCGCATCGTGGTTGGAAGGAATCTGACGGCCTCAGTGTGAGATGTGACGATGAGTACGAATGTCTCTGTCCCCAGGTAATCTTGATGCTGTTGCCAAACGCGTCCCAGACTGCCTCGCGCTCTGGTTATGAAGAGTTAGAGAACGGAAGCAAGTTTCGCAAAGAAACGCACCTTGCTTTGTACGATACGAAAGTGGCCTGGAATATCAAGTCAAGAAATGCTTGCGACGTTACTAGTCATGTTGGGACTCCGAAGCACGCATGATGCCGGGCGGAAAATCCATAGCGACAAAGTAAAGGGATGGAGACCGATTGTGTCGTGCCGCGCAGGTTGAGCGGGATGCTGCCGCCTGTGAATATGTCAGTTAGTCTTGGTTTCTCCCGATGATGACATTCGACACTGTTGAATGCAATTGGAGGGAAAGAGAAGATAGGGATCACAAAGCAATGGAGGAAGACGGACGCGAAAGAGAAAGCGAAACGTGAGAATGCGCTTGACGCGCTGGGGATACTGTGAGATAGAGTCGTAGATCATGAGCGGGTGTCATTCAGGACGTTGTTCGACAGAGTCGGGGGCGATGTAGTTCTGTGTGTTGTACCCCTGAGTTGAGCTTTCGGGGGAGATGGACCCAGAGGACGAAAGATTTGAACCGGCCTTAATCAATAGGCAACCAAGTTTCAAGAAAGATAAAGTGTCTGCCCTGGTTTGCGAACTTAAGGGCTTTAATGCCAAATCAAACTATTGATGCGTGGTTTGAGAACGGCCTGGATGAGTGCGGCTTCATTCTTCATCGCAAGCGAGGCGGGTGGGCGAGGATTGCTGCGGGGATGGTGGGGGGAGGAAAGGAGGAAGAGAATGGCAGGCCGCAGACGGCTCTGTTGAGTGGTATAAAAGCGCAGAAATGGCGAGAAAGCCGAGGTTGCCAAAATTGGACTGCTGAGGGCAGGAGAGAGATATTATAGGCACAGTCCGTAGCAGATCATGGGGACACTGCGCCAGAGCGAAAACGAGTTAAGTAACCCTTATGGGGCAAAAACGCAACATATGCAACGTGATGGGCACCGCCGAATGAGCAAAATCTTAAAGAACGGTTAATACATATCTTACCTTACTCACCAGTGGCCCGCATCGAGGCCTATACCGCTACCATACCCCGCTTACCGCTTACCATACCTACCTGGCAGACGGGACACCCTCTAATACGCGCATCACCCTGCGCGATCGTCCGATTGTGGCTTCGGCCCGTTGGACAGCATGCCGATGACACCAACTTCACATTCGTACATACATAATAGAATTAGATACAGGTCGTGTAGAAGTATGCCTACCATATCCTAGATAAAGGGCAAATAACATGATTCAAAAAAAAAAAAAAACTTCTCGAGTTATCTTACCTTTAAGTAACATTCAAATCTGCCAATGATCCCGCTCCCATCATCTAGGCAGGGAGGCAAATATGGGCCTGCTATTTTTCCTGAGGTCTACACTCAAAACTACCCCGAATGCAATCTAATATCATAGGATTTGACCAGGTGGTTGTCGAGATCCATAAAGAGCGGACAGGAAGTAGATGTTGAGCGGACCGGAAAGGATTGCCGAACGGACCGCAATTTGATACCGCCGGGACAGAATATTGATGGCCGGTGGACAGAAATGTCTTGCCGGGTAGATGGGCAGAATAGGTCTGAAACACTGTTCTGCCTGAGGTCAGTGTTGTGAGTGGCATCTATGATGTGAGGAACACCGTAGCGTATACAAACTTATCTCTCACATAAGCCAAAATTGAATTGAACCAAATTGTGGGTCTGTAGAGCGAGATTGCTCCATATCGAGGCAGGGGGTCAGAATATGGATCTGGGGTTATTTTTCCTGAAATATACACTCAAAGCCACGCCGAATGCAATATAACATCGTAGAATTTGACTGGGTGGTTGTTGAGATTCATAAAGAGTGGATAGGAAGTGTATGGTGAGCGGACCGGAAAAGATTGATGAACAGGTCGCAATAGCCGATGACGGCTTGCAGCGAGGATAATGGAATAATCAATCAATCAATCAATCACAATCATTTCCCACGGTTCAATTGATGCGCCGGCCTGTGAGGTCACGGGCCGAACTGTTTTGCTCATAAACACCACCATTATGCTCCGGATCAATTCCGGATCTCGTTCTTTTGACGCTGTTCTCTTTTTTCATTTTTTTTCAGGAGCGTTTGGGACTCGCTATCCGCCGCCCTACCTTGGACCGCAACGCCCTTCCAACAGCCCCCAGGACCAAGCGGTGCCGCCAGCCGCGCCTGCGGCCCGTTGTCGTGGGAGTTAGGGGAAGCGCAGCATGCCCTAATTCCCGGGTGTCCGCTGTGCCGTCGCGCTACGATCCCCTTCTTGCTTGGGAGAAAATTCTGAACTTGACTGTGAACTGACAAAGACCAGAAGATCCACATATTGTCTTCTTCGGTCCACACTCAGAGCTACAAACACTCTTCGTACTATCCCCGGCCCTTCGAGCGCCTCCCAACTGCCTCTCGCTGCCACGGCGCCACCCTCAGTATTGTCTCTCTGCCTCTGTCATCTGCATCAGAAAGTGCTGGCGAGTTGCCAGGAAGACTGAGCAAGTTGCCGGCGAGAAAGCAGTGATGACGACTGGTGATGACGTAGAGCATTTCGGACCGAAATCGGCAACAAACAACTAGAGATCAAGTCACTCGAAGAACTTTCTGAAGGTAAGGGGCAATCAAAGCAAGTCTGTAGCCTTATTCAGAGGCCATGATTATTGGCGGGTCTCAGTTTACTGCTAGAGAATATATCTAAAACTGAGCGAGCTACATTTAAACTAAGTTGGAACCGCTTCAGAAATCCAAAAGAGATCGGACCGTCCTCGTGGCACTGCAAAGCTATGCGTTTTCCATGTCCTCCTGGTCGTTCGGCAGCATCCCACCGACACCGTTTCGGACCGTGGGACAATACGAATATCCCATCCGCCCGACGCGTCCAACCCTCCCATAGATGCTCTTGCCAACCCTGATCTTGGATGAAGTCTACTTCTTGAGTGCACAAGACCTCGCTAGACTCTCTGAATATCTCTGCATGGGGAAGGGTGTCACCGATTGCATATGCGGCGGTTTGAATTGGGCAACCTGCGGTGATCCTTGCCAGCTACCACCGCCAGGAGGGAATTCACTATTTGCGCGCGAGCTGGTTCAATGTCATTTAAACGATAACCTGAATGACCTACATGAAAAGGTTCGCCAAGAAGTGAAGGGCATACAAATTTGGCACCAAGTTGAACATGTCGTTGTTTTAGAAGAAATAATGCGCCAAAGGGGGGATCCGTTATTGATGAGTATTCTCAAACGGCTACGGAAAGGGACATGCACAGAGGACGATAAAATAATTCTAGACAGATATGTGTTATCGAATGCAGAGTGCAGTGAAGCGACTAAAGATCTCACCGACATTAACAGATGGATTGACGACCCAATGCATGCATGTCCTTTAATTGTCTATACAAACGCCGCGCGAGATCATCACAATAAAAACATGGCTGAGGCCTTCGCTGCGGCGACAGGCCAAGAATGCCATGTTTACCACTCGCGCGACACGAGGGGACGTGGTCAGAAGCGCAAACAGCTTACTGGCCTGGCAGCTGAGGCTGCATGGTCGGTACCTGTCAAAGAGGCGAATGACCTTGGCGGCAAGGTAAGAGTTTGTTTTCATCGTCGTTTATGGTGTGGTTGCTCACCGAATGTTTGAGGTTCCTTACATGCCAGGGATGGCCGTGTTTTGCACTGAAAATCTGGCTACAGAGCTGGGCATCTCCAACGGCAGTCCGGGAACACTGGTCTCGATCGTGTACGAGGAGATCGATGGGCGTCGCTATGCGATATCGGCAGAAGTCGACTTCCGAGCATACAAAAACAGCGACCCCGACGCACCATACCCTCACCGAGTCGTACTCAAACCCATCACCAAAACAATTCACTTCCGCCTCCCGCACTCAGAAAAGACCTATAGCGCGACCCGTTCCCAGCTCCCACTCATTCCTGCGTACGCCTTCACATCGCATAACGCCCAGGGACGCTCGCTCGATGTGTGCTGCATCGATCTGGCAAGCTGCCCAACAATTCAGAGCGCATACGTCATGCTGTCGCGTGTACGATCGCTCAAAGGACTCTGTATCCTGCGTCCATTCAGTTTGGACCGAATACGGAACCATATCTCGCAAGAGCTGCGAGAGGAACTGAAACGTACCGAACTCAAGGCGGAAAGAACGAAGGCTTACTCTCGCGAGCAGTTGTCGTGGTTCTACAGTGTAGTTCCAGAAGGACGGGTCAGTCTCTTGACTGAACCAGACACCAGCCTACTCGAAGGTTTCGATCTTGACATCGTAATGGCACCCGCAAGGCACTGACAGGTACGAGTTTATTTGCACTGATTAAATACACACTAATCCGCGTTGTCAGGGTTAATGCGCAAATGCAATAAAGAACAGAGGCTCACTGAGTCACCTCAGAGCTACCCGATTCGCTTTCACTGTCCGCTGCCTCCTGTGACGCATCCCGTCATCCCTCCTCCCTGTGTTTACGTTCTCCCCCACACATGTGCGCGTCCATCTACTAGATAGTACTTGTGGCCGTATTGGCCTAAAGTAGGCACTTTAGAGTTTAGTCTTGAATCAACATCTTGAAACAAAGAAATCTGGAAAAATTTAGCATGTGTTGAGCCTGGTTTCGTTTTGGTTTCGTTGCGGTCATCGTAGAGAGAGTAGTGTGACAATGTCACGCTGTCACTTGTTCGCCCCCTGCGGTTCCATCACCAGCAAGTCTGACCCACTGCAAAGCCTGCCCACCTGGATCTTGTTCTCGTTTGCACCTGGGGAACAAAGAGAATTCACGGCAGCACGCAACTGTTGGGGGGGGGAATCCAGGTTGAATCCAGGTCTCCACAATATTTGCCGTATTTGTTTGTGAATTTTAATACGTCCCGGCCAATAGCCGAGAGGTCTGGAAAATCAATCGATAGAGCAGAGACAGTCATATAGCGGGGTGTATGCTCTACGGTAGCCTAGATGGAAGCCCCCATGTTTTGTGATTTTTTTCCGACCGACATGGCCAAATTGGGAATTTGGAATTTGCTCAAACTAAAGGTTCAGCACCCGCCTCGAAGAGGCCCAATCCCAAGTCATTATGTTGGCATTGAAAGTCCGGAGGGCATGGCCTCTTCGGATTTTTTTGATGGCCAATCAAATTGCTTGATTGGGAAAATATCTGTGTTTTGAGTAGGATGGCTGTGACATTCGCTATCATTGTTCGATTGGCCTAATTTTTTGATACAATGGACTCATACATGTACCGGAGGGCACAGGATACCGGCATTTTCAATGTGGCCCATACATCAGATGCAGTCTATATTACAACAACGCCGTATTCTCTTTTCAAAGTCTTGAGCCAAATACAGGTCATATAAAAAAAGCCCGCATTTGCTGCCCTCCGGTACATCTGTGAGTACGTCGTATCAAAAAACTAGGCCAATCGAACAATGATAGCTAATGTTACAGCTATCCTACTCAAAACATAGATATTTTCCCAATCAAGCAATTTGATTGGCCATCAAAAAAATCCGAAGAAGCCATGCCCTCCGGACTTTCAATGCCAACATAATGAGCATATTCTCAGGGAAAACGGTTGAGAATTGATCTTAAGAGAGCCATCCGATGCAAAGTTCATTGAAAAAAAAAAAAAACAGGCCGCGCCCTAAGTTCCGCAAAGAGCTGTAAAAAGCTTCAAAAAAACACAAATAATTTTATAAAGACAGAGGTGTGGGTTTTTTGGGCATCATGCAGTTGATGCACCGAAGTAGCACCAGCCCAAACTTTCGGCACAAAGAAACTTGGCTGTTAAATGCCATTGTGTGAGCTCGATTGCCTCAGAATATCCCTCAGAGACAAATGTCACTTGTTGGGTTCATATCGGTGCCATGAGCGGGTTATTTCAGGTTCCGAAGCCATGTGAATTGGGAAATGTAATGTCCACCGCCCCTGACACAGCCAGAGCCCGGCGACGAAGATGACGATGATGGCGCCGAGCCTGAGGCAGGCCCAAGTAAACCTGCCAAGCGTGCACGGCCGAGTAAACGAACCATTGCGACTGCGAGGCACGATAATCAGCCCGCACCTGAACTTGTGCAGGAACCGGGCTTGGCTGGAGGTCGCTCAAAGCGAACAATCACGTGCACAAAAAAGGCGATTGAGGCGGAAGAGACTGACGAAGGCAATGCTGGGAGCGGAGATGGCGATACAGAGGACACTAGCTCGGAGGAGAGCGATGAATTCGACTCGGAGGATGATTATTCAGATTGAATGAATTTATTATTCTCACAGATGTTGGCCATGTTTTACTGCCGATGGGACCTCCTGGAAAAATGTGGGATTCGCCCGTAATAGTACCTTTGTAAGTTCCTCTCTACTGCTATGGTTTCTATGCTCATTCCATGCAGGCTCTTGTATTTGTCTTCAGTATAATGGCATTCACCCGGAATAGCGGCACCAACCTATTTCCCACGATGCTCGGCCTCTTTCTCGAAATCGGGGGCACGAGTCCGAGAATTTTGAATACTTTGAGCAATGCCGGGGCTTGCGTATGAATTGCAACGATCGAACGGCTCATGGAAGTCCTTTCGAAGGATGCCGTCGCATACGCGGTCGAATTGACGCAGGGGACAGGGATGTTTTACCTGATATTCGACAACATTAACATCTTCCTCCGTCGATCCCAACAACGGCTTTTCAACAAAAACGGCATGATCCACGCGACAAATGCCGCTGCCATTGGCATACCCGATTCTAACATCGCGGCTGAGAACCTGACAGCAAAATTGGAGAATCGAGGAAAGCGCGCTCAGGCAAAGGGAGAAGATTCAATGCCGACACCGGACGACTAGGCTAAAATGGTCAATTCGTTCGCGGGTCTCGTCATGATCCTTATCTTGGCGTATTGCCCCAGCAGCAAGCAGTGGGAAAATCGGGATACAATTCTCAAGGCCGCAAGACAAATTATTGCACGGACAGACCGTTACCGCCACAGAAGAGCGACGCGTCCTCTGGGAGTATTTGATGTTAACGAAGGATCAAAACAGGGTATTGTGAAGATGCTGAAAGCATCGCAGGAAATTGATGGGTTATCGGAGGCTGAATTGGCATCCAAAGCGAGGATAGTGGTCGGCGACTGGTTGACTGCAAGCAATATCCGGGGTGCTCGACGAACCAACGATGCGAACAGCATGGAGCGACTCGAATACGTGGAGGAAGAGAGTGCACTGTGGCACTTTGCGCTCAACGCGACACACATGATTATGCGCCTCCATTTCGGCGATTCTCTATCGAATCCGGGTTCTCTCGTAAAACACAAAGGGCTTTTAAATCGAACGTGGGACGCCGAAAAACCCAATTATGCGGATGCAAAGGCTCTAATTCGGCATTCACTCGTCTCAAGGATTCTTTACCAAGTGACGTAACTTCAATTCCTTTTTTCTGTCGTCGGAGATTCATCTGACATGCGAATACAGGCTGCAGAACGACATCAAGCGATGGACAGACCTTACCAAGTGGAAACCATCGTTAGAAGAACTGCGTGAATTTGCCCATGAGTTTGTCGGCACATTCACCTTGGCCACGCAAGCTGAAAATGGCAAGGAATTGAAGGACGACTATTATCGGCACTCGTGGAGGTCCTGAGTTCGAGTTTAAACCAGTTTAAATAAGATCGAGGTCACGTTGAACATGAACATTGTTTTGATCACACTGTGTTTAACCCCGTTTTTGACTGGAACCGCGCCGCGCCGTACCTGGTGTTTGAGTTCTAACAGCATTCTATTCCAAAACCAAACACAACTATTGGAAAACCAAACATGGGGCACTCTACTTCAAAACCAAACACGAGGCACTCTATTTCAAAATGAAAGACATCGATTGGAAAACCAAACACAAGGCACTTTATTTCAAAACCAAACACAGCTATTCCAAAGCCAAACATGGGCATTCTATCCCAAAACCAAACACAGTGATTGGAAAACCAAACTCAGGGCACTCTACTTCAACAACACGGGCATTCTATTCCAAAACAAAACACTCTCACGACCTTCCTGAAATTTTCTGGGCTTATGGGTTTCTGTGGGCACCGTCAACTGGCAGGCACCAGAGCTTTGGTCCGCACCCTAACCTAAGTACAGTCACAGAGGTGGACGTCTTTGGCTGCGCGATGGTCTACTGGGAAATGTTGCAGTGGCGAGCCAAAGATAAGAAGTTCCCGTGGGAGGGCGGTATTGGAATCCTTTATCGCTGTATCCCCCTGACAAAGAATCCAGGGAATGAACAAACATGTGATTTACGAGACAGTTGGAATTAAAAAACAGAGGCGCGCTAGTTTCCGCCAACATCTGTTTCAAAATCATGTTGACGTTCTGTTTTCCAGGCCATCGACCCGTGACTTGGGATGACAATGGTCGGCACTTCTGATGGCAGCACATCAAGTCGCGTTGTGTCACTATAACCAGACTTCGGGGGTCAAATCTGAGCTGAGAATTTACTAGAAAATATGCCTTTATATCTTCCAGAGCTGAAAATTTGCTCTAATACCTAAAAGGGGAGCACAATATATCAATCCTGAGGTGATAGTAGCAAAACATCAATTTCTCATGTTAAATCGTGTTATTTACTTCTCTGAGGGCTCATAAAGTGAATCTGGGTATGCATGTTTGTCTTCGGTAGACTCGTTGTTCATGTTGTGGACCACGCGAGTATAATTAAACCCCCCCAGAGCCCCCCAAATTGGTGATGTGTTTGGTTTGTCAATTTTTTGACAGGTCCTAATAAGATTTTTCGATGTAACAGCTGTTCTGCATAAAAACAGCATAATATTCAGTATTATGTTTTACCGACATGAAAAAATGAATATGAATCAGCCATTGCAATGGAATACATTTTGAAATGTGTGACCTGTCCTCTATTGCAATGGCTTTCATTTTGAAACACATGACCCGAGATAAGAGTCGTCCTCAAGGCCGTTTAAATCCCAGTGCACTCCCGGAGCCATTTTCGGGAATCGATAGCCCGGGCCTCGGCGAACATTTCCTTCTACTCAGATTTCCCCTGGAGGCAGTATTGCCTTTTCCGTGGCCCAGGTAATGTAATACATTTTGAAACGTATGACCCGTCCTCTATTGCCATGTAATACCTTTTGAAACGTGTAACCTGTCCTCTATTGCAATGGAATACATTTTGAAAGGCATGATCTGTCCTCTTACATTTTGAAACGCATGACCCGTCCTCTATTGCTATGTAATACCTTTTGAAACGCATAACCTGTCCTCTATTGCAATGGAATACATTTTGAAACGCGTGATCTGTCCTCTATCGCAATGGAATACATTTTGAAACGTGTGACCTGTCCTCTATTGCAATGGAATACCTTTTGAAACTTGTGACCTGTCCTCTATTGCAATGCGATGGAATACATTTTGAAACAAATGACCTGGGATCACACCAAAATCCGTCTCAGGCTTAAATACCACTACACCGGATATTGTTTCTCGTACCAGAACACCTTCGAGGGTACAGGTTGCAGCGAGGTTCCCACCCATCGAGTTTAGCGTCAAGCTCATGTTCCCAAGCTCCCCTCAACATGGGCAGGAATCGAGCCTGAGCGTGTCTTAAGTTCGAAATGCATGTAGCGGAGTTTGAAACCATCGAGAACGTACACGCTGCACACTGAACACTGTCCGAATAGACTCCTTTCCCTCCAGACATTTTTGATCAACTGGGTAATTTTCCACCGCGGATACCAAGGCATCGCTGTCGAACGACGGATCCAAATCAGCTACCACAGGAGGAGAAAGCAAATTGAGCAACACAGCGATTTTCATGGTCGTGGAGCGTCAAGTGGAAGACATGGGTTGCGAGACCTGTCAAAAGTCATTATTTTCTACGCATTGGAACAGGAACAGATATTTTCAGCTCACATCAGCTTCGCTCGTGTTATTTAGCGCGTAGCTAATCTGATACCTGAGCGTTCCTACTTTATTCGTTACCTAACACATAAATAAAACTACACCTTCGTCTTTGACGTCTTTGGCGTCTTGGGCAAGACATCAAAGATGCCAAAGACGTATTTTTTTTGAAAGACACGTGTCTTTCGCTAAGCAGGTCCCCTTGTCTTGCACAGGACGAATGTCTTGGGAAAGACTCGTAAGACGTCAAATGTCTTAGGCAAGATCCAGCAAAGTATTTGCAATACCACTCAGAAGACACTTAAAGACACCCAAGATGAGGGAAAAAGACATATATTTTAACTCTAGAGGAATTATACCTTGATTGCCACGGTAAATGTCCTCGTGTGGTCACTTGTTGTGTCTCATTAGCAATGCCAGAATTGAACCTTGCAGGATATACGACCCCACCGCTTCCTGTTCTGCCCTCCATCCGCTTCGTTTGCGTCAGACTGGACTTCACGGACCGTAACATGCGCTGGTTCGTCGACACCATGTGCGCCCTGCTTTCGTCGGCCGCCAAAGAGATAATTGTGGCATATGTGGCCGATTACGTATCCCTCCAAAGTCGTGTTTTGTCGCCCGAGACAATGCGCCACCTGAACGACGCACTTCGGGGCCGTCCTGTGTTCCCCAGCATCCGTTGGCGTCTCAGCTTCGACGGAAATGCACTGCGGGAGTTCGCAGCCGCTGTGGAAAGGGGCATTCCCCGGGCTCATGAGTCGGGGAAGCAAATTGTAGAATACTCGGCTCAGGCGCTCTTTTGCTGGCCCAGTGGAAGCATGATAGTCTAAACAAGCTTGCCCGCCATACAAGCGGCCAGCCAGCCCACAGTATGCTGAGAGGCGCCTAGAGCCATATTTTCTGACCACCACTCATCCGGCAACCTGAATTTCTGCGGGTATATGACTGAAAAAGCGCAGAAGCGCCGCAAGTCTACATTGAATTCCCCGAATATGTAAAAGCCGTTCTTTGCAAATACATTCACGGCTTGAGCCACAACCCTACGGATCCACTTTTCACAAAACGCGACCCCATCGGAAACGAGGTGTGCCTGCGCTTCCTTCGAGTGCTATAGTCGTCATCCACCCGCTGACCCCCATTATTGCTCGCATCGTCGTCGTGGAGGATCTTTCTTTTGGATGAGGAGCGGCTGGTAACCTTGACAGGCTGGGGATCCTTGCCTCTCGCGCCTCCGGAACTCATTCTCACCATCTTCACAAGGCAACCTGTGGTGCGTCGTTGCACGATGTTGCCGATCTGTTCGAAGTTGATCAAGCTTGGCCTGCTGGCCCTCTTCGCGGCTGCATCGAGATTGTCGTCCTCGGTGTCAGGGTTTTCCTCGTCTGAATCAACCCATCTATCAAAGTCTGTTCTGATTTGGTCATTCTTGGCCGTCTGCCTAGTTTATTTATGAGCCCAAACAGTACGGCGCAACGCTAATCCAACTGAGCCAAGGAGCTCACAGATTATGTGTAATATAGGGTTCAGGCGACGGGTTTAATCAACAATAACGGCAAGATTAACCACTGATTAAACATGTTTCAAGGACTAAAATTCTGTCAAACGTGCAACAAAACTAGCATGTAAATTCCCATTCAAGGTCCACATTCATGGAGTAAAAACGAGGGCACTTGAACGAAGATGATGTTTAGAAGGAAGAAAAACAAAAAGACAAGCCTGTGAGGAGCAAGGTCTACTTTTCAACCGCACCTCCATTGCACCAGGTCATGCTTTTCAAAATGCCAGCCATTTGAATGCAGATCTATTGTGTCAGGTCATGCTTTTCAAAATGCCTGCCATTTGAATGCATCTTTATTGTGTCAGGCCATGCTTTTCAAAATGCCTGCCATTTGAATGCATCTCTATTGTGTCAGGTCATGCTTTTCAAAATGCCTGCCATGTGAATGCAGCTCTATTGTGCCAGGTCACGCTTTTCAAAATGATTGAATGCAGCTCTATTGCATCAGGTCATGCTTTTCAAAATGCCCGCCATTTGAAAGCACCTCTATTGCGTCAGGTCACGCTTTTCAAAATGCCCGCCATTTGAATGCACCTCTATTGTGTCAGCTCTATTGCATCAGGTCATGCTTTTCAAAATGCCAGCCATTTGAATGCACTTCTATTGCACCAGGTCACGCTTTTCAAAATGCCAGCCCTTTGAATGCACCTCTATTGCGCCAGGTCACGCTTTTCAAAATGGCAGCCATTTGGAATTGAATGCACCTCTATTGTGTCAGGCCATGCTTTTCAAAATGGCAGCCATTTGAAATTGAATGCAGCAGCTCTATTGCATCAGGTTCAAAATGCCAGCCATTTGAATGCACCTCTATTGCACCAGGTCACGCTTTTCAAAATGATTGAATGCAGCTCTATTGCATCAGGTCATGCATTTCAAAATGCCAGCCATTTGAATGCACCTCTATTGCACCAGGTCACACTTTTCAAAATCCCTGCCATTTGAATGCACCTCTATTGTGTCAGGTCATGCTTTCAAAATGCCCACCATTTGAAGGCACCTCTATTGCATCTGGTCATGCTTTTCAAAATGCCAGCCCTTTGGATGCACCTCTCTTGTGCCGGGTCACGCTTTTCAAAATGCCGGCCATTTGCAATTGAATGCATCTCTATTGTGTCTGGTCATGCTTTTCAAAATGCCCGCCATGGAGGTGCATTCAAATGGCGGGCATTTTGAAAAGCATGACCCCACCAACTCCGGTTGATGTCGCGTAGACATCCGTTGTCAGATCTTGTCAGATCATTGACACGTTATGTTCCCATGATACCCGCGAATCAAAGCTTTACATGCCATTCCTTGTGACGTTCTGAGGACATCCTCGGGATGTCTTCGAACCTCGTGCTCTATAGAACTACAAAACATAACACCGTTGGCAACCTGGGCCACTCCATTTGTTCAGATGCACACGTTAATGTGTCTATCCAGTATATATCTTTCAGAATTGACGATATTTCCGCTAGCCAATCATCTGTTGGGTGCCGAAGTACAATGTATTATCTGAGACCCCTTAGTTGGCCACACTAGTTAGTGGACCACTTGCATAATATGAGCCAGTGGGATGCATAGACCTAGGATTTGGTACTTCTAGGATGGAATACAATGTATGAGGACGGCGTGCGTCAAATTTGGAGGAAAGTGGTCCCGGCGATCAACAGCTGTGTTGGGTTTTTGATCGGGATGACGGCGTGTGAACATCATTCCTTGTGTCTGAAACACCTTCTTCCGCTTGTTTCTCCCTCAATTCCGGGCCGATTCACAATGTCAGGGGCTCGTTCTCATCCTTGGATCGAGGGAAACAATTTTCGACTATCCTGAGAACAAAAAATGTTCCCTCTCCCCTTGTTGAGCCCCAAGAAGGCTTTGATTTGAGCGTGAGTGGCGGATTCCCGACCTCTCTATAGTAAGCTAACCGTGTATGCTACGGACCTAAGAATTTAGGGCTGCCCTTTAGACACCAATACCTACCTCTCTCGAAACAAAACCAGGGATTTCTACCTACCATCTTTGGTGGTCACCGAGGGTTACATCCCAAAACACCCGAATTTTGTTCGGGCGTATGTATGAACTTTTTTGAGGTGGTTATTGTAGGGTAGAGGTCATCTGTTGTTGAGATATATATGAGAATGCATCTTATCTATCTGTCCGTATTCAGTTTTGGCGCACCAATGCACTCTGTACATTGCAGAGCATGCCATTCTGTGCACACCACAATTTCACCCCTTTTCCTTGGCTCGAAGGGAAATATTTAAGGTGCTCATATACCTCGGAGGTGCTCTGTTATCGTACGGGATATTGAAATTGAATGTCCTTAATGATTTGGGATACATTGGGACAGCCGATATCAGTCCGAATGAACGATGTGAGGAGGTGGTCCACTAAGCCGTTTTTGCCATTTTAGGAAACCGTCGGAACAAAAAATTCCGTAGGTCGAGGAACCATCGTGTAAATTCGCGGAAAATATCTCAAATCACTCAGAGGATGGATACCTTGGTGCTAGAACTCATATACCTGTATTTATCGCAATTGACGTCGGTCAAAAAGACCATGGTGGTCCACTAAGCAGTCGCAGATAATACACCCAGAATATGCAGTCAACAATGACCTAGACCTCAGGCCCCCTACATATGATTAATGCCTAATGCCCAGGGCCCTCCGAAATCCGCCGGATTCTCGGCCGACCCCGAGCCACAAGGGCAGTAATATTACGGGGATAATATAATTCGACCAGGACGGCGAGCATGGGCTCCCAGTCAGAATACATTACTCAATATTATGCATGGAGAGGGACTACGGAATCTTCCGAAAACCTTGGGCTTTAAATCTTCATTTCTGCTTCAGAGTACAGTTTCTGGCAGCAAAAAGGAAGGAATAAGGTTTCCTCACGATCCCCTGCAAGTTTTGACCAAATCTCGGCAGTTGAAAATATTATATTCTCCAGTAAGGGCTCACTTCCAGCCAAAAACATTGTTCACAGCTGCATATAAGTCTCAAAATCAGGGGAATGCGTTCTGAGACAACGTATACGTTATATTAACAATATTTGTGAAAATTGTGCCTTGGTATACTGTCGACCTGGAAATACTGATGTTGCATTGATAGTACGGCACTGCCAGTAACCTTACCACGATCCAAGATCAGGTGTCCGCATATTCTCACTGTTCGTCCCAAATTTTCTCGTGTTCCGAGTCGCTTTCGTTGGGGCGAAATGAGAATAATGCCAAACACACGGCACTGGGACGTCTGCGGCGAACACCAGGCTGCCGGGAATTCAGGTGAATACGCTGGATTCATTCTGAGAAACGGAACGAAATCTTTCCACATTATTTATCTACTTGATGATTTCCAGCTGCCTCGTCGCTCGTTGTGAAGGTAGACACCAGTGCTTCACTATTGAACGGTTTAATTCGCATTTTGAACCCCATGCCACCGAATGGCATTTTGAATCACATGCTCCGTGCTGCCATTTTGAACCCTGTGCCTCACTATTGAATGATTGAATTCAGCCGAGAGCAGCTCCGGGGCCAACCGCTGATACGTCTTCTTTGGATCGTGAATATGCGTCATATGATGTTTCACAGCGTCTCGGAGTGGCCCACAATTCGCCGGAAGTTCTGCACTCAGAAAGCTGTCGATCTCTTGTGGGGATCTGGGGACATTCTTTGCGGCAACGGCTATATGCTCGTGAGGAAGACCCCGCTTCTGAAATTCCGTAACACAGATTGAATAAAGAATCAGACCAAAGATGGTTCGAACATCTTTCATGAAAGCAGAAAGATATTGTTGAAACACACGGACGATCAAGTCAGGTCGGTCATTGACAGGGTCGTAATTGGGAAATAATTTCAGGCCAGCGGGGATTCGTCGTGAACGTTATGAACAAAGTAATGGGACCAAGGGCTTTGCGAAGAGCGACGCAGTCGGAAATGTTAGCCGCAGACCATGCGGGGGAATGAACGAAAGTGGAAGGTAGGCGAACATCCTCCGTCGGTTCTTCATCGCCCATTCCGACAAATTCGTCCTCGTCGGGGTCAGAATGCTGGTTGTGGTGGATATATGTCAAGGGCGCCTCTTCAATCGCGCTCCAAGCGTCGACCAAGTATTCTCCTATTATTCTCCTATTACAATTGAGACTTTTATTTCGAGCGGAGTTTCGGTACGTACCAGTCAGTCGAGAGAATGTCGACATCTGCTCTGCATTCATGAAGAATCGTGTTCGATACCACCGAGCTTTGGCTAAATTTTTTGCCGTTGGATGTACATAAGACGACTTGGTGACCATCCCATGGTGCCATGGGGTAAGAGCAACAAATAATGGAGTGGTTCAGTAAGAAGGGAGAGCAGATCAAGGAATACCGGCTCATCAACGCCTTTTCGTTTAATCATTGCATTCAGGCCCTTCCTCGGCGCAGCTTGCCGAGCTGCACCGCCATGGGTCACGCTGAGCCGAGGCGTCGCGACAGAGTCTGCCGTGATGATGTCGGCAGACCTACGTCGCGCTATACCGCCATGAGTCGAGGCGGGGTTGGCAGACCCTGCTGATCATTCCCTACCTGCACCTGCAGATTTTGTAAATGTCAGCACAACATTTCTGAAGCTTGCCTGTGCTGTAGAAATGTACCCCATACATCCCGAGTGCCCCGACAAACCTAGCGCTGCGATACCGTAAGTTGTTATTGACGGGAGAAGCCGTAGGTGAGGGCTGTACAGATCATTACGGTAGCGCCCTGTAGCGCCAAAATCTCGGCAATTGATGGCTGCCGCAAAGGCCGATTTGCGGCCAACAACAAAGTACTTGTAGCGTTCCAGAATTATATCACAATCTCCGAAACTGTGAGGGATAGCAAAGAATTTATGAATTTCTATCTAGGTAGGCACAGCTCGGCAGACTCTGCCGACCTTGGGTCCACCGAGCTGAGCCGAGGCGCCTCGGACGCAGCATGGTCCGAGGAAGGGCCTGAATGCAGTGAATGACCAGTTTGCGCCAAGACGGCGCGGATGCTGGGGCTAGAGAAATGACGGCTGCGACCTCGTTGCTGATGCTATCTGAGTGGTCAATATGCAGCGCGATATCATCATCATCATCATAGACATTGAGCTTCTCGAGCTCAGCGATGAATGGATTGACACGCTCCAGTCCCGCAAGCGTGCTGCTGTTGAATTCGGTACCTTTGTCGAACATGGCCCACGGATCATGGATGAACCATCGAATCGCATGTTGTCCCTCGTGGGCGGGGAGCATCCGATGATAAGTGCATCCACCTGACAAAGTGACTGCCGAAACACCGTCGGGGAGTTTCATGAAGTCGTCGTCATAGACCCCAATAGCAGTGAGAGCGAATATATTGTTCAGCTTCCGTGTGATGTTGGCAGTTTTGCGATCCGTGATGAAATAATCCCACTCGTCCGGATAGGGAGGGAGGTGGGGCTGATAATGAACGCCTTTTGGTCCGCATACGAAGCATTTGTCGTGTATTTTTTCTCCTGTCAGGGCCTCATTGTGGCGTCAGTGAAAATCCATTGCAAGCCCATGCAAAGCATACAGTATAGTAGGGTTCCTTGGATAGTGAGACATCCTTGGGTATTAATTTTTTAAACGCTTTCCAGGTTCCTTCCAGATCAAAATTCCCCTATACAGTACATCATATACTCTAGTCCCGTCTTCTGAATTAATTTCAGGCCCGGAGACGCATCAGTGCTCAACGGGGAGGTGATTTGATATAACTGACTGCCTGATCCGGTCATCAATCACTTTCCTTCTCGCTGATTGTGCATTAATCCGGTCTCTATTGGCATCAACTATTTTCCTCATGAAAGTTTATCCTCCTGGCTACAATCTTCCCTGAAAGAGTCAGGCACTCTGGCGAGATTGATGAGTCAAAGATAGATCACGCACGCGAAAGGCGTGACACTTTTGTTGACACGTGACACCTTTGAAGTTTTGTGGCACTCAAGTCTTCTGTCCGCGCCGGTGTCCGGCTCCACGTCTCCCGCGCTAGCGCCAAATCCCACCGTGTTGCGCTAAATCCGACGGTCGCAAATAGCCGCCGAAAGGCAACCGAAAGGGGCCGGTGGAGAATGATTTTGTGTGACATCACGCTATTCAAGGACCCCGACGTGTGACTCTTCGGCCGTCGAGAGCAATTTTTTTATCTGGCTACATTTTACACACTTAATTTGTGAAATTCTGCAGCAGTATAGCTCATCCTAGGTTCTAGTATCTACGAACTTAAATTCAGATTTTATTTCTGTGCATTGTGGACTCGGCAGCGGAAACATGAAAGTGGCTATTCAAGGAACCCTACTATACTGTACTTGAATACCACAGATCTTACACTTTCTATTCCACCGCAGGCCGAGCGATGAGGTCGTTTGAGAAGTATTGAGGTCGGAAATGTGATCCCACCACACGGAATTGGATGCCGTTCGAGGGCGGTGGCGGATTTGATGAGCAGACAGGTCCATTCGACGGATATCAGCCCTTTGAGTATCGTCAAGCCTGAGCCGATGCACAGCTCGTGCTTCGGTATTGTCCCGACGGATTTGGGCAGCTCTGTCATCAGGTAATAGTGAACGTGAGATTCGGTGAGCACTGGCATCTCCGCTCCGCCTGTGCCCTCGGTCGTAGCTATCTTCGCGAGTCCTACGCTGCCGCTGTGATTCGCGACGGAGCCGACGCTGATATTCCACGTCTGTTTCGCCACGGCTGAGATCTGCGGGCGACCCGGCCATTTTGGCGCAAAGTTGACGGAGCGTGTGAACTGATAAACAGCTCACACTACAATACAGAAAGAAAAGCTCACATTCAATGCTACTCGTTGGAAATGCTGTATGTCTCGTGCTTGTTTTACGTAGCGGTCGCGATAAGGGATTTAAGTAGGTGGAAAGGACTTTTGCGTAACGCGAGGAAAGCCCTTGAACGACAAATCGGGTGAAATGAAAGAAGCCGTGCAGAGACGTTTAACATCACGACCAAAAGAAGCCACGCACCATGTGCCGCGTTAGCGTTCCCCCTGTTACTATTAGCTCTCGCAGGTTGGAACTGAGTGGGTAGTGGAGTTTTCAGACCGTTGTTAAGCGCCTAGAAGGTATCTTGTCAGACGAACAGCACCTTGTGAGGGAGTACTGCCTTACCTGCAGCACTCGCGACGGCCGATTGGCCGGGGCTGCGGCAGCTCTTAAATCCATGGGAGCTGTGGAGAAGTAGTTTTTTGAGCCGGCATTCAAGACTCTGAGAGTATGAGACACACCATCTACGTTCATGCCCCTTTGTCTGTCCGATTCCTCGTTTCTTCGTCTAGCGCGGGATCTGGCTGCATTGCGCGGTCGAGTGGTGGCATCACCGCGCTCACGCCTTTCTCTCTCTCGGCGCCGTCTCTGTGCGACTGACCGCGCGGACTGTGGAGAAATATTTTCGATACCTGGCATTCTATTCTCAAGGTCGTGCCCATTCGCTCGCACGATCTCATTGTACGCCGCCAGGGAATCTTCGATCCAATCTTCATGCGCTTCCGGTATGGTATGTATGCTACCCTAAACTTAGCCACTCCTCTGACCAGTGCTCATACACGCTCAGCGCTTTGAGCGGTGCCAAGTTCTTGGTTCGATTTTTTTTTGAGGCCCCGCGTACTAGACGATCCTCAACGGTGTGTTCTTCGTCAAGGTTGGATTTTGAGTACCCCGTGAGTACGGCAAATACCTTTCTCAAGGTATCCCAGTTTTCCTCGATTTCTACGCGATATTTGATAGGTAATGACCAATACCATATTTCCGCTGCACCTTCCAACGGCCCAACTGTTGAAAGACCAGTTCGGACTCCTGGGCAATGTCGTTAATTTTCAACATCCACCTCATTATGGCGCATATCAACATTTCCATCCCACGTCGGTATGTTGTCATATTTCAACTTGAAGTCGAAGTGAGCTATCTTTGCAGGACTCAATCCACCACCTACAAGGGGAGCCTTTACGGCGTCAGGCAGGGGTGCAGACTTATGCCTTTCCGAGACTTAAGTCTCCACAGCAACATTAATGAGCCTTTATTTCGCCGGAAACGGCCCCAGCTACTCCTGGCTACGACAAACAAGACCTACAACTTGAGTCTGCACTTCAACAAGTGAAGCGCTCCATAGATAGTCTGGACAATCTTGCATTCCGTTTCGGCAATGCTAGGGCGTTGTAGCGTTCAATGTCTCACCTCTGTAGACCTGCTTGCTCTTTCGACAGTAGGCCGCGTGGAAGATATCGCCGAACCTTTTTGCGCGGGGAAGGGCCGCCCTGCTTTGCTCCAAGAAGGTGATCGGCAAGTTTCGGAACCAGAACACAATCGATTAGGAGTCGTTTGCGTTTCAGGATCGGGGACGCAATCCTCTGCGTAGCGTCCAGTGAGGGGGGGTTCTGGGATGACGGAAGTGGGCCCATCTCCCGACACGTGATTGTACAACGTATCTCCCGCAGTGGATTTTATTGATGGCTGCATGTTGTCGTAAGGCGTAAGTCGGGGGACGGAAGGGTGCGGGGACACATTCGATGGTGCGGGGACTGATGAGCTGGCGGTGAGGGGATAGTTGTGCGTTTCGATAAAGAAGTCTGGAAATAAGTTGGGATTTCCAAAGAGCTGGCAGGGTGAACACAGGGCGCACCTGTGTCCGGATGAAATGTTTCTTCCCCTGCGGTTAGGCCGCAGGTCACATGCTTTACTGCACAGGTGAGACACGCCCTGGCTCTCCTAGTCGCCTTGAGCTCAACGCAAGGGTGCTGTCCGGCGCACGCAGAACACCCCTGGAGAGAAGTCAGTCGCATCGATCTGTAAATGAACACAGCATGCATACCTTGGATCGCACAATCATCTTATCCGAATTGAAGGTGATGGCATCGTTGAATTCAGGGTAACCGTCGAGGAATCGCTGATACATCGGACCAGGCAATTGCGTCGCGGGGGCAGAAGATTTTGGGAAGGTAGGCGACATCATGCCCAAGGGTTGGTTCTGTGCGGCTTCGACTTCAAACCGACTGGGCGCTTCGCCAGTGAGGACACCTTCGGTTACAGAGGGTGCGAAGTGTTCAATTCTTCCGGTTGTTGTTTGGGTGCGCAGCTGTAAACGGTAAGTACTTTCCGGATATAGTTGCAGATCTGGTACCATGTCAAGCTCCGGGCCAGCTTGAATACGCGCTTGGTTCTCTGCGGCTTCGAATTCAAAGGTCATGAACGCTTCGAAAGCGAGATCATCTGGGGCGTAGGTATCGGATATGGATAGGGTATCCGGTGCAGTACTAGTCTTCCCCGCGGGTGATGATAAAAGCGATACTTTTGGATCGGCTGCGGGGTGCTCAACACTGGGAAAATCGGTTGTGGTTTGGGCGGGGAGCTGTAAGTGGTATGCATGTAATTGCAAATTTGGTACCAGCGTGTCAAGGTCCGCGCTTCCAGGAATGAATGGCTGGTTCTCTGCGGCGTCGAATTCAAACCGGGTGGGCGCTTCACCAGCCAAATCGCCTTCAGGGTAGGTATCGAGCATAGACACGGGGACAACTCCTCGGTTGCGGCCTGATGCTGGGAGACTGTCGGAGGAACAAGAGTTGGATGCAGTTCTAACCATGCCGCGGGGCACACGACGGTGCTGTACCTGTTTTGGCGATGAGATGTAAGGAAGTGGATCGGCGGCCATCTTGACCTGAGGGTGGCTGAACTCGGAAAATGCGCCCTCCAACAGTGAAGGATCGATCGTGTCGTGCTCGTAGGGTCCACTTTCCCCAAGGAAAGAAGGGTTGGAATTGAATCGAGTCTCTGTTGGGGGATCTGTATTGTGTGGTATAGAGAGCAAGGGGGCCTACTCAACCGCGTTCAGCCAAAACAAAAGTTAGAGTGGAATAAAATCATACCAAATGTCCGGACAACTCGGCCAAAATTAGCTCAGGTTCCTGGTCCTCGATGCTTGTTCGGAGGAGTTCGATCGCGGAGATCAAAGCGGCGAAACAGTCGGGCGAGGTACGCTGCATCATATGCATGCTGCGCCAAAGACCGGCGTTTTCTGTCTCTAGTTCTGCGACTCGGCTGCCAGGGATCACTTCAGCATTGATAAGCAATGTATGAGACGCAGACTAACGCTTCCAAGGCTTGGAACGTCTCTTTATGACGCCGGCGACTGGAAGCAGCCGCAGCGCGATTTTTGATGCGGCGCGCCTCAAGCTTGGCCGCGCCGTCTTCCAGAGCTCCTAGGGCCACGGCATGGTCATCAGTAGACCTTCCAGACGAGGGGACAACAGACATTAAGACAGGGAGTGGTCGTCCGTCCAAGGGCTTCATTACGAAAACTTTCCCGCGCCGAATATGATGGTTATCATGCTCGGAATGATCCGGAGGAGTACGTAGGACTCCTGACTTTCCGCCAAAACGTGGCAACCTAAATCGGGAAATTTGACGAGGGCAGCCTAAGGTACTTACTATAGGCCGCAGTCACTCCCCACCAACAGTCACGTGGTATGTCACGCGTGCCATGACGCGGCAAAAATTTAGAAGTGGAAACTTGGCCAGAGGTCAAAAAAATTCAGGTTTTTTTCAAGGTACAAATGTAGGTCATAGATGTCAAGGGAGCCATTGTACTGGCTTGAAACAGTGATCAATAGTCACTATAAGAGTTATAAGCTTTGCCACCAACCTCCGACAACCTCCGACTTTGTTTGTTCTGGTGTGTCTTATAGGCTATTACTCTATTTGGACCGTGAGAACTTACATAAGCAGCAAAAATTATGGTGTTCAAAAACTCAAATCGTGTCCATTCGCTGAAAGAACCATTTTTGCATTGAAAAAAAATAGGTGAGAAAAATATTATACTGCTCCATACAGACACAATATTTTCGAAATCTAAAACCAAGGATCTCTTGAGAGGACTCAAATGCACCATTTCCTGGTTCTATTCCTATACTTGAAAAGACAATCTACACAGCCTCCCCCAGGTCACGGGGTATCACATGATATTCTCGTGACCTCGGTGATGTTTCCGTTTCGGGTATCCCACGGCTCGGAATTCACCGTGTACCCCAAGGCGCCACGCGCTGCGAGCGTTAGCGAGCGGCAGTGTGGCGCCGGAGGGCTCGGAATCCGCCGTGTCTGTACGGAACTGGGAATCCGCCGTGTCTGACCGCCTGTGGCGAAGACACGGGTGCCTAAATCTAGTTTGCATCTAAGTGTTTTGTGGCCAGAGCCTTATCACTGTCACGCTTTGGTCACGTGACCGTTAGTGGGGAGTGACTGAGGCCTACCTTAACATTGAACAAGATGCGAAACCAGGGGGAAAATTTTAGGATTTCCATTTATGGGAATATAAAAAATACCATAAAAAACTGGAGATAGAAGTGTCTAGAACCACACTTTGATTCATCTGAATCGATGCATTTTTGCATGAGCAATGGCCTCTCCAAGTGGGGTATTTTGGGCATTTTTTGCGGATTTTGGGGCAAATTTGTGGGTTTTTGGCCAGCTTGAGGAGCTCCCTCTTGTTAGAGCGTCTGTCTACGAGAGACTACACCTGACGCGGCACTCTTGCAATGATTTCTTTCGGGATTATGGCATACATCGAAAACCGAGTACTGTACAATTTCGTTCAAATCGGCAGTCACGCGTCATGCACCCCCCTGTCGATCACGAACTTCGGTCGATGTCACGCGTCGCTCGGGCCTCTGTTGAACCTCCAAGTGGTCACACAGGCCCCAAATTGCCTAAAAAAAAAAAAAAAAAAGGCAAAAAAGGCAAAATTTCCGGTTCAAATGCCGAAATTTTCGAGGTGTCACGCAAAAAATCGGCGGCTGCCGAAATGTCGAATAGGTAAAATGGTCACGTGTCGCACCCCCTGTCGATTTGAATGAAATTGTACAGTAGTGCAAGACTTCATTCTACTTGTACAGTAGCTCTATGACAGGGTAGACATATGTCTACCTGGGTAGACATAAGGTAGACAGAGATAGACTGGGGTAGACCCAGGTCAGTCTACGGGGGGTCTCAACGCAGTGCTTGTTTGGTTGGCGGGGGCTCTTGGTTCCAGTTACGCATACCCTAAGGCTTTTCACCTCTTCACTTTGGCCTCTCAAACCAAAGACAAAGTCATAATGAAATTAGTATTAGAATAGTGCTATCAGCGCGGATTTATCATTTTTGTCCTGTACATCAGATATGACGGCTTTCTTGGGAATGTTGAGCAATATATAAGGGACCAAGGCCAAACTCAAAAATCAGGCCTGAAGGCCCTGTGTATGCACTATTTACCTACAACTTTTCACGCGAAAGCGAGTCAATTCATCTCAAATTGAAAAGGCCTTAGGATTTTTACACAATTGCGGTAAAATCAACAACTACAGGCCGTGAACTGAGAAAGTTGTTCTCTTTTTCTTAAATATGGCCCCTATTATACCAAAGAAGACACTGGGTCCCAATCGCGAATAGACCGGATACTGGTAAGGAGAAACTTGTTTGAACATACATTCGAATGGGACATAAAAACAGTCGGAATAAAAACTGGCCACCGACTTGTGTCCATGAAAATAACATCAGAGAAAGCGCCAACAATTGGGCACGGCCGGTGGGCATGGCCTGCCCATATCACCAAAGATAAGTTGCTTACAAAGTTCATTCAAGAAAAAGGGCTAGCTTTAGAGGCTAACCTCAAGTTAGTCTTAGCTCGGGACACAAGAGATGACTCAGACAACGCGCAGACTCTGTGGAAAGAGTTCAAAGATGGAATAGTAGCCAAAGCGCGAGAACGCGCGAAGATTGTCATGCCGAAACTGGATAAAGACATCAAAGAGGTCGAACTTCAGTTGGAGATAATTTTGGCAGACCGATCCCTAACAGACGAGGATAGAAAGCTCTCGGGAGCTGTCCTTACTGAAAAACTTGCCACTCTGCATAGGAAACGGTTCCGAGAGTCCAAACTCAGTGCGCAAATACGAAACAGACTTGAGGGCGAGATAATTAGCAAATACTGGTCGCAAATAAACAGGCCATGTGAACCTAGGGAAATCATCCACCGCCTGCTGAGCACCCCAGGACCTCTCGACGAGCCCAGATATGAGACCAACTCGAAGAAGATGACAACCATAGCCAGAAATTACCATAAAAAAATACAGAAAGACAGGCGCGAGAATGTTCAACGGTCTTCTTGACTTCGACAAGGCGAAGGGCATCGAACCGGACAAATGTGATAACCTGTTGTCTTGGCTTCGCGGAGATGGGGCATCCCACGCGACCGCCATGCGCCTCAAGAAACTTCTAGCTGTTACCGAAAATATTTATTACTCCCTTCGCAACTTGATCAGCACACCGGTTTCTTTTGGGACTATGGCTCTGCTGCATACATCGAAACCGAGTAGGGCAAGCCTTCATTCTACTTGTACAGTAGCTCTATGAGATCCTGCATCGCGTAGTTGATAACTGGTGCTTCGGTCACAGTACCTCTACAGTTTGGACAAATGTGGACAGGAAGCGGACGGATCTCGTTCCAGCCTTGATGCATTGTTGCGTGAGTGGCGCTCTCCCATTCTGGTATAAAGTATTGACACTGGAAGAGCGGATAGTAAGCATTACTTACGGAAGTGATTCACAAGGCATTCCCGACAAAAAGTGTGTCCACATCCCGGAGTTCTGCCAGCTCATTTAGATGCAAATATGGACATCTTTGTTTCTACGCACATGACGGGTTTCCACATTATATCTTGGCAGATTGAGCATGTCAAAGCCCTTTCGAGATCTTCACCGGACTAGACAGGATCAAGAAAAGTTCACAACGCTGTGAGTATGCTCACTACGAAGCGCATTGTAGCAATTTCAGCATTAGCTGTTTCGAGTTGGGCGCGCACTGAATTAAGCTCGGCCTCAACCAAGCGCAACTAAGATTAAACGGAATTGGTGGAGATGGCCGATGTATGATTTTGAGCGGCGTACCTTGATGGCTGCGTCTTCATCGGCCGCTTTTCCACGTTCGGTTCTAACTCTGACAGACCCTGAAATATTGGGGCGACAGGGATAGATATTGTTTTGTCCATGAGTGTCCGCTTCCCCGAGCTCCTGACTGAGCGCGCATTTGTCGAGCTCGTCTGCCGGGACGTTAAGTCTCCTTCATTTCAATGACGATGCTGAGAAGGGGCTCAGATCATCACACATTCCCTGAAGAATATTAAAAAAGATGTTGCTTTTGATTTCAAGGAGGCCCTTATTAATTAGATGAGAATTCACGGTCCACCAGGGAACGAAAAACAGAGCAAGAAAATTCAGCGGAGAAGGAAAGGAAAAACGGTACTTATATAGAAGAAACGGGGAGTCTAACGCCGAGCATTACATTGTTATAATGTCCAGGTGGATTGTGGACGCAGGAGGGGGTCCGAGAGTGGGTGGACACCGAACTCCCAGTCGCCAATAGTGTGAATGGCACGGGAGATTTCGATAACGCGTACCATAATCCTCCAGATGGGAGGTCGCCTGAAGTTGAACCAAAAGGTGGTTTGCCTGCGCCAGCCAAAACTTCTGTGCCTGGAGGCCCTCGGTTTGGTTCTGGGTTATCTGTACGCTAAGATAGGGGCCGGCACTCCTTCTTTCGCCCGATAACCTGGCGGGCGTCAAACCTTACAACCACAAAACATCAGAGGAATGATCAGTGTGAAAGCCAAAATACCTGATCCATGAATTATCCAGGACTTCTCCATGTTCATTAAATCTATATTTATGCCATCCTGACTTCCATCCATCAATACGGAAGTCAGCGTCGGGGCGAAGAGGCTCTGTGATCTTCAATGTCTGAGGCTGAGGCTGAGAATTCCAGCGGAAAATCATCGACCCTGGACACAGCTGTAATCGGGTAGATGCATTCAGCCACTGATTCCGCGCTAACTTATCAAGAGAACTGAGTCCATTGTATGGGTGGAAGCCAGATTCCTGAAAATCGATGGCTTTGAAGTTCAGTGGAAAATATAGCCGGTCATTCATTCGCGCTCACCAAACGCCCACGGACTAACTGCCTCACTCGATAGCTCATACAACGGATAGCCAAGATGTATCGCGACCTCCTGGCTTTCTGGGTTGAACCCTTTGCCCCGGTTTGGACTTTTAGGGATCTGAACTTCCCCCTAACTGGCTGTACTCCATGGGCACCATCGACCCACGGACCCATCTAATCCAGCCTACGGGCCTCCGCTCTCCTCGTTCTCTCAGCGCTCTCGCTTCGGTGACTCGGTCTACCCACCACGACTTCAAGCTCGTGAGTCGCAACCCTACCCAGTGCCGAGGAACCCAGTATATGTTGTGTGACATGGAGAGAAAGCACAAAGCGCGTCTATCATCTGCTCTGATTCCCTTTACATTCCCCGACATTCCCCGCCTTGATCTACCAGCCTCTGTTATCTGCGAACTAATATCTTTTTCAGCTTCGCCACACCTCTGTACCAGCACAGCACGTCCCTCGAGACGACACTGAGTCTCCACCTTCTGATGTGCAGTCATCTACTTCCTCTTCCCTGCCTCCTGCTTGCCCAATGCTAACTGCTTGGACTCACGAGTTTTCCGAGATGTGAATTCAAGCTCGTCGGTAGTAATCCGAGAATCCTTTCGCCTCGCTTCCACCCTGCGCCGCGCCGCTTGAATCTGCGTCGACGCGGAATGACACCCCTATAGTCGCAATATATTGGTCTCAGGATTCCTTAGCGGCACTGCCTCTGGAACAAGAGGATGTCAATTTCAGGGCGCAAGGCACTCCGAGACTTCGGGAGAGAAAAGATGAAGCCCGAGAACACCGAAGTGAAGAGCACCGAGCATGCAACAGTTGATACTCCTAGAAATATAAAACCAGGGAGGGCGGGTGGGGCCTCGAAAATCTGCGAAGCAAGCCCAACAGCGGACCAGGTGGTGAGCGCAGTGAGCAGAAAGAAAACAAGTTACGAGACAAGATTGATTGCGTGATATGTCCTCGGCACCCGGCTGCTTTATCTCTCCCTTAGGCTAGCTGCTCGCAAGCTCGCATAGCTTCAGCTCTCAGCCAGCTCGCTGGGCAGGAGCAGTCGTACGGATTTCTGAGAGAGGATGAGCATGAGGACAGCAGAGGGTAAAGGAGAACGTGCCTGTATCTCCTGGGGAAAAATAGCGGATTTCCTGGAGTCATGTGTGGGGGTGAGGCTGGGTGAGGCTGCTGGAATCTGCTATGTATTCAGTAATGGCAAGTAGAGGAATGAATCAACAATTACCGACGAAAATTCCGCTGGATGCGGGGCCCACTGGTCCAGATTCCCGTCGAGGCACACACTGGGACTCTAACGGGATGGACACAGCATTCACTGGGTACAGCGAGAATTGTCCCCGCCATATCTACCCATTGAGGCACACAGTGACACCGACCAGCTTCTCGTCGTAGAACATATCGTCCTCGCAAAACTGTTGATATGAAAAAATCGGAGCATGAGCAGATTCTAGGGTAATGAGCTGGGACGAAAGACGCACAATGTTCTGCAAATTTGTGAAACGTACGAACAGATGGGCCGTAATCGTCTAGAGGAAGAGGCCGCGTCCTGACCTGAAGCCGTTTGAATGGTGCAAGGTTGACGCGTGGCAGAGTGGCAATTATCAGTCGTGAAACACCTAGTATGGAATGGCCACTCACCGGCATCCAGCTTCCCATCGAGCGCTGTTGGATTAACGTGTCAGATCGGATGATTAGAGAGAGATGAATTCGATGTTCCTGACGTTGTTTAAGTCGGAGAATTTTGCTGGCTATCCTCCCAGCACGGCTTGAATCGATTGCACAGTGGCCAAAATACTGTTTTGATGCAGAATCTCGGCACACTGTTTGGTGACAGCCTGCATTTGTTTGGATTGGCATGGAGAGCCCTGAGCACCTTTTCAAAAGAACCAGGGCCGTCAAAATAAATCTGAAGAGACAGTCTGAACCAGAATTTTGCTGGCTATCCTCCCAGCACGACCCCATCAAAATCCGGCTTGAATCGATTGCACAGTGGCCAAAATACTGTTTTGATGCAGAATCTCAGCACATTGTTTGGTGACAGACTGCATTTGTTTGGTGACAGCCTGCATTTGTTTAGATTGGCATGGAGAGCCCTGAGCACCTTTTCAAAAGAACCCCCAGCACGACCCCGTCAAAATCCGGCTTGAATTGATTGCACAGTGGCCAAAATACTGTTTTGATGCAGAATCTCGGCACATTGTTTGGTGACAGACTGCATTTGTTTGGTGACTGCCTGTATTTGTTTGGATTGACATGGAGAGCCCTGAGCTCCTTTTCAAAGAACCAGGGCCGTCAAAATAAATCTGAAGAGACAGTCTGAACCAGAATTTTGCTGGTTATCCTCCCAGCATGATCCCGTCAAAATCCGGCTTGAATCGATTGCACAGTGGCCAAAATACTGTTTTGATGCAGAATCTCGGCACACTGTTTGGTCAGAGATACGATCCTGCAACTGCACGATCTTGTCGGTAACAGCCTTCGGCAACGGGGCTTGTGCAGGTCTCGGGGGGCGTCTAATCGGGTGAATGACGTTCGGAGCGGTTTGTACGAGAGGGACTTGGAATGCAGGCCCGTGATGTCGGGGCCCCGTTAAACAAAGCTAGTAAACCGTGTATTTAACCAACTACTATAACCGGTTTGAAGCCACCATAGGGAAATACCTGCTACCGTCTTCCAGAGAAAATAAATGAAAATTGTATCCCTCCAATGTTGCCTCCTTACATTTGAATTTTTGGGACAGAAACACCGTAAAACTTGAGGGTAGTTTTGGCGGCGATCAACTTCGGACCGTGATCTCCGGAATTTCCGCGGCTCATTGCGTCATCGGCCCCACTCAAATGTAATTTCAAAGTACTTGCCACATTTTTGCTCTTCGTAGGCAGACTGGTTACGAGCCTACACATTTTCCCCTGAACCAAGATATGCCAGTGTTCAGGAGGACGAGGCGAAGATATCTGCAGGTGTTGGGAATTGGCCGTAAATGGCAATCTGCCAGATCCCCGAGCTGCTTTAGTCATCAGTGATTGATGTAGAATTCTCACGAATTATATAGAATATTCTAGTTTAGGTAGTTGTACAGTATATAAACTCGAGTGTGTGGGCCAATCTCTTCACGAGATTGCAACCCCAAAGCCTCACAGCTACAGTGCAACCCATTGAATTTCGTATAGCTTGCACTCTCTTTGCTGGTTCGCTCATCCTCGTCATCCTCCCACGCCGTGTCGAACAACGTCAATTCACTTCTCGCTTCCGTGCCAAAGCTCAAAGCACAGAAGAAGGATGGATCCTCGGGCAATACTTACTAGGGATCCGCCGGAAGCGCCGGGTGCTCGCGAAGCGGCATCACCCGCACATTACGATGTCACGATTACGCGTCTCCTATTTTTCCAGCTCAATTTTTTCTGTCCGTTGGGCCTGATTTCGGTATCAGTCGAACCCCCTGGGGAAGCGCTATCAATTGAACGACTGTACATGGAAGTGGGTTGGAGAACAGACCGATGAGGGACGGATGGATGGAATTTGGGTATATGGCGGAGAATTACTACTGTTGATCCAGATTCGACATTTCAACTTTAAAAATGGGCAAGTCGACAGATTTTCAGTGCTTGATAGGTATGGGTGATTGTTTTTCAAATCGAGTTCTTGGTTACTAACACTTGTTTCACAGATACCAGAAACATGCTCAGACAGATCCTGAAAAGTTGAAGGATGTTCACTGCTTCAGTTTGCCACACATTGGGACTGGAAACAGAACAGGATTATAAACGCGGAAGCAAAGGAGTATTGCCATACATTGTCAATATCTGGCCTCGCTTTCGACCTGTCCGTGATAATGATGAGCTCTACTATGAGAAATACTGCTATGCAAGAATGATTCTGCACCACCCATTCAAGAACTGCTGGAAAGTGAGGACCTGCCTCGAATCTCAGAGGAGCAACGTGGCAAGTATGTCAGCTGGACAGTTGCTTATCATGCAGAATGTCTCGGCCGCCATCATGTGCATCTGGATGACACTCTCCCAACAACAGCAGTAGTTCCTGAGGAGGACAATGAAAGTGACTCAGAGTCGAATGATAGTGAAGATCCTGCAGAACATTTCTATCAGGCAGAATGGATGTAAGAAACTGGTCGTGCTCATGAATCTGAAGCCAACCTTTGGAAACCTCGGGAAACGTGACTTGGATCTGGAGTATGACTGGGTCGCTAATTCCCCTGATCAGCCAACAATTAATGCTGCATCAGAATGGCTGGCGGAGCAGGTGAAAGAGGCACCAAATGATGAGATCCAGATTATGCCTGAACATGACTACACTAAGTTGAAGGGAGAACAGGCTATAACCAATTCCACAAAAACTGGGCCAGAAGATGGCTCTGGGGCCGTGCTGGAATTGAAATCAATCCGAAGGGAGACGAATTCAGCTTCGGGCCCGGCTCACCCACTTAAGTAGTGCTATGATGCGTCTGCGTTCGATTCCTTTGGGGCGCAATCCTTTTTTTTTCTTACTTTCTTCCGTTCCTTCCCCGCCCCAACTGCCTATATCTGTTGTACGTCGCCCGGGATGTAATCAACTGGATATATCAATTGCTTTATTTCACTGCAACTCTCAATGGCCTCAAGAGAGCCATTGTACTGGCTTGAAACAGTGATCAATAATCACTATAAGAGTTATTGAGTGCTGCAAGCTTTGCTGCCAACCTCCGACAACCTCCGACTTTGTTTGTTCTGGTGTGTCTTATAGGTTGTTACTCTATTTGGACCGTGGGAACCTACATAAGCGGCAAAATTTTTGTGTTCAAAAACTCAAATTGTGTCCATTTGCTGAAAGAACCATTTTTGGATTGAAAAAAAAATGGGTGAGAAAAATATTATACTGCTCCATACAGACACCATATTTTCGAAATCTAAAACCAAGGATCTCTTCCATGTCAATCCAAACAAATACAGGCGGTCACCAAACAAATGCAGTCCGTCACCAAACAATGTGCCGAGATTCTACATCCAAACAGTATTTGGCCACTGTGCAATCATTTGAAGCCGGATTTTGACAGGGTCATGCTGGGAGGATAGCCAGCAAAATTCTGGTTCAGACTGTCTCTTCAGATTTATTTTGACGGCCCTGGTCCTTTTGAAAAGGAGCTCAGGGCTCTCCATGTCAATCCAAACAAATACAGGCGGTCACCAAACAAATGCAGTCCGTCACCAAACAATGTGCCGAGATTCTACATCAAAACAGTATTTTGGCCACTGTGCAATCATTTGAAGCCGGATTTTGACAGGGTCGTGCTGGGAGGATAGCCAGCAAAATTCTGGTTCAGACTGTCTCTTCAGATTTATTTTGACAGCCCTGGTCCTTTTGAAAAGGAGCTTAGGGCTCTCCATGGCAATCCAAACAAATACAGGCGGTCACCAAACAAATGCAGTCCGTCACCAAACAATGTGCCGAGATTCTACATCCAAACAGTTGACTACCTCTGGAGAGTCTTTGATAAATGCGGGATTCCCGAAGAATTCATTAAGACTATAAAGGCACTGTATAGTGACGCGTGGACGGACCATCGCCCGTGCGCAATGAGTCATTCGAAAATATAATAATACCGGGTACGAAGGAAAGGGGGGTTCTTTTTTTTTTCATAACCAGGTACAGCCACGATTTTCATTAAATTCTAATCTAACTAGCAGTTAGATCCCCGGCCATTTCGTCCGCATAACGGATCGGACATTGAACCGCAAGAAGGGTATGTTGAGGGTGTTTGCAGGTACTTGGTAGGGAGATCACGGTCGTGTCCAGGTGTTGGTCCTCTGACTTGAGGGGAAATCCAAAAATTTCTGCGAGGCCGTCCGCATGTGGACCGGACATCAGCGCTCCCAGTGAGAAACCCGTCTTGGGATAGCTTCGGATATCCTGGATTTTTTCTGAAAAGTGCCAAAATCCTCCTGCCTGGTGTTGGTTTTTAAACCGCATCTTGGATCTCAAATTTTAGACATCGTGATGTCATCGCGTCATCGAAGTTTCGCGGGGAAACTTGAATGTTTCAGGGGCCCAAGATATCCCAAGAGAAAGGGCCAAAATTCTGACGCCTGGTGGTGGGATATCTCGGATCTTCCTCGGTTTTCCCAAAAAAAACCTCGCAGGATATTCCAAGATATACCAAGACACGTTGCTCACTGGGTATGCATCAGCCCCGACCGGGCCCGACCTCCCATTTCCGTCCGACTTTTGGATGAGACATTGAAGGCTTTTTCGGCCGACTCCGTCCGCATTCGGATGAGGCATTTGGCCAATTTTTGGGCCGTTTCCGTCCGCATTGGAATCGAACCTGGGTGCGTGACGCGTGACTACCGATTTGAAGGAAAAAGTACAGTACATCTGAGCAAGAGGTGGGCGGACAGAAAATGGATGATATCATGCTCAGAAATCCAAAGGAGGGGGGGGGGGGGGGGGGGGTCCACGCGAGCGGTTGATCGGTCCGAAGGCACACGGACCGTTCTCCGCACTCAGAAAACGCTGGCAAGAGCCGGCGAGAAAAGTTTTTGTGGTGGAGGAGTGATGACGTAGGGCCGTTCGGACCGAAATCGGCGACAAGGGACGAGAGATCAATTCACTCGAGAAACTTTTCGAAGCCAAAGGGCGATGAATGCGAGCCGGTAGCCTCATTCAGAGCCCATGTTTATGGGGGGTTCGCTTTTTCTCGTTAGCGATCTGTCAAGAATTGAGGGAGCTGTACTAAAATCAAGCGATTAGCCATCAAGAAATCGAAAAATGGGCCGGATCGGCCTCCGGTGGCACTGCAAAGCGGTGCATGATATCGCGGCTCTTTCGGCCGACCACCTCTTGCATCTGAGGCCCAATTAATTATAAGCGAGGGTACCACGCAGCCGTGGCTTCACCCGAGGGTCTCTTCTCTGAGAGCAATGGTGATCGTCCCATCGAGGATCTGGATGAATAACGACTCCGTAGTTGAAACGAGTCCGTAATTGAAACGAGTGTACCACGCAGTTTCACCCGAGGGTCAGTAGGAGTTGATAATGTACCACAAATAGCATCTCGTCCGCCATGATAGTCAATCTTAGCGCCCCAGTGTGTAGGCAACCCCCTCAAATTTTCTTAACTCTCTTGGGTCAAGGGGAAGCTCAGAACATTGACATTGGTTTCGGCATCAATGTGTCCACTCACTGTGCTCACTACGCACTCAGGGGAATCATGATCTATTTCGGACCGGAAAATTGACCTCCGCCGGGGGCATCCCTGGGACCCGAAACCATATATAAAGATGGTGAGCTCGAAAAAGCAGAAAATGAAATGTCAGGTCACTCTTTTGGTCTATCAGCTCACGGGACTCCGACACGCGGCCCTGATTCGTATCTCGGCACCAATTCAACCCCAGTTTATAAATTCGGTAAAGATATTGAGTTGATGGATGGGATTTGAGTGTCTAAAAAAGTATCAGAGTGGAAGTTTTCGATGATCCAGATCATCCTAACATTGAAGCAAATTCCGAGGTTCCGGGCGTCAAGCCCTCCGACCTTCACATATTTGTACGGGGAGCGATACTTCCAATTCAGTGGTATCGCGTACCTCGACACCGCCCTGGTCCACATCCCTCACTACCAGCCTCGCAGACAATCAAACGATCTCACACCCGAGGACGATCCATCCGTCCTGCCGGTCCCGCAGTGAAGGAGTTTCACTATATCTCCCTCTTTATAAAATAACAGGTGTCTGTCTGAAGCCTTTAACGTCCTACATATGGTCTTTCTGACCCGAATCTATGGATTGTCTCACAACAAGCGCTCAGCGCCAATTTCTTTCACGGCGCTTGGGCTTCAATCGGCGCTAATCTGTCTCTTGCGCGGGAAAGCGCAGTTTACACGGTCGCCGGACGATCCTTTGACGCTGAGAGGCTGTTAAAATCAGGGAGGGGATGCGAGGTCGCGAAGCGGCCGAGCAGCATACTATAGAAGGTAGGGCCGTGGGAATCCAACACCCTTATGTAATCAGCCATCAGTCGCAACTTGTAGGTGTGACTGCTCAGCACCATTAATAGTTAGGGGCATTCTGAGCAATAGGGATCATTCTTAGGGTCATTATGCATAGTTCATATTGACCAAACTCAGGTAAAAAAAAAAAATTGGCAGAGTAGAGAGGCAAACAAATTTTTCATTTCTTTTTGAGTTCCAGAACACTTTTTACAGCTCCCTTTGTTATGCGTCGTCATTCATTCTCTTCCGGTCCTGCTATGTCTCACATCGAAAAAATCACCTACTTTCTTGCAATTGGTGTTTTCTCTGGTATTGCGTTATGCATCGACGTTTATTCTCTTTCAGTGCTGTAATCGAGAAACTCACTAGCTGGACTCTGTGTGATACTCTGTTTAGTGCCGAGTAGGCGATTCAGGATATACTTAGCTGTAGTGCGGCCGGTTTTTTTTGTTTTTAGTAAGTTTTTGACAGAATGACTATCCTGCTCAATTTTGCCGTTGGTAAGCTGCCTTATTGCGTGTAAAACTAATTGTTAACACGTCAACAGTTTTATGGCAGCGACACCATGAAGCCAAATCACCACTGGGCAGTTCACATTCCTCAGCAGGTTCGCGACTTCGGGACGCTGTACAGTTTTTGGGCTTTTCTCACGGAACGCCTAAATAAAATCCTCAAGAATGTGAATAGCAATAATTGGGGCGGGGGTCTCCTTGAAGTGTCGACGATGCGAGAATTCCATCGAGCTGCAAACTTGGACGGGTTGGTATGAAAAACATTATTCTTTACTCTGAATGCTGCTGAATGAATGCCTTTTAGCTCCATAATATAATGAATGAAACTGCAGGCGCTTCTGAAACCAGTGCATTGCACTCTGAGCATGAATTTATGAAGCTATTGCTGGGTGTTGAGGAAGATGCTCAGGCGCTTGGAACTATCCAGGATGCAGTAACTCACGGTATTCTGCAAGCTACCTGTGTTTAAGAAACCGGCACTAATTTGACCTTCAGAGCAAAATCTTTTAAGTGGAGCTGAAAATGCTCGCGCAATAACCGGAACACTTGCACATGCTGCAGAGGAGCTTGATAATGAGTACATCATCCTCTGCCTCATCCAATATTACAAGGGCAAGGGTCACGACCTCAACTTCGATACCTGGATTTTGTTAAGGGGCCGCCGAGTCTCCTTCCATGCGGATTGAGCAATCTGGTCATTGGGAAGCCGTAGTCGAGCCCAGCGCACAACCGACAAATCTCCTTTCATAGGACCGTTCTGGAATAACCAAAAACCTTCGGATCGTTCGAGCTGCATCTCCGTCCAACCGGTGTCGATACTCGTCTCGGGTGTGGAGGAGGGTGTAGCCATGTCCCAGGTCAATTGAACATTGCACGATCTTCGCCTCTTCTGGATCCAAATCTGGGATCATGGCTTTGAGCACGTTGACTTGAGCTCGGCGAAGTGCACGTTTGGCCAAGTTTGTGTAAGGCTGTGAGTGTGATTTTATCTCCTGCCCAAATTCCCAATTGTACATTCAATGGTCCACTCTGAATACAGTGCAGCAGGACCGATACGAATTGCCTCCGGGCCGAGATGGGTCATCTGGTGAACACTTTGTCAGACAAAGTGGATGCGCTTGGGCATGCCTTGGAAGTACAATGTTTTACAGCAATTGGCAGTACCTAAGGCGCGGATTGAAAAATATTTGTTTTGGGATGTTTTGGAAGAATTCCCGATATCTCAATGGTTCTGCACTGATTCACATGGAACATAGATAGAAATACTCAGCTAATTCATGCCAAATTAGTGATAGAAATAAAGTTGCAAAAATGATGTATATTCAGTGACATTGGTTTAATGGGCCATTTTGTGGATGAATGCAGTTTACAGGCATCTAGACACATCCAAATGATGTCGACCATTGTCAGGTAAGGCTATGATACATTCTACGAGTTGTAATAGATTCAGATTTGCAAAGACCTCAGCAGTAAATTCAAATTTCACAATATTTCCTGATTGCAGTGTATTGTTCATTGTCCTGATGTGTTTACAAGCATGATAGATTGAACTTTTGAGGATTACGACTTTATTACAAGTTTCAGGATGTATCAAAGCTTTACCTGACAAAAATCCACATCATTTGGACTTGTCTAGATGCCTGTAAACTGCATTCATCCACAAAATGGCCCATTAAACCAATGTCACTGAATATACATCATTTTTGCAACTTTATTTCTATCACTAATTTGGCATGAATTAGCTGAGTATTTCTATCTATGTTCCATGTGAATCAGTGCAGAACCCGTTGAGATATCGGGAATTCTTCCAAAACATCCCAAAACAAATGTTTTTCAATCTGCGCCTTAGGTACTGCCAATTGCTGTAAACTCAGCAACTTACTTGATTGCAAGTTTGTGGCATTTGACGAGCTGTTCCATCGGGATCTTCTGTTGATTAAAACAGCGAATAACACAGATGCCCTTGCATAAATGGCGCCATTCAGCATCCAGAAGTATGCCGTGGAGAAGAGCAGGTGCAAGTTCGACGATGTATAGCAGAAATTCCCAAGCCTTGTACCCACTCGTGAGCTTTTCGGCTGGGTTGCGAGGTGGTCGGTCGAATGATCCCAGAAGATAGGGTGTGGCGGCAGCAACAGATTCTCCGTGGGCCTTCCAAATATTCCCCGGAGAACGGCCCATGACCAGGACTTCTTTGAATCCGGCTTTTCACAGTCGAGTGTGCCGTGGAAGAGGGAGATGATTAAGTCGATGAAATTGAGACAAGCCCAGTGCATGAAGTCGCCAGGAAAACATCCGGGTATTCCCAGCATCTGCTTACGCTGGAGACTGCTAAAGAGACTCGGTTTCGCTATTCCAGTCTTCTTCCTTCGTTCCTTGTATTCGGTTTCATTTCTAGATGCTAGAACATACTTCAGATTCGCCTGATATTCCTCTTCGGAGGGTTGTTGAAGTGTCTCTAGATCAACGTCGGGATGATCGCAACCTAACAAACGTCAGTATAGCTACAATACTCGGAATACTCGAACTAACCTGGCAGCTTGTACATAATCTGTCGGAAGTTTCATGACAGGATAATAAATAGGCTTCCCGTGTCTTTTCGACAACCTTTCAAAGGACAATATAGGCGACAACCATATACACCATGGTGACCGACAAGACCGTTGAGATGTGTCATGCCAGGGCCATCAGCAGTTTTTAGCAGCAAGAATGGACGGCAGGTGGATACTTTGAGATCCGACGCATCCCAAATACGAAGCCCTTCCTTCTGCAGTGTCCCCGGAAACACAAACACCCGCATTGCTGAGCATTTGTATCACGCGGGTGCTGGTACCGGATATCTTGAAGAATAAGCCGAGGATGAGCCATCTGACAGGCCGGCGGCTTCAAAGCGATCGTGATTGAGACCCTACTAATGTCGTAAGTGCCAGGTTAAACTTTCCTTCATGCCGTCGTAACTGTTTGAACTTCGATGCAGACGTTTCCCCACACGATACCAGCTGGATGAATATTGCCTTATTATTTCGATAGGTCCGAATTTATTGTAGTTTTTGCGGTGGTGGGGTAACGTATCGAGGTGTGTTCCATGCATACATCATTCTGAAACGGACGAGTTCCCCGACTTAATTCATCTCCACCAGCTCTAATGTAAGATTTGTAGGCTCGTCCCCATCCGGTATCCAGGTCCAAATCCATCACTCGCTAACGCTCGGACAGTCCTGGATACCGGCTGGGCCCTCTCGGCGCACTTTAAGCGGGGTTTTGCTTCCCCTGCCATTTCAGAGGTCGGTACTTCGGAAAAATATGCCCCCAACTTTGAACAAAAGTGCTCAAACTTCCTGTATGAATAATTGATGGTTTTAATTCTCTATCTAATGAGCCCCGCATGTTTTTTTGATGGCAGATTTCATGTCGTCGTCGTCGTCAAATGGTCCGTGCGCAGCGACGAGCACGACTTGGTGTAAGATCCTAAAAGAATGTGAGCTCAATCAACTTGAAATCGAATTCTGCCCCACTTTGGTATAGGAAATTTTGACACTTTTTCAGAGCATTTCAGAAGCTCCCAGGTCGATTTTTTCTAAGTCAGGACCTCTGAAATGGCGGGCCATTCAAAACCCCGCTAAAACAGTACCAAGAGGGCCCAGTCCGTTAACGACGATCTCCCCGTTGTGCACTCTTTGTCTGATTGTTGGCTTTGTTTGCGTGATTTTAGTAATTCAGGCTTACGTCCCCGTCTGTGGGCACATTGTGAGCGGGAAGCGCGGATTACTGTACAATGCTCGACAAGTTCCCCACGCCCACAAATGCCCAGTCGTCAGTCAGAGTGCCCTTGGAACAAGACACGAGAATATCAACGCACCAACTACCACCCAAAGGCCCTTGAATCCCGCTCTGCCGATACCCGCGACACACATGGCAGTCGAGCATCTTCTCACAAACCCCAAACTAAACTGAGGTTTCGCCCTGACATCGGTTGGTAGAATGCGAAGAGGTGGCCTCATTGGGTTCCTCAATGCACCTGGCAGCGATACTGTGGGTGGTCGGCGATCAATTCGGCCGGGGATGTCCGAAGTCCTTCGCAGATGTGCTGTGCACAGCCACGTTATCTTGTGGAAAGTGTCCTGAACAGTTGGTGTTTTGTTTTGGTTAAAGGGAAAAAAGAAAAAAAAAAAAAAAAAAAAAAAAAAAAAAAAGTACGAGTTATGCCGTGCGCAGCATTGGCCTCCCCCCAAGTAGGTGTGTTCAACTTGCACTGCAGATCTGCAGGGGATGGTCCCTTATAATTTTTGATGGGATCAAAAAATAAACTTTTTGCCATTTTCATCATGTTTCCGCATAGGACAGCTGTAACTTCGATTCTTGATACTCGATTAACCTAATTTTTTGACACAGTGTCTTCCCACATGTTCTCGAGGGGATGGAATACTCCGATAGGGAATCTGACTAAAATTGACTCTCCATTGCTCCCTTTTGCGGGGGCATAATTTTGCTGTCCTAATGTGAAGCGCTCTATACGGGTAATGATCTTCAGGACTTCCCATAAAGAGTCCTATCCCTTAGAGATCATGCATTTGTATACCATATCCAAGATTTAAGTCAATCTGAGACCTGTGTCCCGAGTTACAGCTGTCCTAAGCGGAAACATGATCAAAATGGCAAAAAGTTTATTTTTCGATCCCATCAAAAATCGTAAGGGACCATCCTTCGCAGACTTGCCGTGCGAGTCGAACACACCTACTCCCAAGAGATTCTGACCGAAATTAGGCTCGTAGTGGGTGTTCCAAGCAAAATTTTGCAAAACAGAAAAAAACGGCCCGCGCCTTATGTTCCGCAAATGGCTGTAAGAAAATCTCGCACCCATTGTCCTCGTCGCCCAATTTGGCAACGGTCACGGTCACCCTCAACCCCGTCGTGTCGCCCCCCGGCTGCTGGACCGTGTCACGGTCCTCGGGCGGTCGCCTCCCTACAAGCTACTACAGTACCCCCCCGCAGTAAGTGTGAAGTACAAGCATTATGCATTCATCTACTGATATGTTATAGGCTCTGGCTCCATGTAACTCACGCTCATCGTCCATCAAATAGATGGGTCCATCGTTCATATCATTCTCCTTTCCCTGCCCGAGTTCGCACTCTCAATATCGGCACCGTCGTCCACGGGTACCGCGAAGAATGGTTGATACCGAGGGAGTCGCAAGATTAGAAGACCACAGACCAAATATGTTTTAAAAAATATGATACGGGAAACACCATAACGCATTCACTACTTTCGCTCTTCTGTCGGGCCAACCACAACCAATGTGAGAAGTACTGTCCGCATTGTTATATAGAGAAAACTGGAGAATGGTGCGGTCTACATCGGCGGCTCGCGAGGGATGTCATCCACCTTGAAGCCCTGTGCGATCCACTGCTCTTCGAGGAAAAGCAAGCTTTCGATTGCATCCACAATAGTCTTGTTCCACGGGATGTACGAATCAGCCCTGATACCGTATTCCCGATCGAGCACCTCGTGGTCAATAGGCAACTTGTACGCATCCCAAACCGGGACCGTCTGGGGGTCAGCGAGGCGGCTTTGGAGTTCGGGGTGCTCCTTGGCGAGGTATTTCAGAGCGTCCCTGAAGTCACCATCGTGCGGTGCGCACGTAGCGATGCGCCTGGGATGGTCCAGGGTTTTGGGGCTCAGAGCCGCGAGGTGGATACGTGCGACATCACGGATATCCATGATGCCCGTCGGGTGATAGTGGTAGCAGACGTTATCAGGGCGGAGGAGCTGGTAGACGAACGCATTTGTTGACAGCGTCGCAAAATCAAACTTGGGCACGATGTGCTGAAAGCCTGGAGCATGGGGACCGAATACCCAGGGAGGGTTGACTATGAACCGGATGAGCATTAGACCCCAATCGTCGTGAAGTAGTGGACTTGCCGATGGTGATATCCATGTTGCTGTGGTTGGCTGCGAAGTTAAGGACGGCCTGTTCCCCGGATACCTTCTCCCCGAGATAGACCGATAAGCTGTTTGTGGTCATGCCATTCACGGCTTGTTCTCTGGTGCATGTGACGATGTCTGTTGGGATCCGGTTAGAGGACTGAACAGAAGAGGATCTCGGCCGGAGGCTCACCGTTTGGACCGTATTTGCCTGGCGGAAACGTGACCATGGATCCTGTAACGACAACATTTGTGATACCAGCTTTGTCCGCCTCCTCCAGGATGTGGACCGCTATGTTCGCCTGACAGCACATCAGCCAAGTTGACATGTGGAACTGGGTAAAATGCCAACTACGTTCAGGGCGGTGTCATTATCAGCACGACCAGGCAGGGGGGCGGCGGTGTGAATGATTGCGTCCACGCCTGAGCGATGCATGAGGACAGGAGAACAAAACCAGGTAGGAGGTAGATACCAGCAAGTGGGACAGAGAAGTCCCCGACGCGACGTCAGGGATATTGACGGGCTCGAACTTCTCATACTCGGAAAAGGCTTTGGCCAACATCGCAAATTTTGGGCCTCGAGCTGCACTGCGTGATAAGGAGAATGTGAGGTGGATTCTAAGTGACAAGTAAATCAGGTACTACCCTCGCACACTGTATCCTGCCACAAGCAACTGATAGACGATTTCATAACCGACAAAACCGGCGGCTCCAGTCACCTGCAGCCAATAAATCAGGAGAGTTTGTACTGGGTAGGAACATGACTCACGAATACAAGTTTCATTCCAGACATGACTGTCGACATGGATTGCTATTCTGCGCCTCTCTTTATACCTCTCCGACACACGACAGGGTCGGAAACATCGTGGGCTACAAGACAGGGTCGGCAATTCGGCATGAGCGGGGCCACGAGGTTTGGATACGTAGATAGAAGGTTCTGCGAAGCTGGCTGAAACAATAAGTACGTATGCCTTCTAGGTCCCACGAGCCTGTGACGATGCGTGTACCATTTGCGGCTTTAGATCGCACGGACTATTCGTCAGGCCTGGGTCCACAAATAACTACGCTGATGCCGTCAATCAGCGGAGTACCTGTACCATATTTTCCCACTCACACCTGAATCAGTATAATACATACATCCGCCCCCCGGGCCCAATTGATCGGAATACGGGGTCCTTTGATGCTTCATTTGTGACCTACTGGACAATTTCATTCAAATCGACATGGGGTGTGACGCGTGACTCATTTTACCTATTCGACATTTCGGCAGCCGCCGAATTTTTGCGTGACACCTCGAAAATTTCGGCATTTGAACTGAAATTTTTGCCTTTTTTGCCTTTTTTTTTTTTTTTTAGGCATTTGGGGGCCTGTGTGACCACTTGGAGGTTCGACAGAGGCCCGAGTGACGCGTGACCTCGACCAAAGTTCATGATCGACAGGGGGGTGCGTGACGCGTGACTGCCGATTTGAACGAAATTGTCCAGTATGTAGGCTTGGGTAATGCTCATATAAATCTGTGGAGAAAAATTCGATTTTTCGGTCCGTAAAATGGAGTAAAACTGGCTCTGAGCGTCGCAGGTCGGTGCGTGATAGAGTAAATCAGGGATAGGGATCGTCACCGTCCGTCCCGGCCGACGGACGGCACCAAAGACGGCCGTCCAGTGGACCGTCCGTCGACGGTACGGTGGGACAGCGTCCTCTCACGGCGCTCGACGGGACGGGACGGTGGACGGGACGGCCGTCGACGGTGGACGGACGGTCAGTCAGCAGGTAAGTCGTCATCCCCCGAATTTCCCAAAATAGGAACTTACCTTACCGTTTACGTGCAGCGCGCGAACTTGATTATCACAATCAACCCCTCTATTAGTACTGCCACTTGCGTGGCTGTGAATGTACAATAGTGAGGGGGCGGGGAGGCAGGAGCTGATGGGCGTAGTGACGGCGTTAACGTTGTAGGCGACGACGTTGATGGATGCACACATCAGCCGAGCCGCAGCGGGATGGAGTACGTACCGCTCCTAAGTTCGTTGCCGACGTCAGGTGACGTGGCAGAGCGTTGTAGCCGTCCATCCGTCCGTCGTCCGTCTTCAGGTGGACGGGACGCCCGTCTTCACCACCGTCCGGCGACGGGACGGGATGCTGAGGTGACCTACAACACAGCGACGGGACGGGACGGTTGTCCGTCCGTCCGTCTGCCCAACCGTCCTGGACGGGTACGGTGACGATCCCTAATCAGGGAGCCCGAGAATTCTTTTCAAGATGCAGAGGTCTTGGAGGCGGAATTTCTGTTGGTGAAAACAGAAGCGATGTGGTGCCAAATGCAGGGAAAAGTCGCAGAACGGTGCGAGAATGAGTGCAAAATGACCTAGAAACGGGAAAAACACGAAAATCTGGGGGAAAAAAATGCATCAAAGTCGGTCCGGAATAGAGTAAATCGGGGATTGAGGACCGATTTTCATAGAGTGAATCTGACCAAATTTCCGAAAAATTCCGGACCGACCTCACCCCAAGTGACCGGGGGCCTGCTCATACCGATTGGGAGAACATAAGCATGAGAACAAAATGTTCTTAGAAAGAGGCGGCGAACGGAAATTAGGCTTGTCGTCATCATGCGTTATTTTGCCATTGGTTCACAGGCGATCAAATAGAAAGCCAATCTCCTGGTGTGGATGCTTTCACCTGGTACTGAGATGCACGTGGAACGTTGATCTCGGCCAGCCCCTGCCAGCCCCGGGCATCCTAGACAGCTGGTCGGCAACCAATCGGCGGATGTGCTTGACTAATAGAAATATGTGTTTGTATCGAACTCACTGTGTGTGCAATGAAAAATCTCACCAGAAACAGGTCGTGGACGCGTCGGTTGGTTCGCGAAGAAGAAAACACAATGTTGGTGGGAAACTCGCCATCGCGTAGTGCCTAGCCCGCAGGACTGAAAAAAAAAATCAATCACCCTGTGGCAGGCGAGTAAAAGTTGAGTATCTACTCAGTGGTACCGCAGAAGAAAGGAGCTGTGTCGTGGGAGTGCGAAACATCGAATTCAAAGATCGACGACGGCTCAGTCAAAAAAACATATGAAAGGTGGGCTAGCGTGCTGTACTACGCTCCGGCAACACTCGGGTGCGATGTACGAGAACACAGTGGGAACGTCGATCTTTGAGTTGAGCTTGCAGCGAGAGAAGAACTAAAAGTCGTCAGGTATCTATATATTCGGATGCGGGATCAATCTGACCTGCAGTGTAAAAGATGGGAGCCTCACACATGCCTACTGTATGAAGGTGCATTCAAAGGGCTGGCATTTTGAAAAGCCTGACCTGATGCAATAGAGATGCATTCAAATGGCTGGCATTTTAAAATGCATGACCTGACACAATAGAGGTGCATTCAAAATGGCTGGCATTTTGAAAAGCATGACTTGACGCAATAGAGGTGCATTCAAAGGGCTGGCATTTTGAAAAGCATGACCTGACACAATAGAGGTTCAAAGGGCTGGCATTTTGAAAAGCATGACCTGACGCAATAGAGGTTCAAAGGGCTGGCATTTTGAAAAACATGACCTGATGCAATACCGATGCATTCAAATTCAAATGGCTGCCATTTTGAAAGGCATGGCCTGACATAATAGAGCTGCATTCAAATGGCTGGCATTTTGAAAAGCATGACCTGGCACAATGGAGGTGCATTCAAATGGCTGAAATTTTGAAAAGCATGACCTGGCACAATAGAGGTGCATTCAAAGGGCTGGAATTTTTGAAAAGCATGGCCCAATGCAATAAAGGCTGGAGGAATGTTTCCCTTCCAGCGCAGTCCCAGAGCGTGTTTTCGACTGCGCCAATCGCGAGTGGATAGCCCTGACCTCTGTGAACATTGCCATGTCCTCAGATTGCACCCAAAGCGATTTTTGCCTTTTCTACATGGCTGGCATTTTGAAAAGCGTGACCTGGCACAAGGGACTTGCATTCACATGGCTGGAATTTTGCTTGTCGAATGTTTCCCTTCCAGCGCAGTCCCGGAGCATGTTCCTGCTGGCACTCACAGTGGTACCAACAGTGCTGACAAGGTAGTCCAATTTCTGGATCAATCCATTCCTGAGGCCAATGACCAGTGATCCACAGGGTGGAAAGGCATTGGAAGATATCCAACATAATGCCGATAGACGTGTACTGGGGATGCGGTGGAGGAAAGCACCCACCTGGAGGTCGATAAAATCTAAGCCAACATCAGCGAAGATATATAATTGCCGAGGGGATGCTCACTGGTCTTCCACACGAAAATCATATGTCATACATAGGTGGCGAAGACTCGTAGTGATTGTAGTGATTGTCTTCATATGGATCCGCATAGTGCTGGTATTTTTTATGGGAAGGATGAACATTGTCTTGCTGCATTTCTCAAGCAAAGCCTGGACATGGAGGAGAAAAGAAGGCAACGAGTCTGAGTCACGAATGAGATGGGTAATATGGTTCGGTAGCGCCCAGAGCGCGTCTGCATCCCATAACATATTCTGCCCGTGTCGATTTATCGACCCGGGCCCAAGCCATCCTTGACATCCACCACAGACATCTTTTTCTCCCAAAGCCACTCGCAACGAACTCTTTTATACAGGGATGAAATGGTGTTAATAAGGCTTGGTAGCGCTCGGAGCACGTCTGCATCACATGAAATGTCCGTCAAAGCAATTTGCGAGCTGAAGGAGTCCGTTTGACTCGGGTCCATATTGTGGGGCGCGGGGTTCAAAATGCCATTGCGGGGCATTCATGAATACCAAAGAAGGTCACTGAAGCACGTTCTTCAAAATGAATGAAAAATACAATAATGGCCGAAATTCACGGTCATTGAAGCACATGCTTCAAAATGACTGGAAAATTTACTTAAATGCAAGGCCATCGAAGCACGTGCTTCACATTGAATGTCTTGCGGAAAACGGGAAAATGGCTCTGGGCAGAATCTAAAGCCAGGGAAATGTTTGCAATGACCCTAGCTATGCAGATCTGCAGCGCGTGTCTGAGAAAGTGTCTCCAGTGGAATTAAAAAGAGAAGGTCATTGAAGCACATGCTTCAAAATGAATGGAAAAATTACAATAATGGCTTAAATGCAAGGCCATCGGCGCGGCTCAGAAAGTGTTTGCGGGACTGCTGTGGAATTCAAAAAAAGAAGGTCCTTGAAGCACACGTTTCAAACGAATGGAAAATACAATAATGGCTGAAATACACGGTCATCGAAGCATGCGCTTCAAAATGAATGGAAAAGACTTAAATGGAAGGCCATCGAAGCACGCGCTTCACTTTGAATGCCTTGTGGAAAACGCAAAAATGGCTCGGGGCGGAAGCTAAAGCGAGGGAAATGTTCGCAATGGCCATAGTTATCCAGATCTGCATCGCGCGCCTCAGATAATGACCGTGAATTTCAGCCATTATTGTATTTTCCACTCATTTTGAAGCACGTGCTTCAATGACCTTCTTCTTTTAATTCCACGGCAGTCCCGGTCATTGAAGCACGCACTTCAGAATGAATGGAAAAAGTACTTAAATGCAAGGCCATCGAAGCACGCTGAAACGCTGCACCTAAGTGTAGCTGTGAAATCAAATACAAGAGCAAGAAGAAGTCAAGCTCCAATATATTCAATCTCAACCACAACTACTCAAATGCTTTGTTATGTGTGTTCGGGGCAGTGGGTCAGGCGTATTGACCGTCAATCTCAAAGAACTCTTTCCAAAACCTTGCCAATTCACACAGTAAGTGCAATGATAAACCAATTTTATTGATTGTCCTAGGGGACTACTATTTAAACCTCTACCAATATTGGACTTAAGCCGATGCTTGACCTCGTAGTGAGATTCCAAACAAGATGTGTACAGAGGACTTCAGGCTAATTCCACAGCTCAGCCCAATTCAGGACCTCAGGAACGCCACAGCTCGGTCGTGTAACACTTGTGAAAGAGCTCACACTGACTCCAATGCCTCAGGGACACCACAGCTCAGCCAAAAGGCATCAGGCTAATCCCACAGCTCAGCAGGGTGGAGACAGTCAGAAAACTCGAGACCTCACGGCGCCACAGCTCAGTCAAATAATGACCTCAGGCAACCAACAGCTCAGTCTGAGATTCTGGTCCAAAATGTGCCAATAAAGGGGGCGGAGTTCGCTGTCCATCTACTTTACATGCCTGTGTTTAAATACATCTACTTGTCTAAAAGGATATAGAGTCTGTGAGAAGAAATCCGCTTTTCTGGGGTTAAAACTCCGTGTAAGACCGACAAAACAGCGCTCATGAGTCATCTGTATCGGTCCTAGCAACCCTCTGAGTTGTTTGTAAGCCAAAACCGAGATATTCCCCAAGGAAATACACAGCCTGATTGATTGTTTCTATGATCCTGGTGTCTCCATGGCATTTATGAGTCATTGGGACTCAGAAAACAGCACCCAAGGCCTCTCTTGCTGTTCAAAATGATCCCTAGATGTCCCCAGTGATGTTTAGCCATCTCCGACCTCCAGAAAAGCCTGGAAATGCCCAGAGAATTCCCACAGTTACCCAATAAGGTGAGATAGTACCCCTATTGGATGTATCCTCTTCTAAATATTCCTGAGAGCGAACCAATGGTTATTCCTTCATCCTGTAAACTGTATATATGTTCCTTCCAATGTCCCATGTGTTTAATAGGTGGCCTAGCATCTATATTGCACTCAAACTTGTTGCACAGTCAGTACAACTTGCAGGAGTGTTTCTATAGCCAGTATGATGAATATTATGTTTGAAACTGGTATTTCAACGCATCCAGCAGCCTAGTACTCCGTCCTGGGATAGACTAGCACTCTAATATAACCTTATTGACGGGTTTTATCAGTTTATCCAACTGAAAGGTCGCAAAAATTGTATTATTTAAGGCATGTTCAATTTCATGCCTCATCAATGCACTTTACATTGAATGCCTTGCGGAAAACGCAAAAATAGCTCAAAATGTTTCCGGTTGTTGATTGCAGTGTTAAGTCACCAAACAACGATGATATCTCCACGACGGCATGGATGGATACTGGGGTCCGATTGGAGACGGGTGAAGCCCAGGGGCTTGAATATGGAGTCAATGAAGCGATGCCATTGGCGAGCCGATTGTTTAAGACTAGACTCGTTACCAGTCTGCGATACGGCAATTGGGTGGGGTGAGGTTAATTGCCGTAGGCAGACTGGTACAACTCAGGACATTGTGGGGCATGGGTTTCAAAATGCCATTGTGAGGCATGGGGTTCAGAATAGGTCCATTGTCCCTCCGAGGACAGCCGAAATACATTTTTTGCCCTTGCTCGCGGGGCCTTCAAATCCGGAATGCAGGGTGTCTATTCAAACCTTAAATATGTCAAGTGCTCGCTTATCCCTGCCGAACCCGGTCGAAATATATTATAATGCATTGGATTGTTGGTTTCATAGTGAGGCACGGGGTTTGAAATGGCATTGTGAGACATGAGGTTCAAAATGCCATTGTGGGGCACACAGTTTAGAATAGGTCCCTTGTCCCTCTGAGGACAGCCGAAATACATTTTTTTGCCCTTTCTCACGGGGCCAAATCCGGAATGCAGGGCATCCATGTTGAGCTGCTGAAATCAAAGGTCGCCATCCAACATGCGTTCTCGCTGGGTTTGAAAAAAAACTAACCCAGAAGAAGTCGACTGCATGATAGACTTCAAGCTCAGACCTCTCGGTGCGAAACAACGACGAAGTTCAATACAATTGTAGTCGTTCAACTGGGTGCGGGGGTCTCACGGTTCGCATTATGCCAGAGAGATCCAACAAGATTTCGGGAAAGATGTGTTGAGAATTGAACTGTACTCTGCCAAGGATGATGTGCTTCAACATATAATGAATAGGTTGACTCTGAATTCCCCGAAGGGCAAATTGAATGTCTTTTGAATTAACAAACATGAGATGTACTGTTGAGCCACTCCTTGCTGGTTGGATTCAAATTTCGGTGGGGTATTTGTGTTCAAGGGGGATTTCGAATCAATGAGTCTATCCCGTTGGGACGACTTAGTCAAACAAAATTTCCAACAGTATTCAGAAGTGCACATAAATGGCTAATATTCTCCCTTGTGGGGGAGTATATCTCCATCTTTATAAAATTACGACGTCCTGTCCGTTTGAAGCTTTTTACAACACTTTGCGGAACATAGGGCGCGGGCGATTTTTTTTTCCTTTTTGGTCGATTTTTGATCCCCGCGACCATTGCCCCTCTAGCGGGCTCAATTCTCATCCGTTCCACTTGTAAGTATGGTCAATCGATTCGTAAAGTCCATTCGCAGTGCTTGGCGTCCTTGGACTCTCGAAAATTCACACAGAAATGATGGCAATGAGTTTCAGCGTATTTTCGCGTATTGCCCCTATAGCGGGCTCAAATCTCATTCGTTTTACATGTAAGTCTGCTCAATCGAATTCTAAAGTCCATTTCCAGTGCTTGGAGCCCTAGAATTATTGATAATATACATCGAAATGACGGTAAGCAGTTTCACCATGTTTTCATGTATTGCCCCTAGCTAGGCCAAACCACAGCTCAGGGTGGTCTAATTTTATGAAAATCGAGTCCTGAGACTTGGACTGGGCAGTGCTGGTCGCGCTACAGAATAAATAGATTGAACACGAAAGCTAAATGTGAGAGCTGGAACTGCGCACGGGGCTGGTGGCGGCGATGGTACCCGAAGACATCCTGGTCGTCGTTGTGAAAGGTGAAGAAGAAAGGGAGAAGTCGGTAGTAAGAGGGTGGTTACAGAAGGGAGAAGAAACGGCGAACGAGGAATGGGTGACTGTCGTCTCCTAGAACGTTATTTTCTACGCGCAGTTGGCTCTTTTCTAGATGCGCAAACAAATGCCATCCGCGACTTCAAAGATTTAACATATTCTGATTACTTCAGTCTCTTCCGCTTGGTTAAATACAGATAAAACAAGGCTTGCGAACCATATTACTTCAACGAGCAGGGAAATTCGTCCGAAGCTCCTACCATGCATGTAGTCCTCCGCCAAGGCTCTCATCCCCATCTCAGCCGAATCTAATCAGTGCGCCCATCCAAGGGAGAGCTCTTTTATCTTCGAGCTCTGTTACAGCATAGGCCCTCTTCGTCTTTTTCCGATGTGCGCACCGTTGACGGTATCCAATATGACACATTCCAGGACACTGCCATCGAGCTGGGCCTTTTTGCAGATAATAACGAAGGGACTTATGCGATGATGGAGGCTATCCAAACCTTGCGAACACCACGACAACTTCGCGTCTTACTCGTTCATCTACTGGTCAATGACTGTGTCCCAATGCCTCTCGTCATGTGGGAAACATTCCACGAAGAATTGGCATATGACCTTACGCTTCAAAACAACAATTCCCTCCCTCTTGGCGCAAATTTTGCGCTCGAAGAAATGGCTCACCTCGTCGAAGAATATGGAAAAAAACTCAAGGACTTTGGCCTCCCAGAACCTGTCATCCACACACGCGAGGTTATTCATGAACTAGCGCGCTGGGGAAGCAATCCTGAGCTTCTGGCTCAACTTGCTCACAACGCCGAATCGATTCTAAAACCCGAGAAACGTGCTATATATGACTACGCCCTCTCTGCAGTTATGAATAACGCACCGCTACTGCTCTTCGTGGATGGTAAAGCTTCATGCGACAGAGTCAGGTCATTAAGCCGTATTGTTCTGCGCACAGCAATTGCCGCCTTTGCCGCACAACTATTTCCAGGAGGACGAACCACGCACTCTGGGGATCGTAAGTTGGCTTTATTTATTCATTTATTCTGGACTGCTAATGATGCACGACACTCTCCAGTTCGACTCGAAATACCCGCGTCGAGCGTTTAGGTCGAGGTCGGCACCCAGTTTGCTCGCCGCTGGCGCGGTTTCTTCGCGCGCTTGGAAGGTATGCACGGACTTGACCACAGCAATCCCCATCATCTCTGGCTTCTCCACTATTTATTTCTGGATGCGATAAACCTGGCTGGATATCATCGACGATCACCATCGGGATCGCAATCTTGGTCCACAATTTCAGCTTCAGCGAAGTGCTACAACCCTCCCCTATTATGCTCGGCATCTCCGACAGCCACTCCACTCCGATGGCCACTCAGCAATCACATGCTCATGGGTATCATGGTCACTCATCTCAAGCCCTGGAATACGTGAAACACTTCTGGTCCATGCGTGAGCGAAGATGGAAGGACAGAAGCACTACAATCGGGGACGATATAGCAGATCTATTGCAGTACTACATGTATGTATCTTGAGCCGACCTTGACCATACGTGGCCGTGGGTAGCGAAAATATGAAATGCATCAGAAAGAGTCCTCTAGATTTCTTATAGAAATTGGGTCATTGCCCTAGAGTACATTAGAGCAGGGTGGGTTACAAGAGCCAGGTAGGCCCCCCCATACTAGCTGCTCTTATACTATTCACCGAGCTTATTCATCCTCGGGGAGCGCATCACTCATCCCGACTACGCTGGCTGATCCCGTTCCCACGGTTGGCCGGGCTCCGATGCTCGCACAGCCTCCAATACTCCAGCACACTCTCTCGAGCACCAGCACTTCCTGTAGCTCTACAGTGTCTGAACCACTCCCTGAATCTTCACTACTGTATCTTTTCATTCAATTCGTCGGTCACGCGTCACAGAGGGGGTTGACGGCGACGAACTTTGGTCGTTGTCACACGTGATGAGGGTTCAACCCCCAGTTCATCGATCATTCACTGGCCTGCCAGAACGGCGCATGTTAGTTGGGTCACAAAACATGAATTCCGACGATAGAACTCCGTTGCAACGATGTTGAAAATGTATCAGAGCTGCCACCGGCACCTGAAAGGTGCATGAAGACGAAAACCGGGTATTTTCAACCTAATTCTGCCAGCCCCTGCTATGATAGGCCATTTTGCCTGCCGTTCTGCCCTCAGTTTGGCAGAATTCTGCCAACCACACTGCTTCTCATATGATATTTTGAGATTCTGAGAGCACTGCAGCTCGGAAGTCGCACCCCGGAATATTCTGCAAAATACTCAGAGCAGTTACCGCATGTCTCTGAGGCAGGCCAGTTGGAATCGTACCCCGGCGCCTGTGCATATGTTTCCTGGCTCTGGTTTTTTTCCGAGGGCTTCTCATATGATGTTTTGAGATTCTGAGTGCACCGCAGCCCAGAGGTTGTAGTCCGGAATATTCTGCCAAATGCTCGCATCAGTTATAGCGCCTCTGAGGCTGGCTAGTTGGAACAAGACGGACCCCCCGCTTCGCTCCGGAAGACGAGTTCACGACGAGAGAAAAAAGGCAAGGGAATATATTGATGTCCCATAAAAGTCAGAACCAAGTGGAAACAAATACAAAGCTATTCCCCGACATTGAAGGTCAGTGGATATAACAGCGTCCTTCACTACAGAGGAGCATCCATGTCAATTGAATCATAAATTGAAGAGAGGAATGAAACACGGACCATTATTCCAAACCAACAAAAAATCTGTATTGCAGCTGCTGGATCTGGCTGGGATTCCATGGCTACTAACGCCCGAGCATTGTCCGCTCGGATTCATTCAATCTTCGAATTCCTTTCTGTCCATTCACAGTGCAAAGCTTTTCCTTCTATGTCGGGTCAGCTTCGTCAATATCGATTGCAAAAGTGTGGTTGAAATCGGACAGACTAATTGTCTTTCTGATCCATCTTTTAGCAGCCTTTCGGCTCTGCACGGGGCACTGACTCAATGAATGTCCCTGTCCGTTGATTTCCATTGACTTCCTTCATTTCAATATTCGCCAAGGTGTTCAAAAATCGAGCTCGTGCCATCAAATGCGGTCTCTTCACTCGAATTCATGGCCGCGGAACACGCGAGATTGTGAACCACGGGACGCCCGCATAATTGGTATTAGCATGCTTCACTTGTTTTTGTTTGATCCACTGCTGCCAGGGGGGGGGGGGGGGGGGGGGGGGGGGGGGGGGGGGGGGGCAATCCCCAACTCCATTTCCTGATTTTGGCCTATCAGCGCAGAACTGTCACTCTACGCTTCGTCTTGAGATCTCTATTGGAGTCTGGCTCCTCGCAATCAATGTAGTGTGCCAATGGCACCGATGGTATGAAAGGGAATTATAATGAGATTCTCGTATGTCTGGCCTCTGGCACAGATTTCGATTCACGACCTTTCATGGACATCGACGCCGCCTTGCGTTCACTGGGACTATCGAGAGCCGCACGGTCCACTCTTTTGCGGCGTGTACCCCCGTCCAGCTTCAGAACCTCCAACATTTATGGTCAGGTTTGTAGACGGCAGACTGCTGTTCTTATCGACTTTCTGGCATTTGAAATTTAGCATTGCGAATTCTCCATCTCTTCATTTCAGTACACGTAGGGCAACCGGCAACCGAATTTTACAGACAGGTTGTTGTCCTGCGAGTTTCCTCTCCAGATGGAATTCATTGCAATCCGAGCTGTTTCTATTCAAGGATGCTATTGGTTTGTTCCAGGTTTCCCCTCAATAATTAGATCGGAGCATACCGGGACGGACGCAGACATCAACTACATATGTTTGAGGGTCACAGTCTTCCTGCGACTGTCAACCCAATCGGATGATTTATCCTAAATATTCCACCCAGCACATCATGATTCAGCTCCGGGTCCTCGCAGGATCCGATGCAGGTGTTCAATTTCACCTCTCGCCTTTGTCGCCTGATTTAGCTGAGGCTCCGCGATTCAAATTTTCTCTTTCCACTTACCCTAAGTGATCATCGAGTAGTCAGACCAGAGCTTTGCCTCCAGGCTCCCGCTTCCTCGGAAATTATTAGAGATCAATTGAAGCAGCATTCAGACCTTGTAATTTTCGCACTCTACCAACAGTGTAGCTTCATCTATCGGTTTCAATATCTCAGCAAAATTTTGAACCGTGGAAATAGTTTCGAAGCTTATATTAGGATCCTAGACAATGTTTCAACCACGGAAGTGCATGCCTCGGTACTCTCTAGACAGCCTGCCTTGACTACATCCTTCCACTTCCACAGATTCTCTCCGGTGTTGGCGCCAAGGGACTTCCCTGCTATCATTGATACGGGTATTTAACCTTTGGTGCCGACATTCTCTGGGGAACTAGTCCCAAGTCACTCTCCACTTCCAAAAACTGTGTTCACGGTTGTCCGCTACATTCCATGCTCGGGCACCAAATCTAGGACATTCAGCGCCGCCGTCTTGTTGGGTTAGCCGTGGGCGATGGTGATGCCCTCGTCTGGCGTCTGTGTTTGGGTGCATTCAGACTGGCCTTACCATCGCCCTACGACCTGGAGATCAGTGGTTCTGGGATTCATTCACCCGCTGCTCTCTCCACACCCAACAAAATTTCTACGGCACATATTCCACCAGATATTGAACTTGTGAGCCAGCCAATGGCCAATACATGGGTAAATTGTGCATCTCTCCTTCGTAGTTTCAAAATGAACACTTTGATCAAAAAACAGCGAAATCTTAAAGAGCGCATGGGTCGGGTGCCTCAAATTAAAATTGAGCGGGATATTTAACCACATATTCCACCAGATGTTCAGCTTACCGCTGATCCGTTGCTCAGCCTTGTACTCTCACTTGAGAAACCATGCCATCTTGCCATAGGACATTGAATGGCTGATTTGTGAGTTCAATATAGATGCCAGCGCCCGATCTGATAATCGATAAGGCTGCAGCACTTTTGCTCCTTGCTTCCTACCTGTTGGAGGTTATAACCACTAGACTACTCGTGCGAGTAGTCTAGAGGTTACACTCTCCAACAAAATATGGAACCCCTATCTTTGGAACTTGGCGTGCAACCAGACGGGTATTGAATATCCCCCGGGTTTGTTGCCCGAGTATCGCACGGTGTCACGGGGCCTCCCCGACATTTGCAATAAATGTCCTCCTTCATCGGGGTTCGATCCGGCGGCCTGTCCAGCCAACCCATTAGATAAGGGTTCCATATTTTGTTGGAGAGTATAACCACTAGACTACTCGCGCGAGTAGTCTAGTGGTTATAACCTCCAACACATGCAAGCCTGTATGCGGCCAATGCTACTAGTGCCAGTATATACAAGCAGGGGAGGGCATTTACAGCTGTTTGCGGAACTTAGGGCGCGGCTGTTTTTTTTTTTTTTTTTTTTCAGTGGTTTTCGGCAGGACAGCTGCTGCGGGTGCAATTCTCATCCGTTTACCTTATGAGTATGCTCAATCTATTAGGAATTCCGATGCGCAGTTTTCTGCGTCTTCAGATTTTTTACTTTGTTCTACAATCAAATTTATGGCTCAAGTGCGCATATTTTGGGTTATTTCTGGGCAGGACAGCTCTAGGATGAGCATTTCAACCCCGATTGCCCTAGATTTTTTATATGGTCGACTTCTATGTATAATCTAGTTCCTGAAATACCGGCATAGTGAATATAACTCTTGGTTTCAATCTAGTGGTCAGGACATATTGGATAGATTGAATCTCCATCAGCTTGCTGTTTTAATACGGTAGCCTGGAATCGTAGAGAGGTTCAATTCACTATCCCAGTATTTCAGGAACTAGATTATACATAGAAGTCGACCATATAAAAAATCTAGGACAATCGGGGTTGAAATGCTCATCCTAGAGCTGTCCTGCCCAGAAATAACCCAAAATATGCGCACTTGAGCCATAAATTTGATTGTAGAACAAAGTAAAAAATCTGAAGACGCAGAAAACTGCGCATCGGAATTCCTAATAGATTGAGCATACTCATTAGGTAAACGGATGAGAATTGCACCCGCAGCAGCTGTCCTGCCGAAAACCACTGAAAAAAAAAAAAAAAAACAGCTGCGCCCTAAGTTCCGCAAACAGCTGTAATAGGGCCAGCATAAATGCTGATATCATTGCACATGGCACCTTCCACAGGCTAAGGCATGCGAGGGCTTTCAGATCCACCTACTTGCAGCCCAGTATGTGCAGAAATGCATGCAGTATTGCGATTTGTTTGGGGGCTGTGATGTGACCCCCTGGGACATCCCACATCAAAAGTGGGAAGCCCAAAATGGCAATATGGGAAGCCCAGATTGCGCATCTGGGCATCCCATACACGTCCCACATCTATCGTGGTCCTACCCTCTAAATGTGGGAACTGTAGAGAATACAACGTAAGAATATAATCCTCAGCCGCACACAGATGTGGTGGAGACTCATTGGTATTGACCTGTAGAGAATACAACGTAAGAATATAATCTACAGGTAAGGTAAGTGTCCGTAGTGAGTAAGTATAAGTGAAAGACGTACCCTCAGCCGCACACAGATGTGGTGGAGACTGAGGGACGTGGGTGAGGGGCCGCCCTAATTTATAGGGTGGCTACCGATCGTAAGTGAAACATAAAAACAAAATAAAATAGATACGCTCCGCATTTGGGAGCTGGACGCCAAACGCCTAGAAAGGCAATGCGCCTTCTCAACACTCCCCCTGGCGGACAGCACTCTTGCGCTTCCAATCCAACCCAAGCATCGAAACGAACTTCTCGTGCGCCGGACGAGCAAGCGCCTTAGTCAGGATGTCGGCGACATTCTCCTTCCCGGGGACCGACGAGATCGCAATCTCTCCGTCCTGCACGCGCTCGCGAATGAAGTGCCAGCGCGTGTCGATGTGCTTCGAGAGCCCGTGCCCCTTCGTCGTCTCCGTGAGACTGATGGACCCGAGGTTATCACCGCGGAGGCTGTAGGGAAGTTCCTGAGGTAAGAAGACGCCCGCAAGCCAGTTCTTCATCCAGCTGGACTGCTGTGTGCCGCGCGCCAAGGAAATATACTCGGCCTCGGTCGATGAGAGGGCTACAACAGCCTGCCGTTTTGACGACCAGCAGACTGGAGCGCCGCCCATGAAGAAGACGTAACCCGATGTTGAGCGGCGTGTATCCACACACCCCGCCCAATCCGAGTCAACGAAGCCTGATGGTTTGAGCCCGGAGCCCGAGGCGGTCGTGTCCGACGATGGCGTATATCGGATCCCGTAGTCCAGCGTGCCTTTAATGTAGCGAAGAACCCCGATAAGAATGTGCCAGTGCTCGGGTCCCGGGTTAGACTGAACGTGGCCAAGGGCACAGCAAGCGTAGGCGAGGTCGATACGAGTTCCGGAGCTCCCCCAGACCAAAGTGCCCAGGATGGGACGGAACGGCTTATCCTTCATGAAGACGGCGTCTTCGAGCGGAAGCGGATTTGGCGAGGCGGTGATCTGATAGCCGGCGGGAAGTGGTGTTGACAGCGGTGAGAGATCAGAGTAGCCGAAGTGATCCAAGACTTTCTCGAAGTATTGCGTCTGGGAAAGTCCAATTGATCCGTCGCTTAGCTTCTCGACGGTCAACCCGAGCAACAACGCGACGTCGACCTCCTTCAAGTCCCATTTTGCAGCAAACTCGTCGACGACGCGACGGCTCTCCGCCTCTGACGATGACGCACCCAAGACGTCGTCCGTGTGGGTAGAGGTAAGCGTGTAGTCGCCGCCGCGCGCGCGAGTCCTGATGCACGGATCTGCAGCGTTCTCCTTGTAGCCCAAGTCGCGATAACCTTCGGCCAGGAGCTTATACCAAATGTGGCCCGCCTGAACCAGCCCGTACAGCGGTCGCAAAAGCAAGCATACTTTGTCTTCCTCCCCCTGCTTTGCGAACCCCGTCGGCTGCTTCATGTACACTGGGCGGTCCATGGTGCCATTCAGGTAAGCTCCGGAAAAATCCCATTGCCGCACCACCAAGCGCTTCACAGCCGCGACCGCGAACACCATGCGCACGGACTCCATGCGCGCCACCATCGCCCACTTCGTCCCGAAGTCGCGCCCCCTCAACCATCTCATCGCCACGCGCGACATATCGCCCCTTGTGCTTCAGCGTCTTCCCCTCACCGTCGACCTTCAAGTCGAACACCCACATGCCGTCAATTGCATGCTGGCCCTCCGGTAGGTCAACTAGCTTCCACACGCCGCGCCGCACGAGTTGATCAAACTCTGCCTGCATAGCCGGCCCCCATTTCTCCGGCTCGCGCATCGCCTCAAGATACGACCGGGGCACCATCCCCTTCACCGCGCTCGCGAATGCCCATGGGGAGAGCAGTAGCGTGTCATCAAAGCTCAGCCAATCGACATCCACCGCATTGGCTGTCGGACGCGCGCGATCATGCGCCCATTCCTCGCCGGCGAGCCTCGCCTGCTCTTCCCCTCGATGGAACATCTCCATCTCAAGTATCGCGCGCGTCGGCTTCGGCACCCGATTGCTGCGACGCGGCGGATCGGGAATGAGCGGTAATGGAGCATGTGCGGGCGGTGGCGCGCCGATGCGTTCGATGGAAGCTGGGGTTTCGTCTGGGAAGGTCTCGTTGTCAGAAGGTATGTCGTCTTCAAAGATGCGAATGTCGTGGGGCAGTTGCGCGTCTTCGTCGCCGCCCAAGCGCGTTCGGTGCGGTTCACCTTCTTCGAAGATGACATTCCGCACCGAGAAGACGCGGTAGCGCGATGGGTCGTAGATGCGATAGCCGCGCCGTCCCATGTATCCGACCATCCTGCCCTCCCATCCTTGCTTCCCTAACTTGCCCTCGACATAATCCAGGTCTTTAACCCAGCATCGGCTTCCCCATACGCGCAAGTGCGACACGTTCAGCTTGACGAGGTTGCCCTGAGCATCCTTCTGACGGAACCACGCGACCCAAGGAATAACGTCCGGGTGGCGATTTGAAGGAATGAAACCGCGCACATAGCAGTGCGCTGTAGCTGCTTCAGCCCAGAAGCGGCGATCCATGTCCGAGTCAATAAGTTGCGTACGCGTCCCTTCAATCACCGTCCTGTTCCCTCGCTCGGCGTGTCCATTCGCTGATGATGAGTCCTTCGGGACAACCTCTATCAGGATACCCCTCCGGATGCACAATCCTCGGAAGACGTCGTTGTCGAACTCGCCGCCCAAATCCACGCGCACGCGCTTCAATCTCTTCCCCGTCTGCACCTCCGCTTCGACGATCCACGCTTCGAACGCGTCCGTCGACGTCTCCTTCCGTTTGTTCGTCAGAAACAGCGGGAATTTCAGCGAGGTCGCCCCGTCCGACACCAGCATCATATACACGGCCCCCGACCAGCTCGGTGTTCGCGCCTGTCCCCACAGGTCGACGTGCACGCGTTCAAGCGGCTCTGTCTCGTGCGTCACGACATCATCAAACGGCGCCTTGTCCTGCTTCCCAAGAACGCAGTCCTCGCACATACCCCGCAACATCTTGCGGGTAATCACCAGGCCATCGACCAGCCCCCTCGCCGCCATTCTTTCGATCCGGCGGACGTCAGCGTGGACCATACGTCGATGCCAGCCCTCCAAGTCTGTGGGCTGGTTTCGGTCGCGCCCTGCGATGGCGGCGACAGGTGGACGCTGGCCGTCGATATCATCGACGACTTCTACGTCGTACAACCTCCGGCTCCCGATTGATTTAGCCAGACGTCCGTCCATGAGAAGTTTCCCCGACGCGTCGCGTACTGACAACTTCCCAGATCCCCATTCCCCGTGAAAACCTCGCGTATCAAACGTGGGGACGGAGATCAAGTTCATCGCAAATCCCGGGCAATGCAGTGCCTCGAAGCGAACCTTGTGAACTGATCCGTCGCTGATTCGCACCATCAGCTCAGCTATCCCCTTCCCCGCGACGGTGAATCCTCCGCCCTTGACCGCGGTCGCGCCCTCGATGGACATAGGTTCGTACGTGACGAAACGCCTACGATTGACGATGCAGTGTTCTGACGCGCCGCTGTCCAGGAATGTGTAGCACCAGCAAGGCATATCGGAGACGAACGCAGCGTGTATTTTGCTCGGTGATTCTACTACATCAAGTACGGAACGACTAACGATCTCATTTAGAACGGGAGCAACTGCCCCTCCACGTCCAAGTCTGAGAGAATCGTTATCGCCTGCACTCGATGAGCAAACACGCGACGCACCCTCGTCAAGTTCGGGGACGGACACCGACATTGCGTACACCGCCATGGGAGACGTGTAGGCGGCGACCGGCGCGGCGGTTGCGGCGACTGGAGCGGCTGCATGAGCAACGGCCTCGGTAGCCTGCGCAGCAGCGGCAGTGGGAGCGGGGGGCGATGCCAGCGCGGGCATTCCACCTCGCAGCGCGGGCGACCTTTGCCGCTTCGACTAGCTCTGCGCGGGGTTCCTTCCCAGCCGGCGCGACCCATCGTCCGCGGGCCTGGCCCTCTTGCCCACCACCACGAGCCCAGCAACGCTCCTTGATGTGGCCATTCACGGCGCAGTTGCTGCAAACGATCGAGTTGGTGGTCGCAGCAAGCGCGTTCGCAGTGTTGCCCGGCGCGGCGTCCGCTTCTCCTCCGTACGAGATCTCCCAGTACGAGAGCAACTCATTGACAAGCTCGTAGGTAAACTTGAAGTTCTGGAGCGTAAGAATCGAGCTCCGGAACTCGGCGAGCGGAAGCGACTGGAGGATGATGGAGTTCATCTCCGTGTCCTTGATGAGACCGCCAACGCGCTCGACCTCCGATCGGAGCTTCGCAAGCTCGTCGAGATGGGTACGGACGTGCCGCCCGTCCTTGCACTTCAAGGCGCGAAGCTTGGTGAACGCAAGTCCCTTCAAGATCTCCGACGAACGATTGAACTTCCCCTCCAGAGTGACCCACATCTCGCGCGAGGTGTCCGTGGGCGAAAGACCGTGAGCCTTGGGGTCCTTGACATTCTGGTAGATCATGGCGCCCATCTGACCATCGCGCAGGTCCCATTCCGCCTGCGAAGGTGCGATCGCGTTCGCCAACGACGTAGTCGGGCCACCGGCAGTCGAGATACTGGGGTTGTAAATGCTGGTCGCAAACCCAGTAACGTATTGGGCAGCAGGCGCTGCGAGCGCGGGGCGAGCGATGCTGCCGTCAAGGTAGCCACCGAAACCTTTCCCGCGTGCCAGGCTGATCATAATGTCCTGGAAGGCGGGCCAGTTCTGCCCGCTGAACTGCTTCTCGTCCGGGAGGATAGTAATCGACGAGTTCGACATAGGGGTAATATTGGGGGATTGAAGGTGAGTCTTCTCTGTGTGTTGCTCGCTAGCAATGCTGATTCAGGGACAGGCCGCTGTATAACGCTCTGACTGCGAATCTGTAGAGAATACAACGTAAGAATATAATCCTCAGCCGCACACAGATGTGGTGGAGACTCATTGGTATTGACCTGTAGAGAATACAACGTAAGAATATAATCTACAGGTAAGGTAAGTGTCCGTAGTGAGTAAGTATAAGTGAAAGACGTACCCTCAGCCGCACACAGATGTGGTGGAGACTGAGGGACGTGGGTGAGGGGCCGCCCTAATTTATAGGGTGGCTACCGATCGTAAGTGAAACATAAAAACAAAATAAAATAGATACGCTCCGCATTTGGGAGCTGGACGCCAAACGCCTAGAAAGGCAATGCGCCTTCTCAACAGGAACTCCAGCCAATCTGCCCCCCATAGGACCCATTATGTACTGGAAACAGTTAGACCCTATGGGTCTGGGAAAAGGGTTGACTGAAGTGCCTGTAGCATATCGTGTGCATCTGGATAGTAATAAGTCTAGATATGGCAATGTAACAGAAGGACCCCGTTCGCCTCGGGGCAGGCGCGTGGAATGTGCATCGAAATCTTGCACGGGCGTAGCTCAACTTTGAGGAGCAGCTTGGAAAGAGCCTATGCCGACCAGAGACCTGAGGCAGGCGCCGCTTGGCTGGGAAAGTCAGGCAGGATGTCAGTGCCATGCACGTGGAGGAATAAAATGCAAAGGGTACGGCGCCTGTGGCACACGGTGTGCATCTGCACATTATACGAGATCACACATCATACCTGCAGAATTCCTCCGTTCGACTCGGGGCAGGCGCATGCTATGACGGGTCGTAATTTTTTTTTTTCGGTTACTCGTATCTTTTGCTTTCCGAAACCGAGGCCAACGAATCTATGGAATGAGCAAGTCTCATCAACGCTGTGAATGCAAATCCTTTACATGCCGTGGTCAATCTCCTGGCTAATGACCGTGAAACACACTCAGGAAACCAGCGGGATGTCGAGAAACGAAATAGGGTACAGCACCTGTGGCAGGGAAGTATACAAAGATTTTACAAAAAGAGTTGAAAGGATTTATGAATGAAGACTGTGTAGAGGTCTGATGCTATCTAGGAAAACTTTGTGAATTGTCGAAATTGAGCTGAATAACAAAGTGTCTCAGATTTAGATGAATTTGTTATATCTTATACCGATGACAGAACCAGATTTTTTGAGCATATAAGAGATGCAAAGCATTTAGGTCTCCTAGTGTAGTGGACCTGCTGATCTCAAAATGAATATAATTGATGATTTTCCGCAGTGGCCCCAAAGTGCACAAATGGTATGAAACCTATGCTATGCTATTGCTTATGCATGACAATGCATATGGGAAGGATAGAAGCCAAACAGGGCATGATGCACCGAGCTTTCCTCAAATAATTATGTTCAGCCTCCACTCAGGAAATCAGCCTTAATTCGACATATTACATGCGGAAAAGGCTCTATTCTAGGAGGGACAATACATGTACTTTAGGTCCGGAGCATCCGGGATAATAGAAACAATGTAGTCTCAAGATATGCTGCGTAATCGGTGAAGAGGCGATAGATCGTCGGCCATGTTGTGATTCCGTGATGCTGTACGCATATTCAGTTGGATTCAACCAAATAATGGCATTTCGATCTCACTGTCCAATAGCCAATCATATCTGTTGTTTGCGGTGGGGGGATGGGACTTTGAATATAACTGTTCATCTCCTGTTCTGCCGTCCAATAATTACCTGGTGCTGCTGATGTTCCAGCAGAACAATCCAATGCTTGCTGAACATTGCGGTACCTGCGTGCCGCATTCACAATCATTCGAGGCGCTGCCGCTGGAGTACGAGATCGGGGCGACTGGCGGGAACCCTGAGATCCAGGACTGCTAGAACGGGTCATCGTACTTCCCGTGTCCTGGTCACGATAAGTCATCATCTTCAAAGTTCAGTCAACAGAGGCAATGTAATTTGTAATGTGCCCCGGTACCTTATTTAATATGAGTTGCCTCGCCCTCTCCTGATCCTGAGAGGACCAGTTTTTCTTGATCCACTCCAGCCGAATCGAGGGGTCGATGACTTTTGCAAAGAATTAGCGTGCAACATCAGTGCAGTATATCCACCAGCTCGGACAAAACGAGACGCGCGACAACGAAAGGTGCACCCTTGAGAGGCTGCTCTTTGAACAGGCGATCGGCGAACTCAATGTACAGCTCGCCAATATCCGCCGAATGTGGGAGGAGGAGTGTAAGAATCGTCGGCGTACCGAGCAGGAGCTTGAAGGTTTGCGCAAGCACATGGTGGAGTCCTGCGGCGGACATGCGGCCAGGCATACACCATGTCATCAAAAGTAATGACCGATCGGTTTTCATCAACAACGATAGCATATTTTTGCATGAAATAAAATGTTAGACTGTTCAGGAGGATGAACCTGACATCCCTACCACATTGATGAGATCAAATTCTACGGGGGTATTAGAGGTTATTAGCATTCTTAGCTAAATTTTCTGATTGGCTGCTCCACAATTCTTGACCAATCAGAGAATGTAAATGTCGTCTGCAAAAAATTGATAATACGCTCTATTGCATCATCCAGTCCATCGTCGCCCTCTTATTTGTAAATTTACGTATAGCGGCGGCAGTCGAGTGACTACTAAGTGGATTAAGAATCAGTTTGTATTTTGCGCTGAGGCCTCGAGAAGCTCTCACAAAGGGTTGTTCGCAAAATAGGATTTTGGAGCACGGAAATTTCTAGTTTCCTTGTCCCTTTCGGAGAGCCTTGATTGAACTTGCCTTTACATTGCCTTGTCTTGAAGTTCCTTTCTTAACTTGTCTTCCGCAGACACAGGCTTCACGTGTAAGTATATATAGTATGGACCTGGGCGGGCTGTCGTATCGTATCCATATTTGGCCAGCACTATGCATGTTCGCCGTAGAATTTTAATGTACATTGGAACTGCATGTTGCCCTTTTGGTTCTCTGACGTCGTCGTGGATGGATGAACCACACCGGATCTGAAAAGAAGATTCCGTGCCATAATAGTCAGTATTAATCTAGAGCCCACCCTTCACCAATTTGTTGAATTCAATTGATGCGCCGGCCTCAGAGCTCGCCCTCGAGACCTTGAGGTCACGGGTTTCAACATGCAAGCCTCCTGCCTTTACAAGAAATCATCTTGTACCAAATGCAATTTTACACCATTCATTCCTGTCGGGCGACGCCACCAAGCTGCGTACTGGAGCCTCTTTTTGATTGCTTTTTCTCTCTTTTTGCAACTTCCTCCGCCCACAGATATTGGTCATGAGCCAAAATTATATACAGTCTTGCATCGTGTGGTTGGGTTTGGACAAATATGTAATGCTGAAGTTTCAGGTTTTACTCCGCGAACCCCGCTCTGTTGACATAATCTATGACAGCAGCTAAAAGTGCCTTGATGAAATGACCTCCTAAGTGACCGTCCAGCGGCGAAGTGTGATTAGTATCAACAATGTCCTAGCATCATGTGTAAGTGGCCAGGATTCCAGCGCCTGCAGTCCATAATTGCCTAGAGTCTAGGTCCCCTACGTTTGATTAATCCCCAGAACGTAGGGGTCAGCAAAATCCGCCGGAGTCTAGGCCGAAGCCTGGGCATTAGGGGCACAATAATATTATTCCGTGTGAGCATTAATATTATGCTGTGAGGGTGCTAGCATGGAGCTCATGGCTGATTATTGCGACTAAAAATGCCCATTGCAAAACATTGAGGTGTGAGGAGACCCGGCAGTAGCTCAATGTAATATTCCCTGGCCTGCATGCTACGATACAGCCACTCCTTAGTGGTCACAATACTATTTCAGCGTGAGCCACTCAGGGTGTGGCCTCCCGTAACAAGAATATTCATGGACCTATGTACCGGGCTTCAGCCGATGGCGATCAAAAGGACCAGAATATTGTGGACCGCATCAGCCTCGGTCTAGCCGATGGAGCAAATAAGATTATTCTGCGTGGCGGCATGGGCTCGGCTGCTCACCACGGTAGTATTTTCTACCCAACACTCCTGGCTTCGGCCGATGAACATCTGAATGATTTCTAATTGTAGATCCCAGCGATTGCAGTTCAGCTGATGGGGAAAATAACATTATGCTGTGGGGGAGCATGGGCTCAGCTACTCACCACAGTAGTACTATCTACCCAACACGCCTGGCTCTGGCCGATGGACATATGAATGGGTTCTAATTTTATACACCCTCACAACCTCAGTTCAGTCAATGGGTCAGATAATATTAAGCTGCTTGGCACCGTGGCTTTAGCCGCTTGCAACAAAGATATTAGCGTCCCAGGTTGCCTAGCTTCGGGCGCCGGCAATCTGCACAGACTGCAATATTCTGGAACCTAGCAGCCTTGGATCAGCCGACGAATTAAATAATATTATACCCTGAGAAGCCGTAGGTTTGGCTGCTCAGGCCAATAACATTATCTGCCCAACACGCCTCCCGTTGATTGTACGCTGCCTCTATTTGTTAAGGTTTAGATTTCTGTTCTTACATTTCACCCCCACAGTTGTGGCAGCTGACTCAAATACCGCTGTATATGATGCACGGAACGCAACTGTGCGGCCACTCATGTCGTCGAATGCCATGTGCATGCTCCAAGTCTGTAAGTTTCTCTCCTTCACACCTACTAACCACACCTTCCAGATCCCGCATTGCTAGACTGCAAGCACGAGTTGGTCAGCTGGAGCAACGGGATGAACAGATACGTACCTTGCTATTCTTTCCCTTGCACACTGTGTGGGGTGGAGCCCGAATCCCCCAACTCAAAGCCCCGCTTTGATTTGAGCGAAGTTGCCCACTTAACTGGAATGCAGCATGTGTGCGCAATGCTGGCTGGGTGTGCGAGGCATCGGTGCCTTCCGTGAATCGTTTGCGATGCACGAATTCCAGCAGAGAGAGGGGGCTGTGGGAACAGCACACACCGGCCAACCCGTTGTGGTGCATCGGTGTGTGCCCTTGCACGGGCTTGTAATAGAGGTGCATTCAAAGGGCTGGCATTTTGAAAAACATGACCTGGTGCAATAGAGGTGCATTCAAATGGCTGCCATTTTGAAAAGCATGACCAGACGCAATAGAGGTGCATTCAAATGGCTGGCATTTTGAAAAGCGTGACCTGGCACAATAGAGGTGCATTCAAATGGCGGGCATTTTGAAAAGCATGACCTGATGCAATAGCAGTGCATTCAAAAGGCTGGCATTTTGAAAAGCATGACCTGGTTCAATAGAGGTGCATTCAAAGGGCTGCCATTTTGAAAAGCATGATCTGAGGCAATAGAGATGCATTCAAAAAGCATGACCTGACACAATAGAGGTGTATTCAAATGGCAGGCATTTTGAAAAGCATGACCTGATGCAATAGAGCTGCATTCAAATGGCTGCCATTTGAAAAGCATGACTTGACGCAATAGAGGTGCATTCAAAGGGCTGGCATTTTGAAATGCATTACCTGGTGCATTCAAATGGCTGGCATTTTAAAAAGCATGACCTGACGCAATAGAGCTGCATTCAAATGGCTGCCATTTGAAAAGCGTGACTTGACACAATAGAGGTGCATTCAAAGGGCTGGCATTTTGAAAAGCATGACCTGACACACTCGAATATGTGAGATTCCAGGTGTAAATAGTTATCCACAACTTTGGTGTGACTCAGAATTCTATTCCAAGACAGTCCAAATATGGTCGGTCGTGGTGTCGGAAAAGTAAGGAAAGAAACCGGGCTCGGAGTTCTGGTTTAGCCCGTCCCGGAGGTCGTGTCAAATGTCTTGGAGTAATGAGAAAGGAAAAGAAATGGTGCAACAGTAGAGCTGCCGATATCAGAGCGACACCCGTGAGATTTGAAAGAAACAATTGTGTAAGCCACAGCAGCAAACACATGGAGAAACGGGGGCAATAGATAAAGAGCCTCTGTCAAAGTGTTTGGGTGCCGGTGAGTTCGCAAGATTTTCCAACCACGGCCTAAATTCATACTTTCCTGTACTCAGGATTTTCGGTTGATTTTTGGACTCGATCGAAACGACATATATTATCTGGATCAATTCCACAGCACAGCCTTCTCACCAAGTTTTTCATGTCCATCAACATGAATCTCCTGAAAAATACCAATTGCATCGAGAGCACTGCGCTTCTTGGGCCCTTTGCGGCTGCCAGGGCAGCGCATGTCTGACGGAGCCTGACCTACGAGTCCTTTCATTGTGTCACGAACAAAGTCACTGTACCTCCCAAGATAGGCCAAAGGTTTGGGAGGTTTCCAAATGCCTTGACCTCTACCTCTACCTCTGCCTCCTTGTACCTTACCTCTGACCTTTGGAGGTATACCTCTACCCCTGGGGATCCTTGTCAACAGGTCTATCATCTGACTTCTGACCTGGCGCTCTGCTGGACACATGGTTAGCCATCCAGGGACTGGCTGATGTCTCGACAGTATCAAGACCGCATGTCAGTCCGACAGGCTGCAAGTACGTTTTGCTCAGAATCGTTCCGGCTATCACCTTGTGTGCACCGCCATGAGAATCTGGTTGGAATCGAGTCAAGGACAAATTGGGTGGGGCGAATCAGATTGGTCGAGCAACGAGTCCATCAATACATCAAGCGTAACGGGACGGGAACAGAGAGGGAGTATCGCTCGTGTGTCGCTTCGTGGTCAGCTGGAGGAGCAGTTGTGGATATCCCTGTGGTGTCTTTGCTATCGCCCGGTGCAGGTCTGGAAGGACAAATAATGAGCACGCAATCGATCAACTGACCTAGTATAATGTCACTTTGCTGGAAGCCATAGAGCTCATTATTGTGAGGGGCATTAGTGGTATGCCTTGACGATGAATGCGCAGCGGTGTCTGTGATTCGGATCCGTGCTCGGACCTCACGCGGTAGTGAATCCCGAGCAGCTCTACGTGCATCACTATCATTCTTCCGTCTCAAATCTAGGCCATGACTGTCTTCGCTTAAACGTCGCTGGCATTGTGCATCACGGCGAATGCTTCAGTGGTACTCGGTATCGTGCTGACAGCATCTGATCGGTTGATGCTTCGTTCGGCCTGAAAGTCATGAAATAAGAGCACAAAGAGGTTGAAAATGTTGTATACACCCAATAGAGAAGACATGCTCCATGGAGCAATTTTTGGGGAAAAAGATGTGCAGAGCGCAACGAGAGGAGTGCTTGTAACGTTGAAGTAGTTTGCAGGGCCAAGGGAGGATGTGGAAGGGGGGAAGACGTGTCGATGGAAGGGGTACGAGGAAGCGAGGGATGGCTTGATGCTGCCGAGATCGGCACGTACTAGATTTCAAACTCCGTTGACAGCTCAATCACTTTGTCCAAGTTGTACCAGTCTGTAAACCCCGAAGCGCTTGCCACATATTTGCGGAAACTGTTTACAGACTGGTAATGAGTCGAGAATGCACCTCTATTGCACCAGGTCACACCTTTCAAAATGGCAGCCATTTGAATGCAACTCTATTGCGTCAGGTCATGCTTTTTAAAATGCCAGCCATTTGAATGCACCAGGTCATGCTTTTCAAAATGCCAGCCCTTTGAATGCACCTCTATTGCGTCAAGTCATGCTTTTCAAATGGCAGCCATTTGAATGCAGCTCTATTGCATCAGGTCATGCTTTTCAAAATGCCTGCCATTTGAATGCACCTCTATTGTGTCAGGTCATGCTTTTCGAATGCATCTCTATTGCCTCAGATCATGCTTTTCAAAATGGCAGCCCTTTGAATGCACCTCTATTGCACCAGGTCATGCTTTTCAAAATGCCAGCCCTTTGAATGCACTGCTATTGCACCAGGTCATGCTTTTCAAAATGCCAGCCATTTGAATACACCTCTATTGCACCAGGTCATGCTTTTCAAAATGCCAGCCCTTTGAATGCACCTCTATTACAAGCCCGTGCAAGGGCACACACCGATGCACCACAATGGGTTGGCCGGTGTGTGCTGTTCCCACAGCCCTCTCTCTCTGCTGGAATTCGTGCATCGCAAACGATTCACGGAAGGCACCGATGCCTCGCACACCCAGCCAGCATTGCGCACACATGCTACATTCCAGTTAAGTGGGCAACTTCGCTCAAATCAAAGCGGGGCTTTGAGTTGGGGGATTCGGGCTCCACTCCACACAGTGTGCAAGGGAAAGAATAGCAAGGTACGTATCTGTTCATCCCGTTGCTCCAGCTGACCAACTCGTGCTTGCAGTCTAGCAATGCGGGATCTGGAATGGCTGGTTAGTAGGTGTGAAGGAGAGAAACTTACAGACTTGGAGCATGCACATGGCATTCGACGACATGAGTGGCCGCAGTTGCGTTCCGTGCATCATATACAGCGGTATTTGAGTCAGCTGCCACAACTGTGGGGGTGAAATGTAAGAACAGAAATCTAAACCTTAACAAATAGAGGCAGCGTACAATCAACGGGAACAATAGTATCTTTTGCAAGTTGCTACGCCTGGCGGAATTTCCCGCGATGCCATCAATTCCGGACCCCGGGCCGCAGAATTTCTTTGTTCCCCCACCACATGCGGCACATATGCCATGAACCCACGCCCACGGCACTTGCCCGCAGTGTCGAATGAAAGCTGAAAGCTAGCAATATGATGGTCAGCGAGACAAAAGAAAGAAACAACTCACGGTGGTATGACCCGATCTTGAGTCAAACAAGGCACTCATGGGCCAATCTGCAGTCCCTAACAATTCAATCTGTGAAGGCTGAAGACTTGCAGTTGATGAGAAACATTCGCGTAGCACATCCCATGGTTATTGTTACTTATTATTGGATTGAAAGCCATCGAGGTGCTTTAATTTTATTTACAAGCGGTTGGGAGAAGAGCAAGCGGGGTGCGACATGACGCCAAATGGACAAGGTGAGGTACAAAAGATTCTAGTCTCTTTTAAACAGATGCTACAACAATATCCACTCGTACCTCGTGTGTTGTAAAAAGATCCACAAGGCCCTTGGAATCCAACACTAGTTGTATACGGGAGGGCGCGAAATGAGAAGCTCCTCCAGATTCCGAAGCGGCTCCTCCAGCTGTGGGTCCGGCGCACGCCCGGGCGCATGCACATCCACGTGATGCGGATTCCATCCCACAACCACTGGCGACGAATAACGATTAGTCTCCAGTCCAAGCCGCGGGACGCTTCGAGTTCAACGAGGAGCCCAGCACGGAGGGCACCGACGCCGTCGTGGCCGGGTGCGTCGCCGACATGGGACGGGTGAGTGTGAGCTCGCCAACAGGAGGAAAGACTGCGACTCGGAGGGCGCGGACCCGGGGGTGAATGGTCCGTTTGCAATTGGATGTGGCTGGTACGGCTCCATGGTGTATCTCATTGCATCGGTCGATTGTCTGCGGCGCCAGAAAATATGTGCCGCCCCGAGGAGTGCCAGTGCGCCGACGATGGCACCGGTTTTTGACTTTGACTTGTGTGAGGGAGGGGGGACGTCGCTGTGTGCGGGTATTTATCAGCGCAAATCAAGCAGCGCAAAACATGGATTTTAACCCAGTGCTTCTAGAATGGTTGTTCAAAAAATTGTTGGAATGTTAGGCAAAATAGGATGTACGATGGTGACAACGTACAGCCCGACTGACTGACAGAGGATGTATGGCCGTGAGTCAAGGTAGAGCAATAAGGATTTCCAACCTAGTACTTCTAAAATATAGAGCATGGTCAAAAATTCAGAAGTTAAGCAATAAATGGCACGTATGATAGTGACGTGCTGCTCCCTGAAGCAGAAGAAGGTTGTGGTTGATCGACTGTCACCAGAGCGTAGTTGAACAGCATGCCACCATTATCGGCTCTCCGGGCATGTTCACCCACGTCACAATGTGCTGGACGGCGGCCGAGAAGAACAGGCCATCATACGCTCCCATCCAATAGTGGAAACCCATAAGGGGTGGGTTCTGCATTGCAAACGTCACATTGGAATCGTCGAGCCAGTCGATTCCGTAGATATAGACCGCTGACTCTACAGCGGCAATAAGTGACGGGCCACACAACTGAGCCAGACCACGCCCGGGGGCACACCTTGGAATGTAAATGCGCCAGTTGTATGGTAGCTGTAGGACGATAGTACATAAACCCGTATGGAGAATGCGCCGGTGAAGGACAACTATGTACGTGGTAAAGGGAAACCGTGGGCGCTGCGGGCGATGTTGCGTTATCCATCAAAATCCACCCTCTCGGGTAGATCCATGCATGGGGACTGTCAAATTGAGTGGCGGATGACATTGACATGGGGTAGGTAGGTAGGTAGGTAGGTAGGTAGGTAGAATTACACGGCACGGTCCAACTGGTGAACGCCGGTTTCCAGAAGTTGCCCCGGTGTACCGCACATTTACACCATCGCTCCTGGACCTCTCCAAGCCCCGAATAGCCGAGCTCACGGTCGCGTTCTTGTCGAGCCACCGCGGTAGAACTACCAGAACCTGAAGAAGTATTTTTTTAGCACATCAACCGAGTCAGCCGCGTATATGTCAAGCTTGATGTTTCAGAGAACAATGGAGAACTGGGGAGAATGCGATTTTCAATCTTCAGTGTATGTATTCGGTCTGTGCTCGTATATAATGTATACGGCCGGGATACATAACAAGTCGCATTCCTTCAGATGTCCATCAATTTCTGTGCAAGCTTGACGTTCCGATTCAATGCGCTGTCCAATCACTCACAAGATGATCTGTTCTGTTGCGTATGAGCACACAGAGTCCCGACCAAATTTCGAGTACATGAAAGGACGTTGCCGAATCAGCGGCATTACTCTGAGTTGGTGTGCGACACAATTCAGATGTGAAACCAATGGAGAAACAACGCAATTTCCATGCAAAAATGTACTTGCTGCCGATGAGTCCATTCACCGGCTCTCAGTGAGTTGCAAGTCATTTAGGCAATGAAATTTCTGAAACTCCAAAGATGACCACCAGATTGTGTCGTGCGGTTGATTAATGCATATAAAGACTTTCAGGTGAACTGCCACTCAATAGAGTGCAAAATCAAAGGAGTTTTGGCCATGCCCTTGAGCCTGTGCATACGGCCTGCGCGTGCTGTTGGATTGCAGAGAGAGCGATCTCGAGAAGTTAGAACCCGATCAATCCATCACGCGAACATTGCGGCCCGGGGATCGGATCAGGAACTAGCAAGTCTGGTAACCGAACCCTAACCCAAGGCAGCAGCGGGAGCAGGCAAAAGAGGTGGTCGATGGCCTCAAGGCGGCGACGGCCTGCAGGACATGTTTAGAAGGCGCTACATGTTGAGTGCTTCCATTCACATTGCGCGATGCGCGGTGAAATAGGGATCAGGGCTCGGAATTGAGCTGGATGCTCCCGATGGAAGTGGATGTACATAGGTTTTCGTTTTTTTTGTTTTTTTATAGGTCCAGTCTCGACATAAGAAGGGCTCGTATAGACTGCTCCGAGGACAACTGCAGCCATTTAGGCAAAGCAGAGTAGCTGGGAGGGCTAACGGCGGACTTCGATATCGGAGATGATGCTGGGGGAAATACGTCCATACAAACGGGCAACGCACCGGCCCCGCGCCCGCGAATCTGCCGCTAGATTACACTCGCGGCGAAAAATAATTAACGCGGTGGTATGGGCTTGTTTGTGGGTCGAATGTCTTCAAACAAATTATAGCATCAATGTTAAGCGATTTCAAGCTCGTATAAACAGTTTAAACCATACCATACCAGTCTTGATGCTCCGCAATAAAATAAATTGGCATATTCTGAAAAATCGACTTCATGGAATCACATGCTATCAAAAATTGGTCATGATAGCACGAAAGTACTCGAAAAATGAAGGATACTTACATTTTATTTCATTGGAATCTATTGGGATTTGGGCTCACAATGCCTGCTACAAGTTGGCCATTTTGGGTGAAAATCAGCAAAAAGGGGCCAAAAATGGTCAAAATGGCCAACTTGCAGCGGGCGTTGTGAGCCCAAATCCCAATGGATTTCAATGAAATAAAATGTAAGTATCCTTCATTTTTCGAGTACTTTCGTGCTATCATGACCAATTTTTGATAGCATGTGATTCCACGAAGTCGATTTTTCAGAATATGCCAATTTATTTTATTGCGGAGCATCAAGACAGGTATGGTACGGTTTAAACTGTTCATACAAGCTTGAAATCGCTTAACATTGATGCTATAATTTTGTTTGAAGACATTCGACCCACAAACAAACCCATACCACCGCGTTGATTATTTTTCGCCGCCACTGTAGCAGTCTCCTACCCAGCCGCGGTTTCGAGGTTCTTCAGACACAGTACAAGTATTATCGTCTAGATCCGAGAAACGGAATTGATTTTGGGAGCCGTGACTTTTTGACGTGTGATGAACTACAACGTGATGTGATAGGGGGACAAAGTTGGGAAGAACCTCTCCACAGCGGCTGAAAGAAAATATATACAAATGGTATAGCCACATCAGGACCCCGTAAACTCACTGGCACTCGACGCTTTCGCGCTCGTGGCGTCCCTTCGACAAACTCCTCCCTCCGTCCCGCCGACGCGTCTTTCCCCCCAAAACTTCGCATACCCATAAGTACTCCGTCGACGACATTCGCAAGAAGGCCATAGAAAAGCTCGGATACGAGCTGTGGAGAGGTTCATTCAACTTTGTCACGCTTATCACACTGGTCACATCACTCCGAATTTTCTCCGGCCCCCAAATATATTCGACTGTAGTATTCGTACTCGGAATCGTGAACCTCGTGACTGCGGCTGGGTAGGAGACTGCTAGATTAGGCGAGAACTCGGAAGAGTAGACCAGCACCACGCTGATTTTTTTTCTTCTGCACTAGTACAATTTATTTTCGATTTTTTTCCCCCGAATGTCACGATGCTTTCTGGGCAAGTTGGCAACCGACCCTCCGTGACCGTGACCGTCCCTGACGGGAAATGACAATGTTGGCTGCGTGCCAGCAGTCCCTTCCCGTACCCATTCGGCGGGTGAATAAGGAGCACGAGGTTGGCATGCAGATGCTTCTCTTTCAGGCATTTCACTACATGTACATTCGCGTTGAAGAGAGTCCGGTCGCCACCGGAGAAGCGGTGGTACCAGATCGGCATGTCGTCTTGGAGTTTATGGGACACTGCCATGGCCTCAACCGCGACACCGTATTTGCGGCCTACTTTCATCATATCGGCAAGATCCTTGCTCTTTAAATCGGATGCCGATTGGTATGGGGCCCACGACTGTAGGGACGCATTCACTCTCATAGCTTCATCAACATTGATGTCCGCACGGACGGCTCTCTCATTGGCAACAAAACACCACAGCGGGCAGTCAGGTCCGAAGCTCAGGTACGTTCGTAGCCAGGTAACGGCGATAGCTTTGTTTCGGGCTACAATGTTTAGGAGGTTCTTGCCACCCATCTCCGAAGGCGCGTAGACTGTTTCTTTATTGACAGGTACTTGGGATTTCTCTTCTCACCCGTCGTTCCAGGTGCTCCTCAATATCTTCCGGGCATTCCTTGTACTGTGGCCATGTACGGTGTCATACCGCCTACCACCAGTAGAACTATGAGGCGGCAACCCTCCATGGATGGGTGTCCGAGCTCCCATTGGCTCAGTGATGTATCAATTTTATCCAATAGAGAGCTTGTGCCCAAGCGGCATGCCGCTTTTGTGCATTGTGCAAAAGCGGCATGCAGCTTTTTACGAATTCTGCCTGGTAGTCAAATTCCGACACCCCTATGCTATCACACAGTCGTAATGGCCTTTAGAGGAAGAAAAAAAAAAGCTGCATGCCGCTTTTTGCACAATCAAAAAGCGGCATGCTGCTTGGGCACAAGCTCTCTAATGTTTGCGACCATATGAGTACCGTTCAAAGTTGGCCCTACTCGCGCTCCTACTCATCTTCCTACTTCAGCTCCTACTCGTTATTTCTCGGTCAAAAATGCAACTTTTTCTTTCGGGTAAAATCTAGTCCATCTGAAATGTTATTCTGCACCCCCCAGTCAATTTTGAGCCATATATTTCAAGCCATTAGTGCATGGCCAGGAGTAGGGGGTTTAAATGTGATGATTAGTAGGAGCTCAAAATGGTCAACTTTGAAACCATTGCCCGCCGAATTTGTGAGTAGGAGATTAGTAGGAGAACAAAAATGTTACAAGTGTTTTCTAAGGTTTAAAAGGCCAAGGAGATGGTTCTATAGGTTGGTATACGTAGAGAAATGCTACAACTTTGTGAAAAAATATCGGGGTAAAGAGCAATAGTCGTTGAGAAGGAAATTCCAGTAGGAGAAATTTTGCAAAAAGGAGCTCTGATGCTCCTACTGACAAAAAGGATCCTACTCCCATCTCCTGCTCATCATCCTTCTCAGTTCAGGAAGACGAGTAGGAAAGCGAGTAGGAGCGTGAGTAGGAGAAGAGTAGGAGCAACTTTGAACACCACTCATGTCTCGGCTTGCTCGATGCCGTTGTCGACCCATGACGCGGTATTAGCCTGTTTGCGCAGAAGCAATTCTAGCCATCTGATGGCTTTTTTGCAGTGCGCAGCCAATGGCTAATGGCTGGGTTTTGACCTAGTGCTCCTATTGAGCTCTCTTGCTTCAGTTCTGACCATATGTGAGCTCCAATCTTCAGTGTTGGCATTGACTGGGTCAAGCGACACTTGAATTCAATGTAGGAGACCCAAAACCTCTTGAACTCATGTATCTTTGAGAAGTTTGGTGAAGAATGGAAAAGTCCAAAACAGTTTAGTGGGTCATTGAGAAACGGTTCATGTTTTGACCCCCGGTAAAATTGCTTTGACCCCTCCTTGACCCCGGTCAATGCCAACACTGGCCAATCTTCACCTCGGCATCAAAGTCGGTTCTGGTGGTCCGTATCCGACTTATCTGGGTTTGTTCGTGAATGGCTGCACATTCCCCGATGAAAGCAGCACATGGGTTCCGAGTCTTTAACGAAGAGTGGCGTGTAGTTTGTGAAGTTCAATGTCTTAGGCAAACTTATTTCCTACAAGCAATAGGCGATTGGTATGACCAATTGCCTCCGACTCGTCAGTGGAATTTTCTCAAGGGATGAATAATGGCATACCGCTGCGTCTGTTTTGGGAAATTTTGTGATCCCATCGGTGATTAAAATACAAGACGAATTGGATCCATCGATTCCTTGACAGGCATCTGGACGGGCTGCGGACCCATTGGAGCAAACCGCTTGACACGCATGGGGCTCAATCCCCAAATCCGACGGCCGTACTGTGCCGCTGACCGGACATATTTTTGCAGCGTGGAACCTTCTTACAAGCGCGCCTTTATCATCAGAATCTGATTGCCCCAATGCGAATGCGGTGCGTGCGTGGGTTCGTAGGGTCTCGGCACCGGTTTGGGGCGGTGAACAATCCGAGTTTCTTAACCCGTTAAATGGGCGGGGTTGGGTACCCCCTGATCCGCGCCGGAGCTAGGCAGCGCCGTGAAGGGGAACACCGGCACAACTAAACGCCAACCGGTCGACAAATGGCACGGACTACAAGACAACCAAAGTTGCCGGGCATCGCCCTAGGGATCTATGCATTGTGTTCGTTCTTGAGCATCTGCTGGCCATTGTGTGCGCCATTATGGGGACAATATTTTGTGTGTTATGGCTAGAGAGATATACAGTCTTCAACTAGGAAGCGTAATGGTCAGACTGTTTGGCAAATATCTGGACCAAACTTTGCTTAAATCACAAGGTCCAAGTTGTGAAACAGAGCATCTGGATACTAAATCCATGCCGCAATCTACCTCTGAGAGCTAACCTAAGTGGTTGCCGAGAATGAGGCCAATCGTTCCTACGACCCAAATTTGCACAAATAACGTGAAAGCGCAACACTTCGACGACATCGATTGTAGTTCTGGGATGGAGTACTATTGTTTTTTTAAGCTATATTCGTGATCAGGGAGTCTGAAAACCCCCATGCAACAAAAATGGTTTATGCTAGTACTCTAAACACAGAAGGAAGCGAAGCTGAGCCTGTTGGGAACAATGGCTGTGCAATGCAGCCACAAAGAGTGACTCTAATACGTGCCTGCAGATCGTGCAAAATGAAAATCGAAGCTTTCCGCACTGTTCGGAGCACTCAACCGAAATTTCTGTCGTCACCATTCGCACTCCTTGGAGGTCTCTGGTGCGACGGTGGGAGATGGGAAGAAATGAACACTTGGGCTGGTGGTAACAGCCCGAGACGCGATCTGAACACTAGGTAAAGTCAACACCTTGCGTAACGCGTAACATGGGCTGAACAATTGGTCGAAATGGTACAGTACTGCCTGTGCCTACTTTCCAGACGCAGTGCCCCATAAGAAGCTTCAGGGTTCAATGTATCCCTTAACAAATCCCGAGAATATTTTACCGCCGGCGAGCTGCGCAAGAGCTTCCTACTTTTCAAGAGGTTCGATGCGAAGTTACAGTGGCAGCAAAAAAATAATGGACAGTAATTTAAACTCTGGGTTTGCATACCAGCATCGGTGGTCAAGTTGATTAATTCTGAGCTCTCCCACTGAGTTCTGTGTTGGAATAATCCCAGCCGGGATAGAGATTGACGAGCACAAGAGCGAGATGGCCCGCAACAAAGTAATAAGAATATTGTACTCTAGTCCATGATGGTCGTACGGTGGCAAACGGATTGCGTATACAGGTGCAAACTCAGCGAAAGATTATGTAAGTAGATGTGGGCCGTTCGCCGAGCACGCCGAGCTTCGTGCCGTTCGCACACAATTCAAATATTTCCAAGATTTAAGATTCGTGTATCATAGAAACACGAGTCATTTGCCAAGTATCTACAATCGTAACGCAACGAAACATGAAGTCGGCGGGTGGCAAAGCCGTATTGGATCGAGGGCGCCCTCATGAGCTCGGAGGGGGGTTGAGAAGGCGAACCGATTCCATAAGAACAAGACCTAGGCGTGATTTCAGACGGAGCGAGATACGCAAAGGAGAAGACATACGGAATGGACCACGTGGGTTCGGTAGTTGCTGGGCAAAATGGCGCGGCATGAACCCCGGAATCATGCTGTTGGTCATCATTCGCGCCAGCGATGTGCGGGCAAGAGATATTCTTGGGAAAAAATATTCCTGCAAAAGTCGTTGTACTGCCATATCTAAATCTAGAAAAATCAAGGTTTGAGCACCTCCTGTTTTCTATAAACCGCATCATCTATTGAATAGGAAAGGCTCAAACTCGCGCGCAAAAATGTGTAACAATCAACCAAAAAAATGCATACCAACTACACCATGAGGCCGTTAACAAGATATGCAAGTGATTGTACTAGCCGACCACGTAAGAGATTTGAAACGCATGATTTCACACCTACAGCTCTTAAATTTCCTCTGTTATCGGCCGGAAGCTTCTGAAATACGTGTTCCAGTAGTGCCATAGTGTTCATCGATGCCTCAACCTCAGTGAAGCAACAGCGAAGCAAAAGAACTTCAAGTCTTGCTCAAGCCTGCTCAAGCCGTGCTCATGCCCGCATCAAGTCCGCATCAACTATATCATTCACGGGTTTGATGCCGCCGAGCCCTCTGGAGCCCCCTGTATTTCCCACTGGACACCGGCGCTTTGCCGATCAGCGTAAATCCAGTTGAATCGCCAGGTTTTCCACAGATTGACCCACTGAAATTCACTGATTCTGATTCCACTGAATTCCAGTTGCAATCCGGTTGGCAGTGCATCAGCAAAATGTTTGGCATCTGGTAGCGGTCTGGCGGGTCTGGCGCCAGACCCGCCAGACCTTCCAGACCCCCATAATATCGTCTGGCCACATGATGACCTGCACGGGTGCAGAATGTGGGATCTGGTGGCAGAATTGATACTGGTGCCAGTTTTAGATGTTATCCAGATTCCGTGGCTACTGATATTCAGACAAAAGGAATGTTTGAAAAATGTATTGCATAACTAGACATCCAGTATAGCTACACTACGATGGAAGCATCCCTGCGCCTGCTGGACGACATGCAGACCCGCGCACCAGCGTGCGCATGGGAGCCGAAGAACGCACCTCCAGTACTCATCGTGCATACACGTGCATCACTATACAGTATGGTGGCGGACGGAACTTCGTGACAAGTCGAAGTCCCGATTTGGTAATTGCTACTGACAACCCAGTTTATGGCAGAACGTCATGAAAATGTGTGAACGACACCAAAAGAAGCTGCTCTACATATCTACCGGGTCAAAACTTTTAAAATCACTGTTTATGTTTTTTCGGCTGCGATTTCGCGCTTTTGATTGCGGATCAGCCGGTCCGGTGGCTGTGCGGCACTGCTAATTACCTGTTTGGGAACCTGTCAATGGACTGTACGGCTTTTCAGCCTGCCTAGAGTCTGAAAAGGCCAAGATATGCACAGAAAAGACATTTGGATGCTCGCAGGACCACACTAACCATGTTTCTAGAGTATCAATTTTTTTGTTTTTCACTCAAAATTTCGCGTTTTTTAACCCTAGTTAGGAGTACCCCCGATTTTCTTAAAATGAAAATTTTACCTATAAACCACCCCCAGGTTCCTTCTAAATCTCAAATCTTAGGCCAATCCGATGAAAAATGCGGGTTGACATGAAGAGTTGTCCGCAACCATACTGGACGTCGAAGTTAGGATGTGCATAACTCGTACACGTACCCACACTCCGAATATTTGACTCCGATAATCTCAGATCACGGATCTCCAAGCTCAGGTAGATGATTGGAAAGGGCAGGCCGAATTTTGGCAGCACCGTGACATTGAACTCGAGGAGAAGCTTCTCTCGGTCTGTCGACGACTTTCTGGCTTAATGCATGAGGCTAACATCATTTAGTTGTCCCGATCTGCGTCGATGAAATCTCCCTCCAAACATGATCCTAACCAAACTAACCCTCGAACTTCGTCGGTTCATTCTAGGTTCTTGAAAGCCTTACCCATGGGGCAGGATGCTGCTCACGGCCCCCGCGAAATCTCGCGACGATTTGTACGTGCTATCGTGCGCGTAAAGACGGAGGACGATGAGGATGAGGATGAAGAGGATTCTAGGGTTCCCCGGGCAGTTGTCGACTCGAATCTCAGTCGCGGTGACATTTGGGAACGTGAACGTGATGAAAATGATGAGAGCAGCGACGAGCTTACGCTGGTGTGCTATCTAGTTCATGGTCGTGGTCAAGCAAGCTGACAGAGGTTGCAGGGTGAGCTTTCTCCTGTATCCACCAGCTCCCCCGCCAAGCGCATGGGAAGTTCTAAAGCTCGTGCCAGTCCCAACGGCGTAAGATGTCCGACGTATCACGCTCAAACGCACAGTAGACTGGTACTCTACCGCATGAGGTACATTATCCATTCCTGGGTGGAGGCGCAGTCCCCCTGACTCCTTCGTAAAGCTTTCGTACATCTGTCATCTATGTCCCCGGTTCAATGTTGGCCAAGAATTATATTTCTTTGACCAAAGTTGCTGTGTGAAGTCCCATATTAATTTTGCCCCGGCGCATCACACGTTGGATCTGGATGGTTACGGACGACATCGGCACTTTTGGTCCGTCGTATTGGTAATTTATACCGGCTGACGGCGTACGGACGACGGAGAGCGGAAAACCGGCGGTACATGTAGGTAAACCTCAATCATTACTATATCATTGTGGCTTTTCGCTTGAGTCTTGTTATTCCCTTCGCTTCCTTCTTCGTCTGCGCTCCCTCCTATTTCTAACACACACTCCAAAGCAATGTGTTCTAATGTTTCGGGAGCGTCATAGAAGTTGCAAGTTCCTCTGATCTCAAGAGTGTTAATGTGGGTCCAGAAATCCACGACCCTCAATGTGTTGTGGACCTGAAAAATTGTCGCGATAAGCGGTGCAGTGTCACTGACGGGATTGATCTCCAGATCATTTCATTGGATGGTGTGTAGTCGGAAATTTCTTTAACTGAGCAGCGGATGCGCTCCAGGGTTAGAAATGTGGATTTTCGATGAGGTCTTAGCTGTAGCATTCGAATGGCCTTGGTGAAAAAACGTTGAGCCCTATGACAAAAGCACTCCCGGGCACTCAAACATGAGGTTAATTTCTGAGTCAACTTGGATTGTACGGATGTGTTCATTTGTTAAGGATTTAGCATGGTTGTCGGAGACTTTCTTGAATTGGATCCACCTGGTTCTCTCATTCAACGCAGCAAAAACGAATTTCAAGAGGTGAAATTTTGGGTCTGATATGTCATTCTCAAATTTTTTGTCTTTCTTTCACTAGCGCTCGTGACAAGAAGTCTGAGGAAGAGCAAATCATGATTAGCACATTTTTCTGGGTATCTTGTAATGAAATCAGGAGACCTCCCAGAAGTGTCGAGGAAATGTGGATGGTATTTCCGGCCTGTCAAAAGTTAGGGACATGCGGAAACCACTCTCCATATTAGATAAGGTGAAATGCGGATCGAAGACCATTACCTGATCCTTTTCGATTGGCCCATTATTCCATTCCAGCTCCTCGTGGTTGTCTGGTCTACAACTATGACACGAGCTAAACGGGGCGCCATGGCGAGGCGGTGGCATCTTGCGTCGTACGAAGAAAGTTGTCTGCATGTTAGCGCCGGCATCGTCGCGCCGCCTACTTCGTGACCCTGTCTCCTTCAACCACATGCTTATGCTGCGTCAACACCTCGACTTGTCCAATACTCTCGATTCCGCCATCTGGGCAGTCGCCTTCTTTGATTGGAGAGGATGTACGCGGCTCGGGGAACTTTTGATTGATTCGGTGACATCGTTCAAGCTTTCTCGTGAGACGTCTATTACCTTGAGTAGATAGGCTGTTCACAGCGATTGGGCCGTTGATGACTTTAGCGTGCAATCTGGACGCGTTGTACGTCGGTACAGTACCTGCTTGTTTCTTATTGGGACCGCATCATGTGCACGCATTCCAAGCTCACTGCGAATACGATCCGGGTGCCCGTGAATGAGTTCCTGTACCCAAGCTTCACCAGAAAGTGCTTACATAAACATTACCCGACATTGGCGGCCAGTGGATATCATACTCCAAATGTGGAAATTAAAAAATGGGAGAGCGAATCCATTGGGAGTCGTTGGCCGCCATTAGAGGCTAGCCCACAATATTCATATGATTACGCTAATGTCTCCAATAAGCACGCAAGATGAGTGTATGATTGTGAACTGCAACAAGAGATCCTGTATCGAATCGGGATACATCTGCTTCCTCTCCGGGGTCAAAATAACTGGTCGAGTTTTTTTGTTGACTTTGATTGGCCGGAGAATTGCATTTTCTTTAGCTATTCGTGCGAGGCACGTGCCGGAAACGTACCTCATGCTGGCTACAGGAAATCATTAGCACAAGTAGATACGCCGAGATGGACAACAGACTCACCTGCACGTCGGGTCCGAATGCCCCCCAGGCCGCCTGCTTACAAGAACTAATTGCTAGTCCTATACCGGACTCCGAGATGGAGGAATTTATGGACCATCCAACTATACTCGTCCTGAGGTCTGGCCCTCCTCCAACATTCTGACCAAATTTTGCTAGCGCCATCTGTGTCAGGCCCACCTCATTAGTATTCTCATCTCAATTCAGCACTCACAGGGTTCAAAATGCCATTGTGGGGCATGGGGCTCAAAATGCCATTGTGAGGCACAGGGTTCAAAATGCCATTTCGAGGCACAGGGTTCAAAATGCCATTGCGGGGCATGGGGTTCAAAATGACATTGTGGGGCATAGTGTTCAAAATGACATTGGGGGGCATGGTCAGTTCCATTGTGGGGCATGGGGTGGGCATGGGGTTCAAAATGACATTGTGAGGCACAGGGTCCAAAATGCCATTGTGAGGCACAGGGTTCAAAATGGCATTGTGGGGCATAGGGTTCAAAATGGCATTGTGGGGCACGTGGTTCAAAATGGCATTGTGGGGCACGGGTTCAAAATGCCATTGTGGGGCATAGGGTTCAAAATGGCATTGTGAGGCACAGGGTTCAAAATGCCATTGTGAGGCATGGGGTTCAAAATTCCATTGTGGGGCATGGGGTTCAAAATGACATTGTGGGGCATGGCGTTTAAAATGACATTCCCTCCTCTTGTGCACTTTTACTGTGCCTGCCGCGTCTTTGGCCAAAGTCGAGGGACACGCAATTGCAGGGGAGACATATCAGGATAATTGGAGATGTAAGTTCACCTTAGCTGCATGCGGAAAACACCCAGGCTTACTAATCTTTCCATGATATTCCATCAGTTTCCATTCTGTGGCGAGGCAAGGACGGAAACGCCAGCAAACAAAGTGAATACATTTGTCTTATGCGTACATGGTGGTCGTACGGGTGACCGGACGACAACAAAACTAAAACCTAGAGACACTTCAGGCCGTACAGCCAAACGAACATGTTGAGCTGGCCGAATAGTAGGCGCTGCGCGACGATGGACATATCTGGTGGATCTGGACCTCCAGATGTCTTACTGTAGTATTTCGTTCAAATCGACAGCGGGCGTGACGCGTGACAGATTTTACCTATTCCACAATTCGGCATCTGATCTATTTCGTGGCCAATTCAGTTACCTGGGACTTTCTGTGGTGTCTATGAGCCAATGGACTGGCAGTAAGATTTGGAAACAATAATAGAGTCTGTTTGAACTTCGTCTACATTTGTTTGTGGAAGATTTCACTGGAATGTAAGAATTTTGTTCGGGACGATGACTTTGGAGGGAACAAACATATGCAAACAGCACGCTCTGGAACCGACAATTTCCGGTCCCCAAACTTAGTACGGAAAAGGGTCAATAGAAGTTGCACGTGATGATTTAAACTGACATAAAATTCTAAATCATACAAAAGCTACAGAGATGTTCCAGTGAGCATTCTACTGATGCACTCCCCTTGACACAGGAAATAAAACATGGCATTTCGATTCACGGCTTCTATAGACCAAAATCAAATTATATAGCACATTTTGGAGTTGGAATTGCATTGCAGCATCTTCTTGGTGTAATGAAATAACAGAATCCAATATCTGTAATCCTATTCACCAGTTATTATAATGCCATAGCTAGTGGTGAAAATTCATCACCTCACGTACCTCATTCAAAACAGGACATAGTGATTCCAAACCATCCAAGTATTCAGATTGATATATTCTAATTTTAGCTGCCATTTTTGCTCCTCTGGAATGCTTGGAGGAGGAGCAATAAAAAATAATAGTGCGACGGGACAAAGGTATGACCTAGTATATGTTCGACCAACCAGTCGAGAACGTGGTTCGCCGGGGGTTAAATTTTATGCGCACGAGTTAGTGGCCGCATTCATCTACTCGTCATCACCGAAAAGTAACCAGTAATTGGCTCACTACAGCAGAAATTCGTGCAATATTCTGGTTCTGACTACCTAGAAATGTTCATCTAGATATATCCTTGCTCTTCATATCCAATTCGGCATCCAAAACCATGTGTATACCCTCTGTGGATCAATTGTTTTGAGTCCACTTGATTTTTGCTACATGTGTCCAAAATTGGGGCGTATGGCTCGGTCTGTCTTTGTCCCTTCATACAAGTCAATAGTGCATTTTTCACCTGTAGATACCGTCAATATTATTCAGCAGATCCACCGACTCTGCTCCAGGTTGCTGAGTCTGTATATGTTGAGCCTATGTAAACCTACGCAGATGCGGGACGAATAAATATAATAATTTAATCAAGGTTCTGGTGTACTTCAATGGATAGACCCTGTTGTCACTCTGCGCGATGGGCACTACCCCTCCATACTCAAAACTTGCTCAAAACCTCCAGAACTCCGACTTTGGAACGTCTCAGAACATGAGCAATCAAAAGGCACATAAGAATAGAAATTGTGGACTCCAATTCTCCGACCATTCTCAACTTTTGCCAGTTCGTCCAAGTACCCGGGTGTTGGTTTTGCGAGCCTGACAAGGTAATAAAGAGCTCCTTAAATAAAACTTAGCTCAAATGAACGTGGAATCGAGCGTGGATTTGTGGTGGAGGAGAGACCCCCCCCTTTACAAATGAACAGCTTTCTCTGCTTATAGTTGCGGCAAGATCAATTTACTTGCCTTTTCAGGAAGATAGCATCAATATCTGCTCTTTTTCACTCCCAACCAGTCCTTGCGAGCCCAACTGCCTGGAGATAAATCTTAAATGTCACATTAGGCTCTGGAGGTGGTCTCAGAGTGTTAGTGGCCAATACAAGCTCCGAATATCTCTGCTGTTTTATACCGGTGATTCTCTTGTAATCTTTGCCCAATGATGGAAAAATAGCTAGTTATAGGCCCCAAACTGGACGGGTAAAATTGATGGCATGTTCCTAAAAAGGCAAGTAAATTGATCTTGCCGCGACTGTACGCCTGAACATTGAACCGGGCTGTTGAGATGTTCCTTTGTTTGCGGGGTATTATCTGTTAGTATGTTGTGTGCGGATTGGATGGGTGTAAAACTGGTCTTGGGAAGTCGAAAAATTGTACAGAACGGATGGCACGGGGCAATTACAACTGATCGATCTCTTCTCCCATCGGGAACCCCCGGGCCCCGCAACATTAGCGTCCTTCCTCCTCCAAGACATAGTGTGGGGCTCTTCGTCAGGCGTTTTGCAACACAATTTCCATGTTCAAAAGCGCAACCTGATTGATAAAATCATCACGTTTTGTTCGCCCCAAACAAGGAAAACAAAAATTGCGCTCAAGCGACCAATCAAATCGGGGTAGTTGCACCCAGAATCAGCAATGCACCCCGGACCAGCGAGCAAGTCCTTCGATTGGATTGCTCCGAAATAGTACTTGATGGACTCATAAATTTGCGCTTGCGCTTGAGAAGGTGCGAATGCTCGAGAATAAACAGGTGTCCTCCAAAGTCAAGCTCGACACTGGGCGTGCCATTTTCCACTACAGGAATAAAGTATTATGGCTGTGGATGATCAGAGAGAGTCTTCGCTATGCTCCCTGGAATTTGGGCATAATAATCTTTCACCAAATTGTCATCCAGATAGCAGAACGCCGAACCTATTCAAGAGATCTATCGCAAAAACATCAAGCTTGCGCGAGACGCACCTCCTGCTCTTGGCTGAATTAAACCATTCGACAGTGAGGCACAGGGTCTGTCCAGTGCTCCCTTATCCCTCCTGCTCTCGGCTGAATTAAACCATTCAACAGTGAGGCACAGGGTCCAAAATTCCAGTACGAAGCATGTGATTCAAAATGGCATTTCGGGGCATGTGGTTCAAATACGAATTAAACCATTCAATAGTATTCAAAATGCCATTACGAAGCATGTGATTCAAAACGGCATTTCGGGGCATATGGTTTCAAAATGCGAATTAAACCATTCAATAGTGTTCAAAATACCATTACGAAGCATGTGATTCAAAATGCCATTTCGGGGCATGGCGATGCCATTATGAGTCCTGATAAGTACTTCGTCCATGTCAGGACGATCTGAAGCTTTATGCGCCCAGCAAGCTTCGACGATAGCCCATAGCCCATCGGACATTGCCCGAGTTCCATCAGGCGGGCCCAAATTTGAAGGTCGAGGAGGGCGCTTTTGATCCAGAATCTGAAGCACTACCGCCATGTCTTGTGTAAAGTTCCAGAATGGCTGTTGTCCCGTGTATATCTGCTCAGGTGAAATTAGCTGAAGAATACCAGCACAGGCAGGAATACTAACCTCTACGCACAGACACGCAAAGGCATAAACATCGCTGGCTTTTGTACGTTTGAACTCGAGTTGATAGTTAAACAGCTCCGGTGCCATCCACCTTGACGAACCGCGTTGGTGTAGTTGAAGTCGTGCCAAGGGTGGCATCAGTCACAACTGCCAGTCCGAAGTCGGCTAGTTGAGCATGTTCCCCACTGTCTATCAGTACGTTTCCCTGCAAAGTACGTGGGTCAGAAGTCCATGTCACTAGTAGCAAAATTCATTTCACCCCACGTAGATCGCCATGGGCGATATTTTGCGAGTGTAGGTAAGCCATACCTTGCGCAGTTTCAAAGAGCTAAGTCATAAGTCAGTGACGGTTAGGTACAATGATGAGGTGTTGCTCACAAGTTGGTCGACCCGCCTGTCGGGAAGTGTGCCATTCCGATTTTTTACAAAGTCTTTCATGGTACCATTACGCATATACGGTGTTACGATGCAAGGCGGATAACCCTCGAAGGATTGCTCGTCGAGACCATAAAATGGTAAAACGTAAATATGTTTGAGATGGACCCAAGTGAGAACTTCCTGCAACAGGCTCTGTAGATTAATTAAGCTGGGATTGAAAGTAACGAAGTGGCATCAGGCATACTTTTGAAAATTATAAAATCTCGTTCGGCTCCGGCCGATACACTTGCAAGCGTTTCAGAGCAATATCCTGCTCTTTGTATCTCCCAAGAAAAATATCTGCAAACCCTCCTCGGCCAATCTGTCGATTTGTGTCTACGGAATCCAATTCTAGGAATAGGGTTGGAGGAAAGGCCTTGGTGGCAGCACACAGGTTTTTCAGCAACCACCGTGCTGGAAGGACGAACGGGGCATCGTCAGTTGCCATAATACACTGTGTGCGCAGAAATATGTTAAATTATCATTTGGTTCGCCAACGAGACATGTTACCTTGTGTAACGCATCCATGAAACCGGTAGCTTTCCATCACTCAGGTGTAAAATCTCCTCTTTGCTCGAGTGAATTACCTCACGGAATGGATGTGAGATGAGCTGGTCGTCCTCGAGAAAGGCTTTCTGAATCTTAATGCTGTCATTGTAGCCGAAGTCTTGTAACAACTGCAGGCGAAAAGAATCAGTGGGAATGTTAGAGCGAGCGATGTAGAAAGGTTATCTCATACCATCCTGACATCGGCGCGGAATTTAGCACTATACGCAAGACTACAGACATTATTGTGCTTGCTCATCCACTCGACTCGTTCCTGCAGACGATTACAAAAGCTGCACTGAATTTTAGATTCTGCAGGAACTAAAGAACAGCATATGTAACTAAGTACCTGAGTCTCCGAGTGTTCGTAGATGACAGAATAACGTTCTCTGCAAGCTCTACGAAATGCTGGAGTCAAAGTATTTGATCAGGCGTTGACGACTTGGAACGGGGGAAACCACACAAACCATGCCAAGTTTCAATGTGGATTTATCAATCAGCATCTGTCGGAGTTCCAGTTGCGCTAGTCGTCGCAGCACTTCCTCAGGAGAAAGTGACGAACTTTTTTTCCATGAGTTAATCATTGCTTAAATCTTAAGCAAACATCTCACCGCCGCCGGAGCGTAATCAGCGCTAGAGACAGCATTCTGTGCGGCTAAAGATGTGGATGTGGATGCTGCCGAACGAAATATGATTATAATTTTTCCAGAGAAACAAGATAACTCACATTGACGGGAATAGACGTATGGCGACGTATATTGAGCCTCACTGGCGGTGCGGGAGGGAGGAGGTAAATAGCCTTCCCATGGGGGAACGTGTTGAGTCATTAACACTGGTGCCTGTGTCGATCGTGTATTCGCAAGAAGACTTGGGCGTCCTGGTGTTGAGAAAGCCGAGGTAGATCTTTGGACAGTCAAGGTTTACGATTTGTGACGAGATAGAGAGAGCTCACAAGCCAGAAGGGAATTTGTAGTTGGAATTTGTTGCTGCGATCCCTTGAATGGGCGCTATCCAAGTTGAGATCCGCCAAAAATTCCGTAATACGGAGGAAATTTGGAACTTGCCATCAAACGGTGTGTTGCAGGTTGCGATAGGCAAGGGGAGTCTCAACCACACACCTTTGACCAGACAACAGAAGAGCGGTCGCCACAACCGCTCACCCCGGCCACATGCCACGGTGGTGGTGGTGATGGGGGTAAGAGACAAGAGTGCCCGGCGAACGCCGAACACTGGATAGGTCAACAAATTCTGCGGGAAAGTCAGGCATCGAATAGAACAAAGAAAGCGAAACTGCAGAGTCTATACCACCTTGGTCACTTCGTCAGACCCGCTAATTTTGAGCAACTTCGTCACCTCAGATAAATTTAGCCCACTTGACTGATTGTTCGTCACTTATGCGAATATTCGTCGCTTCAACTCGGCACCCTCAAACCCCGGAACGTCGGCCATCAACATGCTTGATCTCACCTTCAGCACAAGGTCAGGCACGTTTTTTTTATATAGATACCTTACCCGAACACTAACCACTAACCCTCACCTCTAGCTACCAACCGCGAACCTCTAACCGCTAACCTCTAACCGCTAACCTCTAACCGCTAACCACTAACCCTAACCACCTAACCGGCCGACCTCGGCACACTGCTCCAAAAATAGTTGAACTTACGAACTCTCATAGAATGCCATCAAAGTGACGATCTTTCTCGCACTTAACCAAAGTGACGAAGTGACGAAGGTGGCGTGGACTCGAGACTGCAAGTACTGTGGAAAAAGAGAAATACTTGAAGTGGACGCGCTTTGGGTGAGATTCCACAGAAAGAAAGAAAAGAAGAAAAACAGGGGAATGCCTGTATAAATTACTAGGTGAGTAGAGAATACAAGAATGGAAGAACAAAATAAATAGGTAGGCCACAGGGACGCGTGTTTGTGGTCAGTGAAATAAGTGGACGGGACTTGCAGAGCGCGTGCTCAACCAAGCTCCTTCCTTCTCTTCAGCGGTGAGTGCAGCGTCCATATAATTGTAGAGCTCGATGAAAACCTTCTGAATTTTGTAAGTGAATTCTATAGATTCAGTCTTACGGTGAAGGTGAGAGAAAACAAGGTTGTCGGTAGACGGACCGTTCATGAATTATAGCTAAGCATACGACAGCAGATACTTGTGAGGTGCAGAGATATGTACATAAAATACAAACCCATGGGGCTAGCGACGAATCTCCGTGAATCCTTCCAACTCAACCAAACCCAAGCCATTCTAGTGGCGCGCCTTCAACCCGTGTTCCACCACATTACGGAGCCAGTGTGCATACCTGGTATTTTCTTTCGGTTCATAACTGCATACATGATCATGATTGCTGATTGACCAATTCATTCTCTAGGCTCCGCCGTTGCAGTCGAGCGAATCTTTTCGGGCGGCCCGACACGATCGGACTCCGCCCGCGCGAGTTTGAAGGCTGAAACCATTCAAACTCTTATCTTTGTCAAGGCCAGGCTTCGGTTGGCGCACAAGACGATTATTGACCTTTTGGGGACGAAGATGATGTTTAATTACCATGTTCGTAGCTTCTATAGAATATTCTTGACTCTCGCTTGCTTATATAAAATGACCCTGAACGCCGTAAACGGACGTACGTACAGGATCCGTTCCGTTTGACCCGTCTTCTGGGGTCTTGACGTACGGGTTCGACCGTGGCGTTAGAAAAATACGGCGTAATTCATACGCCCGTCGGCGTATTACGCACGGTTTGATGCCCTACCTGCATCGGGCGCCTGCATACATTTCTCTGCAATAGCCAGCGGCTCCAACAAGATTTTAGCCCTGTAAAAAAAATCAATGCACCGCTACAGAAACTCGAGCAGAATAATACTCGGCGAGGTTTTTCCAGAATTGCTGGTGATAGGGGCGAGTACTTCCGTGGCCTTGGCTTTCGCCCCGCTTTAGCCCCGCCACATTGAATGAGTGTTTCGTAATTCTGTATATACAAAGTACGCATCGGCGGCGAAAGTGTCAGGATTCTTCTCACGGCGAGGGGAGTGGAAGATCCATCTAGAAATCACGGAGAATATCAGTGTAAGGATGCGATGCGTCTGGAAAACGCTCTGGGGACGGGGACGGGGGCCGGTGGGAAACAACAAAAACATGACCTGGCATTAAAATCCGTATATCTGAGCAGTCTGTGCTCGGATTCGGGGCGCCGTGGGGGTCAAAGGGGGACGTCCCCCGTACTCTAGTCCGCGCCCGTCGTCACCTTCGTTCGCGCCTACGTCGCCGCCGCCGCCCGTTTCCGTACGCGAAATCAATAAAAGGTCCTTTTTATTTTATCACTCGCCGTTCTCAGTCGTCTATGGGCCGATTCGGACGCTGTGGCACGCAGGTGGAAGGGACGAGTCCCCCACACCTTCCTCCGCGCCGTAGACCCCTTCGTTCGACGCGTAGACCGCCGCCGCCGCCCATTTCCGTGCGTAAACTTAATAAAAGGTCCTTTTTATTTTGAAACTCATCGTTCTCAGTCGTCTATGGGCCGATTTGAACGCTGTGGCGCGAAGGTGGAAGGGACGAGTCCCCCACACCTTCCTGCGCGCCGTCGACCCCTTCGTTCGACGCGTACAGCGCCGCCGTGGCTGATTTCCGTATGTGATATGAATAAATACCGATTTTTTGTTTTTAACTCATCGTTATCAGTCAGATATTGTCCGATTTAGACGCTGAGTGGCTCGAACGGAGGGGACGAGTCCCCCGTACCTCCGTCCACTCCGTCGACACCCTCGTCCCCCGCGTATACCGCCACCGCTGTCGATTTCCGTACGTAACACGGATAAATACCCATTTTTATTTTGGAACACTTCGTTTTCAGCGGTTTCTGCGCCGAATCTGGCGCTGAGTGGCTCAAACTGAGGGGAATAGTCGCCCCCACCTTCCCCCGCCCCGTCGACACCTTCGTCTCCCCGCCTATACCGCCGCCGCCATCTTTCCGTACGTAACCCTGATAAATCCTCATTTTTATTTTGTAACACTTCGTTCTTAGCCGTTTCTGCGCCGAATCTGGCGCTGGAGGGCTCGAACGGAGGGGAAGAGTCACCCGTACCTCCGTCCACTCCATCGAAAACCCTCGTCCCCCGCGTATACCGCCGCCGCTGTCGATTTCCGTAGGTAACACGGATAAATACCCATTTTTATTTTCTTACACTTCGTTTTCACCGGTTTCTGCGCCGAATCCGGTGCCGTATGGCTCAAAACTGAGGGGAATGGTCGCCCCCACGTCCCCCCGCTCCGTCGACGACGCCTTCGTCTCCCGCGTATACCGTCCACGCCGCCGATCTCAGTGTGTATATTGCCCAGCACCAGAATTTTGGCATGTACTGTCGGAAGATGGTTTAATTTCAATAGTTGAGGGGTCCTTTAGTGTGATTGAAGCCGTTAAAGCGGTCTGGTACGCCCGTGCGATGCGGGAAGCGCCCGCACGGACGATGCCGGACGTGACACGCGCGCACGTGCCACGCGTCTGTTTGTATCTCACGTCTCGCTTACGGGCTGTCAAAGTCCTCTTTGTCCTTGACCGCCACCACCCCTCCATTCCGCCCATGCCCCACCTCCTGCCGTCTCGCCCCGGCTCGCCACCACGCTCCACCAGGCTCCCCTCCGTCACCGCCTCCCGACCCAGGCTTCCTTTGCCGCCGCTACGGCCGCCAACGCCCTCGACGCGTTTCACGCGTCAAGCGCGCCTACCGCCCCAAGCACCGCGACGGCGCCGTTGCCACCGAGTTTTTCACCGCCTCCCGGCCACACTACGCCCTCGCCTCCTCGCACATCCACGCTGCGCGCAACGCCCGTGCCACCCAGTGCGCCATCCAATGCCGAGGAGTCACACCCCCATTATAACCCTCCATCCGTCCCCCTTCACCCTGCGTATGCTGACCCTGAAGGGCGTTGCGCGACCCCCTTTCCCGTGACTCCGAATCTGATGGATACGCGCCAGGCATGTACGGCGGCGCACACGCCGGAGGATCCCCTGCGAGGCGTGCGAACTGGTATATGACCTATTCGTCACCGAGACACTCTTCGACCCGTCCGTGGGGGACGAAACCTCTGCCCTTGATGTCGTCAACGCGCTCGCAAAGGAATCCTGCGTAAGTCCCCGTCCCCGCCCCTCACCTTTACCCACCTCAAGCCCCCCATAGGGTGAGGTCCTACGGTCAGACTGCTGCCTGCAATCTCTGCTGGAAGATTACATGGACGACCGCAACCCTCAGACCGGCGACAACCCGCGTTTAGACCTGAATGCCCTTGCTTGCCCCCCTCGTCGCTCAGCGCGCATTTTCGCCGCCCGTCTCGCTGACGAGGCCCGACAACGCCAAGCCGCCGCCGCCGCCTTCCCTACATCCTCCACGTCCTCTGGCTCGGCACCTTCCTCGCGCCCCCGGCCCTCCACCTCCGCCTCGTCTCCGTCCACCTCCGCTCCGAAGCCGCCCCGTGGAAAGGGAAAATCCGCCTCTGGGTCTGCCCCCAAACGCCGTGGAAACAAGGGGAAAACTCGCAAATCCAAGGCGGCATCGCAACGGCGGGTAGACGCCAGCGGGTGGGTGGACGACGCCAGCGGCGAACTCAAACAGCCGGAGCCTTCATGGGAGTAAGTTACCTTATTTTCTCCTCGGCCCCTTCTCCCTGAACTATAACCCAGTTATACACCTGCGTCCGCCCTGCCACCTCCGCTTCCCCCTCCTCCACTCCACCCCTCCCTCCCCGCACGCCCAGCTTCGCTCCCCGCACTCCCCACGCACCCTTCGCTCCCCAAGCGGCCTGCCGATGCCCCTCCACCTGGCGAACCCCCTGCGAAGCGCGCGCGCGGGAACGTCCCCGCTGAGAAACGTGCGGAAGAGAAGGCCCAGCGGGCAGCAAGGCGGGGCGATTTCTTAACATCAAACAATTTCTCCCTTCTCGAGAACGCCTCGGTCGCCAGTACGGGTTGGCAGGGGGCTGCCCCGCCTCGCATAGCCCGGGAGCAAATCAATTCTCTCTACGGCGACAAGCCAGACGCCAGGGGCCTCCACAAGTATCTGAAGAAATTCTACCCCTGTTATTATGATCTCCGCGACAGGTGAGTACTGAATTCTGCCTTGCAAATCTTTACTTACCTTCATCTCCAGCCCCAGCCAGGAGCGCGCCACGTTCTTCGTCGACCGGGACGGCCTCATCTTCATGTATAGGTCGTTCCGTATTGCTGAACTCATGCACCGTGCCGACGAAATCCAGCGCGCACACGACATCCTTGTAGGTTCTGACCAGACCGATCCCACCTGGCAGAAGCATTACTTGGGCGGCCAGCGTGGGGACCATATAGCCATCATCTTCGGCCACCATCGTCAGTCTGCACAGGTTTGTCATTCTTCCTCCCTTTCTCTTTTGTTATATTTCTGACCACCCCTACCTAGGCTCCACGGCTAACCAAGTGGCACCTTGACCACATGGATCGCGTTAATGCCTTCATGGAACTGCCTGTTGTCAAGACCATGATGTACGTTTTTGTATTCTCACTTATGTTTCTAATAAATAACAATCCACAGCGGCTTAGTTTCAGACATTGTTGCCACCGTCTTCCCTGGCGTAGCTGCCCGGTTCCTGGCCGACGCAGACTGGCACTGGAGGAGGCATCAAACCGATGTTCGGCCTCTTCTGGTGCCTTTGTCTGAACGCCTGGTTCCCTGGCCAGCGGCGGATCCACTGCCGCCCTCATGCAGACAAGAAGAACCAGATCGGTGTCTGCGTTCTTCTGATCTATGCATTGAAGACAGCCCGTGCGTTTTTTTTTTTTTGCCTTCCTTTTTGCCCCAATGCTTATATATTTACAGTGCAGTTCGACCACCGCAAGTACACGTGGCTGGTGATCTGGGAAGCTGGCGTTGCGGTAGAGCTGCCGCCTTGGGTAATTTTAATCTACCCCTCGGCTTTATTTTACCACTTCAACCTGGACGTCAGCCGTACGTTTTCTGTCTCCAGCTTTTGTTTCCATTTCTCTGATATATATTTCAGAGATCCAGTTTGTGACTACCGACGGCTATGTTCGCCCCACGCCCGAGAACTCCTGCCCCATCATCAGCGGTGACAACGAGGGCCGCGGCAGTTTTGTCTTTTTCAATCAGTCCACCATGCGCACTGGCCCAGAGACTGGTCGTGATACCCTCAAGGCTGCTCGGGCAGCTGGCCACTCGGGCATCTCTGACTTTGGTGCCTCCGCACAGGAGGCTTTTTCTCGTCCTGAGTACTTCCACAAAATCTCCCCTTTGTTCTGGATGCTATTTCGTTTACTAATGTACTTGCTGTTCCGCTGTCTTACGACTTATATCTGAATGTCAAAAACTTCTTTAACATTGCAATGCCTTTAACCAACAGAAGGAATGCGTACCTCGAAGTAAACAGTCAATGCAATCATAAGAGGTAGGTAAGGGTGGACAAGGCCAGATGTGGGGCAGTGGAAAACGAGCGGAGCAATGGTATTCGGATTGGCAAGCCATCTGAAATACATTGCGTTCCCACCGTCGCCGCGCTGATTGGCATGCTCATTCCTCACTCAATTCTCAACCGATTTACTCAATTCATGAGGTGTTCGAAAGCGGCTTTATCCACGAATTGACTGTGGATCAACCAAAACAATCAGGTATATTGAAAATACTTTCATTCCTTTCATGGATATCAATCATCAGGTACTAATGGAAAGCGGGGCGGTGTGGATCCGCTGTGATGAGCCCTGAATCAAAAGATGCTACTTACGAGCGCCACGGCATTTATTATGGGGATAAACACAGAGTAAATAAACAAACTCGCTCTTTACAACTGAACCACCACCTTGGTGCATTCGAAAGCACAGGCAGTAACGGCGACACAGGGACATGAAAAGCGCCTTGCTCTAGCATCGACGGCTCAGCTCAAGGCACAGAAAAAGGCCAGGGGTGGTGCACTGGGTGAAAAAGACGTCAAAGGAGGAAGATGAGGGTGCTGAGGAAAAAGGCGACGATACTGGGGTCCGATTCGGATATCACGATGGTCAGCAAGCGATCCCATTTTGCCCGCGTCCTCGGACAGCTCGAGTTCAACGATTGAGACGTCGTCGGACATTGGTTCGGAGCCACTCGCGCAGAATCCACCGAGGCAGACCATGGCGGAGGTCATTGTGAGTATCTTTTCACCGATACACATTGTGCACTGCTGATCCACCGCCAGCATGGACTGCCGATTCGAGGCGAAGATGCTGAATACGAAGCCTTCCTTTACGATGCCTATGGCGGGGATACGGACATTGAGCTTGAAGACGATTCAGTAGTGGGCAACAGCAGCGATATTGAAGCCGTCCACGGGAGTGACGAGTGAACCAAGAGCCTTCAAGGAGCAGAAATTACGTAGTATCACATAGAATATTCATAAATGCTGCCACCAAACAAATGCACACGAACCTCGGCTTGATGGGCCGAGATTTCACACCAAAAGCGTATTTTGAACACTGTACAAACATTTCAAGCCGATTTTAGCAGGCTCTCGCTGGGAAGATAGCCAGCGAAATTTGGGTTCAAACTGTCTCCTTGGATTTGTTTTGACGGCCCTGGTGCTTTACACGATGGCTGAGGGCTCTGCATGTCAATCCAAACAAATGTATGCGAACCTCGGCTTGATGGGCCGAGATTTCACACCAAAAGCGTATTTTGAACACTGTACAACCATTTCAAGCCGGATTTTAGCAGGCTCTCGCTGGGAAGATAGCCAGCGAAATTTGGGTTCAAACTGTCTCCTTGGATTTGTTTTGATGGCCCTGGTGCTTTTACACGATGGCTGAGGGCTCTGCATGTCAATCCAAACAAAATGCGAACCTCGGCTTGATGGGCCGAGATTTCACACCAAAAGCGTATTTTGAACACTGTACAACCATTTCAAGCCGGATTTTAGCGGGCTCTCACTGGGAAGATAGCCAGAGAAATTTGGGTTCGAACTGTCTCCTTGGATTTGTTTTGACGGCCCCTGGTGCTTTTACACGATGGCTGAGGGCTCTGCATGTCAATCCAAACAAATGTATGCAAACCTCGGCATGATGGGCCATTAAATGCTGCCACCAAACAAATGCACACGAACCTCGGCTTGATGGGCCGAGATTTCACACCAAAAGCGTATTTTGAACACTGTACAACCATTTCAAGCCGGATTTTAGCGGGCTCTCCCTGGGAAGATAGCCAGGGAAATTTGGGTTCGAACTGTCTCCTTGGATTTGTTTTGACGGCCCTGGTGCTTTTACACGATGGCTGAGGGCTCTGCATGTCAACCCAAACAAATGTATGCAAACCTCAGCATGATGGGCCGTTAAATGCTTCCACCAAACAAATGCACACGAACCCAATATTCCTGATTAGAAGTTGATCTTTATAGTTGGATTGTCAAATGTGAGGTGTACCGTTGCATCCTCATTGAGCTGATCTGAACAATTTTGAATCTTGCGATAATCTGAGAGTCATATTGATTGGCACGTATTACCTTGATATGTAAAAGGCTTTCATTAGATCAGCGGTTAGTCCTGATTTGCCTTGTCGTCTTGCAGTGATTTGATTTAAATGATAGTGGTGGGACATCCCGGGCAAGCTCGTGTCCCTCCCAGAAACCAACGCCTCAAGTTTCTGCGGCGCACCCGCGACTTCATCCGCACCTTCTCGTCGAACCGGTGCCGCGTCAACGACGTTATGAAAATCCACGGGTCCCTCTGTCACCTGGCATTCGTCTACATTCAAATTAAAATAGGTGGCGGTTCCGAAGCCTTATCTGTATCCCAAAGAACGGCTTTCTGACGCAACTACCTACCTACCTACCCGATTAGCACAGCAGTGCTTTTTTCGCGTAAATAGTGCTTACACACTCCATATAGTACCTTTACTTTCCACAGTGCGGACTGTCGTAGGATTGGATGCAAAGAGCCAGTGGTGCTTCAGCTAGAGGCCAGAATTGCCGTCTGTGGCAATACAGTCACGCGTTTCAAAATGTAAGTGAGATGCACAACATTGAGATGCCGAATAGCAGTGCCACTGTTTCGAATCGAGAAACTCCCAAAAGCTATCCGCGAGGCTCGCCTTTCAGCAGTGGATAGCCCTGGGCATTCCGAACATTGCTCCACCGTTCCAACGGAGCCAACACGTATTAAAAGGACGAAAAATCCGACACATGTAAGGGGCCACGGTGAGACAAAAGGCGAGTAAAGCAAAGGATATTTTGCGTCCTGGGACCTGAAAATTTGGTCGGGCACGGGCACGCGTATGGGTACTCTGGGAATATAGTCTCATCACAGTGCTCCGACGCATTATTGACCTCTCCGGCAGCCAGTCAGTGCTTTAGATTTTCAAACGCGTGACCCTATTGCCCTTGCCACAATCCTTGACATTTTCACACACGTGACTCTATTGCCCTCAGGCATTTTGAAAAGCATGACCTGACACAATAGAGGTGCGTTCAAATGGCAGGCATTTTGAAAAGCATGACCTGGCGCAATGGAGGTGCATTCAAATGGTGGGCATTTTGAAAAGCATGACCTGACACAATAGAGCCTCATTCAAATGGTGGGCATTTTGAAAAGAATGACCTGATGCAATAGAGATGCATTCAATTTCAAATGGCTGCCATTTTGAAAAGCATGACCTGACACGCCGTGGTTGCGAGGATAACAATCTCAGTTGCAGGCTTCCAGGCAATATCTCAGAAAATGTGATTATTTTGATGTGACCTGGACGATGTTACGAAAGTGACAGAAAGTTTGGTTATCCTCTCCACTGCAGCTGGCAAATAACATATACAAATAACACAGCCACAATTTTGAGAAATCATTGAGAAAGTCACTGAGGTCCTTTCAACATGAAAGGTAAAATCATCTGAGTAGCCCGAAAGTTGATGGCACAGTGGTTATCATCCCTCAAGGCACAGCCCTGGGCACTTATGCAATGCTCACATAATGCATTTAGCATGCGCTAGCAGGTTCGAATCCTGCTGCCCCCACCCCGAGGCCTCCATTTCGCCTGGCTTTCTACCACACCCGATTTCCGCCATCAGCCTTCACGTGACACACTGGCATCGGATCATCCCACTAATTGCGTCACTCATGCCGAGCGAACATCACACGGTCTCCGTTTGGAGAAACGCGGCATCATGGGAACCACTTGCAGAGAATCTGGAGGATCAGGATCCATCAGCAGAATGATTACAGTTAGTGACACAGTTGATGTACTACTAGACTCCGACATGAGCCGAAGCCGGCTCGCAGCGAGGATAATGGAACATTGAATTGAATTGAATTGAATAGGGGAGTAAATCAATGCCCTCGAGATCAGGTGAGATGTATGCCCGGTGGCATTTCAATCGCAGACACGGAAAAGCCATCCGCCTGGCTGAACCGAGCCGAGCCGCGACAACACTTACCGTGAACGCTTTTCGCTCATTTAAGCTCGCCAAATGAGGGGTACATGGATCAAAATCAGTATTGTGGCACCAAAAATGTCGGAAAAACGGTTCGGAGGAAGGGAAACGGCACTGGAAGGCGGCTGGATCAAAAGTTTGTTTTTGTTTTTTTTTAACGCCGACTGTCATCAATTTTGCAAACAGCTGTAAGAGTAAGACCATTCGATTCGCGCTGTACATACGGATGGCCTGTGGCTGAGTATGTTTTGGGGGCGCGCGCTACGGTGCTGGAGGGGGTGGTGCTGTCGAAGAGGGCGAGGCGGCGGTGAAGTAGCCTACTCTATGCTCCACCAGATCGGGTCGGAACCCTGCCGCTGCTGTGCTGACAGGGAGCGGGTTTTCAAAGCGTGATGCACATGTCTACCAGTACCAAATTTCCACCAGTATGGTACAGTATAGTAGGGTTCCTTGGATAGTGATACATCCTTGGATATTCACTTTTTAAAAGCTCCCCAGCGTCCTCCCAGGTCTAACTTCTTCAATACAATACATTATATACTCTAACCCCGTCTTGTGAATTAATTTCAGGTGCGGAGTCCCCTTGGTGCTTGAAGGGGAGGTGATTTGGTATAACTCACTTTCTGATCGGGCCATCAATCACTTTCCTTCTCATCGATTGTGCATTAATCCGGCCAATATTGGCCTGAACCTCTTTTTCCACATCAAAGTCCATGGTTCTGGCTACAATCTTCCCTAAAAAGTCAGGCAATCCGGCCGAGATTGACGCGTCTAGAATGGATACAAGATCACGCACGCGAAGGGCAATGTCTGACCATCATCCTTCCGCATCCTTCCTCCGGACAGCCGGACCTGCCTTCGGCCGAATGGACAGATCTAGGTAGCATAATATTACTGTGCATGGACCCTACCCTAAGTTTGGCCGAATCAATGTCACTAGGCGCATAATATTGCTTGGCCCACTGCTATTGAACTGCGGCCATAATATTGTAGCTGCCTTCGGCCGAATGGACAGATCCAGTTAGCATAATATTATTGTGCATGGACCCCCTACAGTGGCGGCAAAAAAGAATCGCCGCGAGTCTTTGTTTACGTTTGGGCCCAATTCTGGACCAAATCATATGAAATAAAATGCTGGCATGAACTTTGAGTAATTCCAAGAATTTAGACACCATTTAACCCACACCATACCTGTGCCAATGTTGCACAATAAAATAATTTGGTGTTTTTAAAAAAAATCAAGATCATGGATCTGCATGGTATTGGGAAACTGTCATACTATCTTGAAAGTACTTGTAAAAGTGACCCTACTCATATTTTAGTTGACCCAAATTAATAGGTATTTGAACTCACAATACCTCATACAAAATGGCCATTTTTCGCATTTTCCAAGGTAAAAAGGCAAAAAATGCTCAAAATAGGCAACTTTTCTCCTCCATTGCGAGCTCAAATCCTAACCAATCAGGTCAACTAAAACATGGACATGCATGTTTTTCCATGTACTTTCAGGTGATTTGCATCATCTTTCCGTATGATGTGATTACGTAAAGTTGATTTTTCACGAAAATCATGAATTATTTTATTGTGCAATGATTATGCCAATAAGGCAAGGGTCAAATGGAACATAAACTTGTGAAAGTACTCAAACTTCATGCTGGTATTTTATTTGAAGTGATTTGGTTCAGAATTGGGCCCAAACATGGACAGAAACCCGCAGCGATTCTTTTTTGCCGCCACTGTACGTTCGGCCATTTTTGGGCCCGATCCGTCCGCATTAGGATCGGACATACAACCGCATATACTGTGGGCCTGCGCAACAGCCTCACCGCCACAGGGCCTGCCTTCGTACCCTGCGGAGTCCACGTATGAGTTCTGTGCAGGCGTCGTGACGAACAACGCGACGCCGCGCCGCTGTCGCCCAGCATAACCGCGACAGCCAACTCAGGACTGAGAGGTAAATATGTCAGTGTACGCGATCCTTGCGAGTTGAAAGCGAAATTCTCACAATTCATACCACATAAAATCATCCTGGTCAAGCGGAGTATCCTTTGACGCTACCATCCAGGCAACGAAGACCAGTGGAGTCTGCTTGGAGTCAGGGATACCAGGTTGCGTGTGCAGAAATATCTCCCGTATCTCCCCAGTGTACACTTCATGTCTCCAGTGGATCTGAATGAGAGAAGAGCCAGCTCCGCGTCTCTAATGCGCGGTCGATGTGACCCGCCGACCATCAAGAAGTGCATAGGCGTAGGTTTCGACGAATGAACCCAACATCTTGGTATTTAGTCCTTGTTGCCTGGCACGATCTGAATCCCGAGTGAGGTGAACTTTGGGTCCGTCCTGGTTGTAGTAATTCACGATTGCCAGTCTCATGGCATCATCCTCAATGCGTTCGGACTTATTTGCAATGCTTCCCAGCACCACGCGAGATGAGGAGTGCTCTGAATTTCCGTTAGGCTCCATTCGGCAAGCGTTACTTCAGCGGCATTTCACAAGGATCGTTACTTTTCGCCTTTTGCCGTAACATCTGCCGGAATATCACAGGAAATCAAAGATTTTCCCGCCCATCAGACGTCCAGAATACCATGGAGACGCCATGGAGACGACTACACCTTGAATCCATTTTAGCACGGGTTTGTCCACAGACTTTCCATTCTTTCAGGATTTCAATTGGACGAACACAGTTGAACTTGAAATGAAATTCACATAGAGTTCGTCCTTTGTTTGAAAGTTAATATTCATGGCTCAAGGCTTGGATCTTGGATGCCGGAGCGAAGCGGAGGTTCGTCTTGTATCAGTGACTCTCCTTGAGAGACGGTGTGATATATCACTCGAGAGATACTTTTGGGAAATCCCCCCGCGTGCGCCTGCACCTTTTGGGAAATCCCCGCGTGCGCCTCCCCGCTCGCTGCTCGCCGCCACGGGTCGGCGCGGTGGCTGTGCTCCCCGCCCTGCCTAAAATGGCAGCTTGCCGCCGCTGCCTTGCGGCCCAGTATTAAGCGTGTGATAGCTTCAATGTACCAATTCGATGCTTACCTGCGGGTTTTTAGAGCCTGAAAGCGCCTACAAACCGTTTTCAGAACGGGGGATTTGGCAGGGGCGGGCTTGTTTGTCCCTGTTATTATCCGAGCCTGATCCCTCCTCCCACTACCGCTTGCTGCAACCCGCCGTTCTGCCGCTCTGCTGGCCTATCCAGGCAGGCGGCGTGTTCCCGAAAGCCATCGCGGCCCCTGGTGTTCTTTTCAGCTGTTTGTACAACGTCTCTGGCCCTCTACAAGCGTCCCCAAATCTGTTCTACCCCCAGCCTGCCCCCTCTTCCGGCCGCCCTCCAGCACCCTTGGCTGCGTGTCGTGGCACATGGACACGGTCTATATCCTCCAGCACGTCGCTTCCCGCTTCCTTGGGCGCCGACAACCCCCTCAACGCGCTGCCACGTAGCACCGATCCCGCCCTAGCGCGCACCGTTTCCCGCCGCCCTTGCGGGCCCGCTGTGACTCAGTCTACCTCACCTAACCATTGTCCGACCTCATCGACGTCGTACACTTGGCTCGTTGGACCTCCACAGCTCACTGTTGGCCCGCCGCGCACCGCTTTCCCCGCCGCTTGCCCTCGTCGCTTCCCGCCGCATTGCGCGCCCCGCTACCGCTGGGGATACCCCACATCACCATTCGCCGTATCTCTGGGCATCGTGGCCCGCTCTTTTTGGCGCCGTCGGCCGGTTCCCTGCCACTGGTGGGCCTCTTTTCCCGCCCCGCCCCCCGACACTACCCGCCGCCGCTGCACGCTGGCTGCAGCTCGCCTCACGATACACACCCCCTTCATTGCCATATTGATGGCGCACCGCCCCGTTCGGGCTCGTCTGCCCGCTTCCCGCCCGCCGTCGCGCCCTTTTACCCCCCCCTCACGCCCCACCGCTTCCCGCCGCCTTGCGCGTACGCTGCAGCTTCACAGACGACACATACCACCACAAGACCACGATGGGTGTTGCGACACGCCTGGTTTAGCGCTGTACGCTGCTTTCTCCGCCCCGCCACGCCGCTTCACCCGCCCCCCGCCGCCGGCGCTTCCCGCCGCTCTTGCGCGCCCACTGCAGGTCTGCACACCGTGCATTCTCCTTCATGCCCCCACCGTCCGTCCGCGCCGCGCTCTCTAGCGCCCGCCGCCCGCTTCCCGCACGCCGCCCCGCCGTTATACCCGCCTCGCGCTTTCGCGCCCCGCTGCCTTGTATTCGCTATATCTACCTTTGATATGTTCCTTGAGCACCTGTAACTAGTCACATACTCCCAAATACAATACTGTGAACCCTGTATCACTTTGGAGTGAAATGACTTGCCACAACGTGAAAATCGGCAGAATAACCAAGTGATCTATTTTTTAGTCTCAACCTTCGGTCTCGACGAATTCACAGGCAACACCAATGTATATCAGGATCGTATCAATGAAGGGCTGTATGGAAGGTCACGGATGGCCTATAAATGTGCAAAGATGCTGTTTGATGAGTGTCACTTCTGTGCACATGCACACCGCCTCACACGCCTTTTCCCAGTTACACGCCTCTCTGGCCTCTTTACACCACACATGCCTCTTGCCGCCTTCGCATACGGATCCTTCGGGGATATCGTAGCCACGGCCGAGCTCCTCGTCAAGATCGTGACTTTGCTTCACCGCAGCGGAAAACCCTCGAGCGTATGGGAAGAGACGGAAAAAGAGTTGACGTCTCTTGACCGGGAGCTCAAGTATCTCATTCTCAAGCTGACCCCGACACTCGACCCTCTTGTCACCCAGCGTGTTCGAGAGGAGGTTGCGAATTGCAATCGCACCATGGTGAAGTTTTACGCGAAGATTTCCGTGCCCAAAAATGTGTGGCAGACCGTCTTGTGGGCACGCTCCGAGGAGAAAGCATTGAAGGAATTCAAGATGCAGGTGGTGGAACATCGGACAGCTCTCGGCGTAGTTCTTGGCCTGCTTAATCTGTGAGTTCCTCTGTGCTTTTCTCGCCGTAGTCCTGCGGGTTTGACATATATTCAATCAGAGGTGCCCTGAGTGCAGTCAGTGACCAGGTGACTGACGGACATGACCGGATTCGGGAGGGAGTGGATGGCCTCACCGAAAGACTTACATCTCAGAGCGATCTTCTTGCAGAAATTAGTGGCCAGGTCGAGGAGGGAAATGACGGGATCCTTGTCATTCAGGAACGGGTCGCAGGAGTTAGTGGACAAGTCAGCGAGGGAAATGACGGTATTCGCCTCGTTCAGGAACATCTCAAAGAAGTTGGCCGCCAAGTCGGGCACGGCACGGACCAGATTCAAATTGTGCAACAGGGCCTCACCGAACAGGCTGCATACCAGAAAGAGAGACTGACGGAAGCTCAGATATCAGAGTAAGCTGCCGTTAATTGTGTTGAGTCCTCGAGCTGAATCGATTTCAGCCGGGAAGAGAAATTAAACAAATGGCTAGACTACCCTCCTAGCATGGGGGAGAAGCAACACGAAACACAGAAAGTCCATCATGAGGGGACAGGAAGTTGGTTTCTAGATGGCCCTCAGTTCACTGAATGGAAAGACAACTCGGGTGTTTTATGGATCCAGGGGAAATGTGAGCCATTCCTCTTTCACTCAATAGACATCTGAATCGTTGTCAGCTGGCACTGGCAAGAGTGTACTTAGGTACTCCATCGCCAACTCGGTCATTTACCTTGGCTAATGGTACGGCAGCTCTACAGCGATAAGGAAACTTTTCAACGACAAACCACTGTCCGGGACAGCTGTTGCATACTTCTACTTTGACTTTAGGGACAACAAGAGGCAACTCGTGGAGATAATGCTGCGGACCATTATCTTGCAGCTCTCTGCCCAGTCTCTCCATCCTTATGCAGTGCTGCATCAGCAGTATGAATCATCCAAAGGTCAAACCCTCCCCACCTATCCGCATCTCTTAGAAGTCCTTGACAAATTACTCTCGGAGTTCGGGCGCACTTACATCGTTCTCGATGCTCTCGACGAGTGTACCGAGGATGACATCCTAGTGCAGTTCATCTCGAGGCTTCGACAGTGGACTACAACCCCATTGCACCTACTTGTCACTAGCCAACCCCGGCAATTTTATACAAACGCGCTCGCCAGTGTCACAAAGGTTACCCTCGAGCTCGAGAGCACAGAGCGTGATATCAAGCTCTTTGTTTCCCATGAACTTCGATCACAGCGGTATTTGGAGCATGTTTCACAGCGGGCGGAAGAGATTACACCAAAAGTTGTGAAGAAGAGCAATGGAATGTGGGTTGCTGGTGAATCCTTGTACACCCTGTCTCATGTGCTACTTTTCCAGGTTTCGCTTGGCCGCCTGTCTCCTGCAAGAACTGTCCCGCAGTAAACTAAACCCGGATCTGAACACAATACTGGCTAATCTCCCGGGCAACTTATTTGGAATCTATCGCCGCTTTCTCAAACCAATTGACCAAGCAGACTTTGTCTATGTGGCACGGGTGCTGCGCTGGCTTGTCTTCTCTGGTAGACCAGTCAGCTTAGTTGAACTTGAAGAGGCTCTTGCATTTAATTTTTCCAACCCAGTCCAATTCGTCTATGATCCTTCTCGACGGGGGAGCTATGCGACTGCCGTGTGTAGGCTGTTAGAAGGACTGGTCACTGTTAGCAGGGTTAATTCACTTCATTCCGGAATTTGGTCGAAGGTCGTAACCCTCGCACATGCATCAGTCGCGGTTTACATCGTATCCAATGAATTCACCCAGGAATACAAGTATGATCTCAAACAAGGACCCTCACACGCATTCCTCGCGCAAACTTGTGTTGATTATCTCTTTTACTTCGCCGCTCATACCGTCACTTTAAGTACAATTTTTGCGAACTATCCCCTCACCGCTTATGCGACACAATATTGGAATTATCACCTACTCCGTGGTGACAGCCAACCAACACTGCAGCTCCTCCAGAGTGGAAGCAGGCAATATCTCGATCTATACAGTCTGTTCTTCACGCGATTGACACCGGAACGGGACGTTAACCCTCTCACGCTGTGTTCCCAATTGGGATATACTGAGGGAGTCCGCTTCATCCTTGGGAAAGGTGCCGACCTCAAGGAAGTTGGGTGCCAGGCATTGCAGAAAGCTTCGAAAAAAGGTCACATTGACATTGTGTGCCTCCTCCTTGAGAACGGCATCAATGTCAACACAGATGGGTGCCCAGCTTTGCATGAAGCTTTCAGGGCAGATCACATAGACATCCTGCGGCTCCTCCTACAGAACGGTGCCAAGGCCAACGCAGATGGGCTGACCTTGCAACAAGCTTCGAAAAAGGGTCGCGCAGACCTTGTGCGTGTCCTCCTTGAGACCGTGCTGACATCGACACAGATGGGTGCCAGGCATTGCAGGAAGCTTCATGGGGAGGCCACACAGACATTGTGCGCCTCCTTCTCGATAACGGTGCCAAAGTCAATGCAGATGGCTGCCGGGCATTACAGGATGCTGCCCAGAGAGGCTGTACAGACATTGTGCGCCTTCTCCTTGAGAACGGCGCCAACTATGCAAATGGGTGCCAGGCTTTGCAGAAAGCTTCAGAGGCAGGCCACACGGGCATTGTGCGCCTCCTATTGGGAAATGGCGCTGATGTCAATGCCAGATTGGAATGCATTGGCGGGAGCCTCCGGAGAAGGCCACATAGAAATTGTGCACCTCCTCCTGGAGAGCGGTGCTGATCCGAATACAAATGGAGGCCGGGCATTGCAGGAAGCTTCCGGGAGAGGCCGTGCAGCCGTGGTGCGCCTTCTCCTCTGAGAATGGGGCGGACGCGAACACAGACGGCGGCTACGCGTTGGTGACAGCTTGCGTACAAGGACACATGAACATTATACACCTCCTCCTCCAGAACGGTGCTGACGCAAATGGGTGCCAGGCTTTGCAGAAAGCTTCAAAGGCAGGCAACGCGGGCATTGTGCGCCTCCTCTTGGAAACGGCGCTGATGTCAATGCAGATTGGCATGCATTGGCGGGTAGCCTCCGGAGAAGGCAACATAGACATTGTGCGCCTCCTCCTGGAGAGCGGTGCTGATCCGGATACAAATGGAGGCCGGGCATTGCAGGAAGCTTCCGGGAGAGGCCATGCAGAGGTGGTGCGCCTTCTCCTCGAGAACGGGGCGAACGTGAATACAGACGGCGCTATTGCGTTGCAGGAAGCTTCCTGGGGAGGCCACACAGAAATTGTGCACCTCCTTCTCGAGAAGGGTGCCAACATCAGCGCATGTGGGTGCTGGGCGTTGGAGAAAGCTTCCGCAAGAGGTCACACAGACATCTGTGCGCCTTCTCCTCGCGAACGGCGCCAACATCAATGCCGATAGGTGCGACCCGTTGCGGGAAGCTAGCCGGAGAGGCTACACAGGCATTGTGGACCTCCTCCTCGAGAACGGAGCCTGCGTCAGCGCAGATGCTTTACATGAAGCCTCGAGCGCAGGCCACACAGGAATTGTGCACCTTCTGCTACAGAAGTGTGCTGTCAATACACAAGATTGCCAGGCATTGCGGGATGCCTGCGTGGCGGGATACACAGACATTGTGCGCCTCCTCCTCGAGAACGGAGCCCACCTCAGCGCAGAGAAGTGCCGAGCAGTGCATGAAACCTATAAAAGATATCTGGCTCTCGGTATCTACTCGGGCAAGGTGCGAGCTATGAAGAAACGCCACACCAAGATTATGCGTCTCCTGGTGGAGGAAGGTGCCTTCAAGCCACGTGGGCAGATAGAAATTACTAGCTTATTTACTTAGCTGCACCGTAAACATCGAATGGATGTACCGCACCACCACTTATCAAAGCGAAGGATTCTAGAAGGACAACGTTAAGAGCTGTTATCACATTGAGTAAGGAGATAACCGCGGTTCTCACCTGTTCCTTCAACCCCAGGGTCATCCTTGTCGAGGACCGTCTTCTCTTGTAAAAGTTGCGGCCACATCGAAAGTGCCCACCCTGAGCCCAAGCAGAAGCTCGGGTCTTTCATACGGTGGAGGCATCGGACATTACCAGGTTGATCTCGAGGACGAGGAGGACTTACCTGCGGAGGGAGGAGACATTGGGCTGGGTGGGGAGCCCGAATCAGGGGGGGGGGGAGGATTGCTGCGGCCTCGGCAGTCGGGAGCGGAGATGGCGCGCGCGGTGATGATCGGAAGGGCCTCAGAACGAGAAAGGGCTGCCATAAACTGAATTTTCAGTGTCATTTCGTGTGTTGTTGGGAGCACGATCACATGTGCGTGTTTTCCGGCATGTGTCATTTCAACTTTTTTTTGGGCAGTCGGATCATTTCAACTTTGTCTGCGCAACCATGTGTCATTTCCACTTCTTTTGGAAGCGAGATCATTTCAACTTAGTGTGCGCGCAACCTATGTCGTTTCAACTTTTTTGCTCGACCCAGCGTCATTTCAACGTCTTATCTATTGGACACTATATAGCCCATATACCTACTCATCAACAACATCGGGAGTTTGATTTTATCGATTCTACATATTACTCAGTATGCTGTCTGTAAAATGAAGTAATAGCCATACCATTTACTTAAGAACAGGAGAATAATGTAAAGTACAAAAGTAATTTTCTGAATCTCGTACTGCCTCAGATGATTAAGCTTAATGTCTCGCGAACTCCGCATTTTGACCTCTATCCTCAGCCCACCTCCTGCTTTTGTCTTACAAGTGCTCAAGAAGGGTGGTGTGCAGATAGATGAGCAAATCCGCGACAAAGTTCTGTTGCGTCACCGCGCCGAAGTCTTCGGTTTGAATTTCTCGTGAACTGATGGTTTGCGTGTTTTGAGTCATTGACCTATATGTTCAGAAGATAATTTTGCTTTTGTCCTCCATTCGCTCCGGACCACGAGAATAACTTGATCTCCAAACACTGGCCGAAAATTCCGTGCCAAAACATTTGTTGAATATATGTGTCGCGAACTACGGTTCGGGAATTTTCACCATGCGCACGCCTTCCTCACCACTAGACCTGATTAATGACATTACTTCTTGTATGGTGTCTTGAACTCTGTCTGTTAGAAGGCTTCCTCTGTATTTTTTAATGTTTTGCGGAGGTCTCGCGTTCGATCCAGGTGGATCTCGTTTTTTTTCTCCAGATTTTCTGGCGCCAACGGCGGAAGCACCACGCAGTGGGCCCCCGCAGCGAGCGGTAAGCTCCGCACACAGCGGTGGGTTGGGGTGGAAAACCCCAGCCGTCCGGGCCGGGGCCCGAAAGAGTTTCCTTGATTCCTTATCACCACGACAAAAATATTTATTTATTTGAACACTACTCTATCTCGAAATTTTGAGGGACATTGGCATGAAAAAAAAAAACAGTGCAACTGACACTCCCAGCATGCAGAAGCTCCACGCAGTGGGGCTCTGCAATTTCTGCTGGGAGTGTCAATTACACTGTTTTTTTTTTCATGCCAATGTTCCGAAAATTTGAGCCTGGAGTGAAAGAAAAATTCGGAAAAATGGCCAGCACCAGCGAGGAAGAGTGGGCCTGGGGGAAGCATTCCCCCAGAGCACAGCCACAGCGTGACCAAAGTTCCAGGCGTGGGTTTTGCCTCCCTCGTGCATTAGTATAAGTTTTTAAAGATGGAAATCTGATTTCTGAGCTGGCAAAGAGCTGTCCCAGGGCAACGCAACAGAAGGACCAACAACGACATGAAACAAGACACGCCGCCACTTCGCTCCGGCACAACGAACTTCGGAAGATGAAGGTGAGAATTGGATCGATTAAACCAAATATTATTCCAAGACACAGATACACTTGGGCAGTGCAGCAATAGAGGTCATGAGCACCGGAACTGAAAATCGACAAGACAAAGAACGAGCGACCACAAAGACATCCAGGGGAGGAACCTAATATAATAACTAGTGCGAACTTCGGTCGAAACGCTACAGTACACACACCATTTTGATTTGATGTCAACAAGAGATCGGGATACGGATCATCGGAGAAGAGTTTTGGGCAATCCTCCAGGGAGATCGAATCATGAATGTCCGGTGGACATCCGGTCAGGTATCCCCTGGAGAGTCTGAGGCCCTCACAAGACATTCCAGCCAAACCCCCAAGAATATGTTGGGTTGCCAAGGCATTTAGGAAATCACCCCACCTGCTCATCAACGGGCACATCAATTGTCCGTGCGCATCATGATTTTAAAGCTCCCCTCACATAAACTCGAAGCCTGTTTGAATTGTCTGAGCTGCTCTGCTCGTCAAACCAGAGGTCACAGAACTCTCCATCTCGAGTGTGGCAGTGCCGTAGTCACGGATCAAATTAAAGTGTGATATTATCGCCCACGGGGAATTGCAGTGGAAATGATATCAAAAGAAATCATCAACTGAAGAGGCATGTCACAGAGGCACCTGATTTTTTGGGTGTGTTATCTTTCAAATTCAACAGGGTTTCAGGCATTGAGCTGTTTGACTCCATCAGAGGGCCGACAAAACCCGCCAAAAAGTAGCAAGAAAAAAAAGCATAAAAGCCCAAGGTGTGGAACCAGGCCTTGCGAGTAGTTTGGCGTATGTTAATGTCCTAATTGCACCCCAGGCGCCCATCTTATCTTCCTGTCTCTTAAGCGAAGGGTTGCCATATTACTATTTGGCAACCCTGGAACATGACAAGGGGGGTTGACAATAGATTTTATCCATCTGTAAAAGCCCTCGACAGTGTCAATCTATTCGCCATAACTCTGACGGGAAGCGGAAAGACCAGCTACTATATCATCTGTATCATTGTCGTACTTGCTGTGGTCGACGATCCGACCCTCTGCCCCTCTGGTTTAATGAGGAACCCGCGAGAAAGAATCTTAACGATCCTATGCAAGACACGCTAATTTCTGACAACGCGTTGGCTCAGAAAATGGCTGAGACTTCATTGGAATTGATTTGGTTTGCAGCCCTCTGCCTCGTCACGTGTTAGTGTAGAATTGCGAGCGAAGCGAGCAATTAGTTTCCTTGCCACGAGTATCATCAAACTCATATAAGAGTGTTTATAAATGTATATATCCAGCATTTGGGGGTCTTTGACCTCCAGAGACCGACGTCGGGATTGGTGTCGGCAGGTTGTCGGCAGATGTCAGCACTGCCATGCACCAGGCTCGTAGGCAACCGTGCCCGCCACAATTGGTTGGTATTCCGTAGGCAGGCTGGTCACGAGCCTAATGCTTGTATTCGCGCTCATTGAACGCTTGCCTCGCACTTGGAGGGCTTTCGCTGAAGGTTGGCCGCCCTCTTCAGACTATTGCTAATCACTTGTGTTTGCACTACATTTTCAAACAAGTCATACAACTCTATGTGGTTATCTTTGGTTTATTCCCTCAGTTACTCGCTTATGTAAATTGTAAAGCGAGTTCAACCTATGCTTCATCATTAGGCAATCATGCGACCTCATTCCATTTTTCCAAATGACTTTGAGATAGTGCATCTCACGTTCTCCCTCCCTGGAAAAGATGAGTGGAACTTCCGCAATTCATTGAGCAAATTACTCTTTTTTTCGGCTCCACTCGTCGCAGATCCTGTATGCTGCGCTTGACCGAGGGCCACACTTTGGCGCATGCTGATCTAAGGGTTCCAATAATTTCAAAACATGTGCTTGCTAGAACATGGTTCTGTGTGAATAAGATCAGTGGGCTCTGCAACAACGAGATGAAAATGGGGTGCTCTGCACAACGGGCATCCTTTTAATTTCATTCTGGATCAAGAAGCTTGGATGTCTACAAGTATGGACAGACCAGGGGATTCATGCCAAAGACCACATTCATGCAAATTTGAGAATATATGGCGCAAAATACACAGCGCGCAGAATGAATGACCACAATTTAGGATGTACGGATGGCCGAAATATTTCTTGACAGCTGCAAAAACAGGTGATAAAAAAATTTGAGGACTTCATTTCTCACATGGGGCAGTTGTAGTGGAGATGCTCTTCTTCGAAGGTTAAAATACCCCGAGAAACGATTTTGTACGCAGACGATCCAAAATTTGACTGTCGGAGGTGAGCAGTTTTGTCTGGATGAATGACACGGACGTACCAGACATCCCATGGAATATGACACCGCGGGGGTTCTGATGTGCAGTTGTTTCCTATTGATATATACAGATACGGCCCCCGGGACAGGCGCTCAAAGCCAGCGAGGTGGTTCCGGGGTTTTCCTCGCTGCGCCGCAGAAATGTGGAATAATTTCCGCACTATTTACGAGCCCGCGGGCATGCTGTCCGTGATCGCGATTCACGAGAGGCTGGCCAACATCAAGTATGGAGGCATCGCTAGCGGACCCTCTCCCCGATCACCTCGATACCATCCTCGGATATTCCAACGATCTGAAACGAGGGAACGACGCGATCGCCGATTATAAGCCTATCCAACTTACCTTGCAGAGCCTCCCCGAAGATTTCACAGGAATCGTCCAGACATTGTCAGTTGTTGGTGCGATGATGACCTTCAGCACGGCCACTCCGATTTTGCTGCAGGAGGAGCAACCGCAACGTAACCTGCTTGAGAAGCAACAGCGCGAGGAGCATGCGCTCAAGGCACAGATGGAGCACCTCGCGCTTGCACGGGCGCACGACGAGGAGGTAGCTCGTCGCATCCATCCTTTTTGACCACCACCTCCCTCAACAACATCTACAGCTATTATAGCTTGTACCTCCGACCTCTATCTATTTTGGGCCCGCCTCGTATTTCTCAGCCTTTCTACGACTATCCTCGTCGATTACAGGACCTTGAAACTTTGTCCAGCATACTACCACCCATCACGGCATACCACATTCTCTTCCCACCCATCTCCAACGACCTCGATAAATCCTACAAACTTCAGAACCACCTCATGGCTCAAGGTTTCATCGTCGACGTCCCCAACGAGGAGAGGCAAAGCCTTGGCGTGGCCCGAATCCGAATTATACGGAATTTATGGGTTGCTCGGAGTGCCACGCCGTTGATCACTATAACAACGACTGCCACATGCTCCACTCACCGGGATATCGCCTCGCACACGGCATCCCTGAAGATCAAGATGATCCCGCCATTCCGACCTCCCTCAGTGTCATCACACCTATCCCACCCCCCAACAATTTCGCGATGGGCAGCCGGGGCCGGGGCCGTGGAGGACGAGGCGCCTACAACAGCGGTGGCTACAACGGAGGTGGCTACAATGGAGGAGGCTACAATGGCGGTGTTTACAATCGCGGTGGCGGGTCGCGGCTATCGCGGTTACGGCGGTCCCAGCCATGGTTTCTCACCTTACCGCTACTAACTATCAATCTTTCTCTACCCTGCTACGATTATCTTGTACAACATCCATGCTTTCTGAGTTTGTCTAGATTATCTACGGCTGCTCTGACAGATGATAGTGCACCCTCCTATGCCAGAAGCACCTTTCAAAGCTGGTTTGCATGGTCGCGTGCCTCCAGTGACTGCGCCACCTGCTTATGCCCAATATGTGCAAGCCCTTCCTGCAAGCCCTTCCTGCAATCCCATCACTTCCGGGCACGTCACATCTACCTCACGTTTCAGCGAGACAATGCTGACTTTGGGGGCGGGTGGGGAGGAGGGGTGGGACAAGATGTGCGTCAAATTTTCCCACGATTTGTTCTGCTTGTGACACTGTCTTCCAGACCCTTACTCTGGGGCTCAAACGTCTGGTACGCGCCGATGCAGCTAAATCATTCTCGTTTGACTTTTTTTTCTTTTTTTAGACCATGCAGTTTGCACCACCCCTGTCCAGAGGCATGTATCGATCGCTTGGATGCTCTGCTTGTCAGCCGTATGAACCTCAATCCCGGCGGCAAAACAAGCCCTTATGCGCAATGGATGGTGGATGGATGGAAATGTTCGGCGGGTTCAAAAAATGATTTACTCTACCAACCATCCCGAGTATCCCGGCCAACCGAAGGGGATGAAGGTCGTCCTTCAAGAGCGTGGCCTATGGCCCAAGGGCAAACTAGTTAAGGAGTGCAAGAAGGGGATCCACACTGCCCCGCGTGATTGTTGTGCAGCTCGTGTGCTCGAACTGCAACCCGACTTCCTTGCGCAGCGCTCCATGGTGGCCGAAACAATTGAAGATGCTGGACATCTGGTGATATTCTGTCCCCAAATACCACTGCGAGCTGAACTTCATAGAGTTCTTTTGGGGATCATTGTGATTACACTTTTCGAAGGCCTCAAGGCGAACATTCCGGCCGCACTCGCCTCCGTCTCACGCACGATAATTCGCAAGTGGGAACACCGTATGGTTCGGTGGATGGACGCGTATCGCAGCGACCTGGGTCCCAAGAGGCTCAACGGTTTGTTCGGGCATTCAGCTCAACTATGTGTTTCAGCAACTATGGGACAGGGGCTTGACAAGTAGAAACTCCGTAGCATCATTTTTGCGCCTACTTACAGCTCTAACGGGTATTTTTTGAATACAATACGCAAATGTGGCCAAATCGGTCGGCAACTTTTTTTTTTGCTCCCTCAGTTTTGAAGTAAATAAAAATTCCTCTTGGGGTTCTTCTTCTATCTTCGAATGGAGGACATTCGCAAGAGGGATAATAAATCGGATTAAAATTGAGGCCGCAAAATTTCAAACACGAGGGTGCAGTGGCTAGGTGACCTGCACCATAGATGGTGTAAAAAATTTCCGATGGGTTGTGTGACGCTGGGAAGCGTGAAAAAGCCTTTGTGCGCCGACGGTCAAAAATTCGGCCAAACTCGGTCAAACCGGGGTCAAAGCGGCCAGTGAAGGCCGATGCGGCCGACCCGCCTTTGACCTTTGACTCAGTTTAGCCAACACTGTGCTCCTTGGTGATGTTTGGTTCTCCGATGACAAGGACTTTGCCGGGGCTTGCCTTGCCCTGCACCTTGGGGGGGGTGTATGAGTTGCAGTGGAGGCCTTGGGCCATCCGCTCTTCGACCTTATGAGATACCGGAGTCAATACCGCTAAACTACAGTAGGGGACAGTCAAAGGCCACTTATTACTTAGCGCGGTGAACGGGTCTTTTTTTCATAATTCTGAGTTCAGAATCAGATTCGGCTCAACGAAAGGACCCCAAAAACATACCTCCGAAGTTTTTCCCACGAGCAATTGGTTTTTCTCAATTTTTCGGCCAAGTTGAACAAAGTTGTGTGTACCTCTTTTGGACCTCCGGAGGTGGATTACTTCCAGATCCTACCGAAATCACAAATCAATGGCTTTGGAACCACTAATCAACCATAGAAGCGACAATTCCGACAAATCTGTTTTTCTGTGCCATTTCCGGACCAGATAATTGACACATCAAATCATTTTTTTCCGGAAGAACGGCTCGATAAAATGTTAGTTTTTGCCGGGATCATGACCAGCTTGTCAAAAGGAAGCGAATGGCAATTTTTACGTTATTTTTTGCGATTTTTATGGCTTTTCTCAATATTTTGAGCTCAGATTCGGAAAAATTCATTGAATTCAGAAATTTTGCTCGTGCCAATCTCCACAGGTTATCAACCAAGTCCCTATCGTCGTTGAGACTTGTAATCCCCGTCGTCTCCCTTTTTGAGACTCGACCATCCATATTTTAACCCCCTGCTGCATCGCCGGCGATGTTTTCAATCCCATGGGTAAAGGCCAGCGCACTTGTTGGCGCTCGTCACAGTGCTCTTGTTCCTCTCGCTCATTCTTCTCTTCTTCGCAACGCTATACTCGGCAGTTCCGTCAGCTACTCGTGTTGGGGGTCGTTTCGCACGCGTGCAGCCTCTCTCCAAGCCCGTTTCACCCTCCTCGGAGTCGTCTCCATCTCCTGTCGCATCGCGTGCCCCATCGCCGTCCACGGACCGAAATCCCGACGTTCACACTGCTTCTTTGATCGACGAAATCTCTTCGTCTAAACATCGACGCGATGACCAACAACAATGACACGCCACCCCCGCCCCGCCGGTGGCTACCCTCTCGCCCGAGACACTGGCCATGATTGCGGCCATTACTGCCGTCCTAAGGCCACAGAATCAGCCTCCAGTGCAGCCTCCACCACCCGTTGATATACTGACGAGCTGCTTCTCGATGCGGCCATTCAGTGGCTTATCGCAACTGATCAGGTTAGTCACAATCGTCTTTATTCTACTGTTTGCTCACGTTGCTGCAACAGCCCATTGACGCGTTAACGCACCCAAAGTCAAGGAAATGATCGACATTGCTGCCTCGAGCAACTGAAGGCGCCAATCTACCCACCCGCGCCCAGACACGCGACGCAATTATCAAGCTCTTCCACAATCAGATGAACAAGCTGAAAATCCGTCTTCGTGTGCGTATCCTGCTATATATACTATTCCGCTCACTCTCTACATCTCAGAGCGACACCGTAACTGGTATGATTCACATCACCTGCGATGCCTGGCAAGCCAGCAACACAGACAGCTATTACGCCGTTACTGGTCACCGGATGGAGGAGACCTCGCCGGGCGTATGGGTGCTGCGTGAGGCGCTCCTGGGCTTTACACGTATGAACAACGCGCACCACGGCATACGGCTCGGACAGACGCTGTTCAAGATTGTGGAGGCGGCTCGGCTTCTCAAATCATGTACGTGGTGCTGCATTCTCTTCATCTTCACTCTAACTGGATCTTTTTAGGTTGGGTATGTAACCTGCGACAATGGCACTAATAACGGCACGATGCTTGTCGAGTTTTCTCGTCAAATGGCTCGCGTCGCAAAAATCAAGTGGGATCCCATAGAAAGGCCGTATCAAGTAAGTTTCTTTCGAGCTTCAATCACAAGGTCTGACGCCTTTTCAGCTGCCTAGCGCACGCCATTAACATTAGGCCCAACCTTTGAGAATCGCTGCAAATTCATTCAAAAAGAGCTCCGCAGATCAGGTGAAGTGCCAGGGCTTTTGAACATGTTCATACAGAGGTCTCCGTCCATGCTGGGTGCCGGGCGGTCCTACGAGCCGTACGCGGCTTGCGTTTTGATTCAGGGTGCATGCCGCAATCTGCCGCTTGCACAATCACTGCTTCCATCACTTCTCCTTCTGATAGCCTCACAAATCTCCTTGAATTCTCCGGCAAAGACTCTTGGCCAAGGTATATCATGAAATACAACCGACAAGGTGATTTGATACCTAAAGAAGATCCTGAGCCACTTCTAACTACTGTCATGTAAAGAGGGGATGGCGGCCGCAAAGCGGGCTGTCAGCTGCTTGTACACCATACAATAAGGAGGTCTTATCAACTGGAAACAGAGGGTACGACATATGCATCACTGTGAGCAAGCCTGACCAATTACAGCCTCATTCGATGCAGGTCTACCCTCAAATGGTATGTCCACTCACAAGACTCTTACAGCTAATTGCAGTACCGAAGGCGCGAACCAAAAATTTCTGTTTTGGAATACTTTCAGAGAATTCCCGATATCTCAGTCAGTTCTTCACTGATTCAAATAAAAACTAGATAGATCTACTCAGCTAATTCATGCGCAATTAGTGATAGAGAGGAATTTGTGAAAATATTATGTATAGGTATTTTCTGGTTTCGGCCTGTTTTCGCACCAAAAGCCGTCTAGCATACTGAGAACATGTCCCAGCAGCCTAGTAATTTAGGACGGACAATTTTTATAGCTGAGGAAACATGTGATAGAGCCAGAAATATATGAAATTCCTAGATAAATGTAATCTTTACAATATCTCTCAATGCCAAAACTTGCAAATGTATCTGAGGGAGCTAGAGGGACTGTAAGTAATTTATCCGTGTTTCTGGCTCTATCACATGTTTTCTCAGCTATCAACGTTGTCCGTCCTAAAATATTAGGCCGCTGGGACATGTTCTCAGTATGCTAGACGGCTTTTGGTGCGAAAACAGCCTGAAACCAGAAAATACCTGATATATGATATTTTCACAAATTCCTCTCTATCACTAATTGCGCATGAATTAGCGGAGTAGATCTATCCAGTTTTTATGTGAATCGGTGAAGAACTGACCGAGATATCGGGAATTCTCTGAAATATCCCAAAACAGAAAATTTTGGTTCACGCTTCGGTACTGCAATTAGCTGTAAAATGAGCTGATTGTTTGCAACAACAAACTAACATACATTTAGAAAGATGTGATAGAGCCAGAATCCAAGATAATTCACTCTATGATGCCTGTAATCACTTCTGGACGATGGGCAATCTGCTCTGATCTGGAAATCTTGTGAGAATTGAATGCAACCATGACCTTTATGAGATTTTGGCTCTATCATATCATTTATAATCCATGCAAGTCCTCTGTCTCACAAAACCAGGCCATTTGAACAAGTACTGGGCTTGCTAGAAGGCATCCAACCCCCACATAGCCTGAAATCCAAGATCAGCCACTATAAATATTTTGGCAGGTTTCTCTATATCACTAATTGCGAATGAATTAGCCCGAATTATCTAGCATAGTTTCATCCAAATCCACGACGAATTGACCGAGATCTGGGGAATTCTTTGAAAAACATCCCAAACAGGAAATTTTTCATTCGCGCCTTCAGTACTGCAATTAGCTGTAATCACTCACCTGCTGGGGAGAGGGCTTAGCTACGGGGTGTTTTGAACAGATGTTCTGATAATCAGCTGCGCAACCTCTCTAATACTTCAGGGTCGATGGGAAAAGTGGGAATTTTGAATATCAAGTCATGATTCGATTCACCCAAATTCAAAAACCTACTGATATTATATCAAGCCGAAGCCTACACTTTTGCTGTGGGGTGATTTAGGATGGCAAGGACCCAGGGCTTGCACCAGGCTCACAAAAGTGTCTTCGTTTAATAGCAATACCATTTGGGATCGAGCCGCCGCTCAAATGGCTTGGACGCGAAAGCCGATTGCCTAATTTGGTCTTGACGACTGGTTCGGCTCGGCTTAGACAAGTGACTGGTCTGTCTATGGACAAGCCTGTCGATAGACAGACCAGTCGATCTGAGTTTGAAATCTCAATACAAAAAGGTTATTCCGGACCGCGTTTCCGAGTGGGTGACATCAGAGGCAAACAACGACAAAATGGACAAATCTTCGCCTGGCAGACCTAAATCTTATCAGTTTGCCCTCGGATAGGCCGGGATATGCTCTCTGCAACGCTGCGAACACGCTGATGCAAAAATTCAGTGAGATCTCCCTCAGAAGAAGGAATACACTAATAACCTTTTTGGCAACTTATTTGTATTGGAAATTCAAACTCAGATCGACCAGCCTGTCTATCGACAAGCTTGCTTTCACAGACAGGCGGGATTTGAACCTAGGCTTGGCTAATTTGCGGCTCGGCTCTCATGGCTAGCGGCTTTTAGCGTCGCCGCGGCAACACTACATGTAAGGTTTTCAATTTTTAAGAGAATTCCACGACTCAAACGGTCCCCAGAGCCGTAGGCTATAGATGCCCGGGAAATTATTTGTGCTAGTAAATATTAATAGATATTCCTCAAATCCTGTCACACGACCTGCTGGTCCTTATATGGGCTTGCAGTCATACACTCATGCTCTGCTCTTCTCTTCGCTGCCGCTTTATTGACCATATCGGCCTACCCTCGTTACTCACCTCGTCACTCTTCCGCTTTAACGCGGGAGCAATAACCTCATAAATTGTCTGAGCGTCCTTGAACCCTTCAGAATTCTGTCGCCAATAGTAAAATTCCATAACCTGGGCAGTTGTCTGATACGTAGCTCTCATCAATGACGTGGACGTTGTTTGCCATGTATAGGTACTTACCACCCGGGGCATCTGAGCAGCGATCCGCTTAAACGCCAGAAGGAAATTATTTCCCACAGGCAGCACGAACCCTGAATCTGGCAAAACAACTCGGAAGTTCTGGGAGACAATAGTGTCGAACTCCTCTGAATTTTCAAGTCAGCGAAAAAAGTGAAAATTGAGAGAAGATGCACCCTGGTCATCCAAGGACCATTTAACGGGAGCCGGCATCTTGGAGTGGTCGCACGAGTTTTGGAACAGGACACTGTGATCTGCATCAATTGATGCAACTCTCTTATTCGTAGACACGGCATTATGGCCAATGGAGGCACGGCGCTTCCCTGTTCTGGCCTTGGTGGGCGCTTCATCTGAAGGGGAGCGCAGAGGTAGAAGCGGTCTCCCTTGTGTGTTTGACCCGGGCCGCAATACCCGAAAAAGATAGACGAGGATTGGGCGGTGGTGGGTCCAAGGGAGTTGTCAAGGAAAGACCGAGTTTAACTCCTATCACTGCAGCGGCAATCTTCGCGATTGTTTTTCAATTAAGTCACCCGCGAAGAGAGTCGGCTTACCATTCCTTTAAAGTCAAAACCATTCCTCTTTAGCAGGTAATACTGATCTACACATTGAGCCGAACTTTTTCCCGCGACACGAGAAGCGATGTGATAGAAGTTTTGGGGGTTCTTGCACAGAGCTTGCCACTGTAAAATTCAGTCACTATCTGTTATATGCAGATCTTGGACCGTATTGGGTCTGTTTCGGACACAGACAGGCAAAATTAAGTGATAGAACTTCCTCCCTATGCAAAAATAGTGGCTGTGTTGAATGGCTGTCCTTTAAGTAAAACGAGGCCAACAGGGCTGTGCGCTGAAAGCACGCCCCAAGTCAATACCATCACTGGCTCGGAGGCCGCGCCCGGAGGAGACACTCAGAACCAAACAGACGACGCGCCGGGTTGAAGTACCATTTTTGAGCCGGACGGTGTGCAGCGCGTAGGCCAGGTCAATACGAAGGCTTCTGCCAATTCGGATTGCGCTTTGGGAAAATTTGCGAGCAGAAAATGTAGTTAGTAATAGTATGGGGATGAGAATAAGTAACAGTACATATGTATGGTTATCATGGGTGCATCTTATCAGAGAACACGAGAGAGAATTAAATAAAGCAGAGAACAGACTGGGAAATCTTTCTATCGAGAGGGAGCGGAAAAATTGAGAGGGAAGGATAAGTAACATGCGAATATTTGGAGCGGATGTGGGTATGCAGGTTGAGAGAGAGTGTGTATTATTGGGTATGTGGTGTGTAGAGTAATGGAAAGAGAGATAAAATAAAATAAAAACAGAAACTCAACTAAACCACCCAATTTAAACAACAATAGTATCTCCTAGACAGACTACAATAACTCGTACCTCGCTAGTTCACGACATCAAGCAGAAAATATCTCATTCATTCAAGTAGAAATCACTAATCTCGGCTTGAAAAGATATCGTCATTGCACCCGTTCTCATTGTAACCGGTCCACAGCAGCATCTCCTTCTTTTTGGCGAGCTGCTGATTCAAGTTCTTCAGGAGAGATATCAATCTCATCCAGAATTTCAGATTCATCAGAGGAAGATAACTCTTCTTCCTCTCAGGCACAGGAGCTGAAGACATTCCAGAGATCTCCTGAATGTCATCCTCAGAAGACAACTCTTCTTCCTCTTCAGGCACCGGAGCTGTTTTGAGCCGTTTTGATCACCCAGAACTTGAAGACATTCCAGAGGCCCTCTGAATATCATCCTCAGATAGAATGGAGGCTGCCCGAGGACGCTTTTGGGCCATCCCAAACATGTCTGCAATGTTCTGCTGTTTTTACCTGAAGTCCCACTGGAACCCTGTGATTTAATTGCCTCAGGCTGGCGCTGAAGCCTCCTCATGTGATATCTTTAGGCTCGAATCCAGCCTGTCTTTCGAACTTAATTGTGTCAATAGACAGGCTGGTCGATCGGAGTTTGAATTTCCAATACGCGCGGGTAACCATAAAAGGTTAATTAGTCAGCAATGTCCGCCTTCAATCCAATTATCATGAATCCTCCAAAATATAGCATAGGGCGTGTCTAGCGAATATATAAAGGTGTTTAGAGTTTGTCCGACCACGAAATACGCAGTGTTCAGCTCACAGAAAATATTTCTAAACTTTTGATGGAGCTTGCTATTGTTAGGCTGCGGCTCCGCCCTGCCAAAATCTTGCTCTAATCCAACATAGAACACTTTTAATAACATGAAAATGGCCAACCTCGGCATTGAAAGGGCATGGGAGCTCAGAACATTATTTCTTTTTGTGTGGGGAAATGATCTGTGGTCCTTGCATCACAATGATTGCCCCGTCATGCAGGACAGCTTCAAATCTCAAAATTATGAATGATGGATATCCTAGAGGTCTACCCAGAGCATCTATCTGACTTTTAGTTTCTGCATTTACATCCATAATTGGTCTTCAAACCGGTGGAAACAAAATGTTGATGCAAGGACCATGGAATGACTGTAGTAAGAGTTACCAAATTTGGACACTCTACGGGTCTACCCACCCGGTATCGCTCGCGTTTCGCGCTCACCAGATCCAAAAAAGGTCCGCGTTAAGCAATTTTTGAATGACCCTAAATTTCAAGTCGCGTATGCAAGAGAGGCTGTCAATCACGAAGATCTCCTCAGATTGCACACCAAGAAATGGCTTAATGATAACATCATTAATTTTACGCAGCCTTAGTCACGAAGACCGCGCCGAAAGAGGTTCACATTTGGTCTACTTTATTTTGGCCAAAGCTTCAAACTGGTTATGGGAATGGACTGGCTAAATGGTCCAAGGAGGGACCCGGGCTGCATACAGTTCTGGAACGGTTTAAATGATATTTTTTTTACTCAGATATCTTCATCAAGGACGCAGTACTCATTCCAGTTAACACTGAAAATTTTCACTGGGTGCTGGCTGCCATCAATTTCCGGCTGAAGCGAATTGAGGTGTACGATAGCTTACACGGGTATCATACCAATGCATTCCAGGTACGACTGGAATACCAGTATTGTCCTTCTGCTCATGGGTCAAGTGCAGCTTCTACGCGACTACATTGATCTTGAACATAAAAACAAGCACAATAGAGGATTCGATTTCACACAGTGGAAGCGGTGGGCCAGCACATTTGTTTGCACTATTTTTCCTGAGTGAACTGGATCATCTAGAACACGCCAACACAGACAAATGATTTCGATTTAGACCGGAGCCGGTCTGTCTATGAAGCAAAGCTGTCGATAGACAGACCGGTCGATCGGAGTTTAAAATCGGTTAACGCGCGAATTACCATAAAAGGCTATTAGATAAGCAATCCTTTGGCGGAGCCACGGCATTGACAAACAAACACAACCTGACTGAAAAGAATTCTAGCAGTATGAATTGTTTGAATTCAGGGTTCGTTGAAAGATACAGCATATTTTATACATGGACCCTATTGTTATAGGTACTCGTCTTTGCGCAATTTGTATTTCAATGGCCCAATTCGCACCTGCTTATCTAATAGCCTTTTTTGGAAAGCCGCGCATTAACCGAATTCAAACTCCGATCGACCAGCCTGTAGATCGAGACTCGTCTCTCATCTACAGGCTGGTTTCGAGCCTAATTTTGATTGTGGTGTTTTCGTTTGCCAATTTCTCCGCTATCTCGCGCACTTCAAGTTCATGCCGTCATTCCCGTTCAACCAAGAGGACATACCCTATCTGCGAGAACGCATGATTTTGGAGATAGGGTTAAGCTAATTTGTGTATGGCTTCATATTTGTGAACCTTGGTACTCCTGGCATCTACGCCTCTTCTTTCACTCATCTCGTACCTACCTTGCACTATCGAAAGCCCTGGTACTCCTGGCAGTCGCACCACTTCTCGCACTCATCCTTGTCGGGACGCAAATAGACCCTCGCTGAGCCATCCCCGAAAAGCCTCTAAAGACACAATTGCTCGAAAGACCACCGCACAGTTGAGACACTTTTTTTTCTTTGACCGTTCGTTGATCCACTGTCTCTTTAGATTACTCAGTATTTTGCTCAAAGTAAGTGCCAATAATACGCCTCTTCACCGTGAAGCTAATCAATCTCCCAGTGGGGGGTCGATGTTAGCCTCCCCATTGCAAACAACTATTCTCCAATGCCTTCACCGTCTTCCTCGCCGGTGTCTTCGCCAGTGTCCTCGCCAGTGTCCTCGCGATTCAACCTCGGACTTCCTGTCACCCCACCTGAGCCTGCATCACCGCTCTACAAATGTTTTGGATCCAGACTCCGAGGACTTCTGATCGGCCGCCCGGAATATATTGACTTCTCTCCATATCTCTTCTCAGATGACAACCTGGCGCCTTTTGAGGACGCCTACGAGCCCGCCTATTCCAAGGACATGGACATGGATGCTCAACCGTTTTCCATGAAAGTAGGCTCATTCCATTCTCACGGAGAATCCGGAGGGCATCTGGTGGCCCGATCTTTTTTACCCCACCTTAAGATCATTTGGTGGCTCAGATTCGGGTGTTTTTGGCTGTACGAGAGCAGACTGGGTCTCACAGTACTAATAATGCTCGGATTGGCCTGCGACCTCAATTGAATCTCGCTGACGATGTTGGGAACAGGTTCCCGCACAGTATGTGTGTACTGTGCTTCTCGATTGGACGACTCGACAACTACTTACACCAGAGCGATTCGGAGCATGGCCTGCGCACATAGCGCCATTCCAACAATCGTTCTGTTCATTCTCTAGGTGTTATATTGCGCTACTCAACAAGCACTACGGCAATCCTCCTCTCGAGATCACAACCCTCGATTGCATCGCGGCAAATCGACCCTTACCATGCTCACTCTGCCATGCTCGATCCAACAAAACACTCACCTTCGGCGCTCCACCATCTCAAATTGAACTCCCACTCCTTATTCCTCCAGCCACCCTTCGCGTGCAGACTAGTTCTACTCCCAAAAAGCTTAAACTCACCGCAAAGGAACGAAAATTAGCATCGGCTGCACTGAAAACATTTCGCAATGAACTCCGGGTTGAAGAGCAACTTGCTGGCCGATTTCGTCACCACCCTCCATCGCTATTCCTTCCTTCATCTATCCGGGACCTCATTTTAGATCGAGTACTATCATTTTCTTCGCCATCGGGCCTGGATCCGCTTCTAACACAGTGGTATCATCACCAAACTCATATGAATGCCTTTTATGATGTTATTACTAAAATTCAAACAAGGATCCACCAAAGACGCGAGCAGGCTCGAGAGAAGCGCAACGAAAAGGTTCGTAAAAGACGGCAAGCCAGAAAGCTGTGTCACAATCTGAATCCGACGACGCCCCCGAATCCGAGTCCGATGCTCCCGAGGATCCAAATGGTCCCGAATGCGACTTGCATGACGCTCTATCCACTGCGCATAATTCCGATGAAGATTTTCCGGCCGCTCTATTCCCAAGACTGCAGTCGCGTGCAAAGAAACGTCAGGCGTTAGATACCGTACAAATACGGCTGGCCGTCGCACACGAGGAGCGTTGCAGAACGCCGCTGAAGTTACTAAGGATTACGGGCCGCAATACAGGCCCAGAGTACGAGGATAACTCTTATTAATTGGTACTAAAATTGCATACTTGTTTTCAACAGCATTTTATAATCACATTAGAACTATAACTCATCCTCCCTGCAATCGAGGTCCGGATTGCGCTCCTCTTGTTCAGCATCTTCCTCGAGCTCCTCATCCTCATCTTCGAATTCATCTTCGTCGTGTTGCAAGCCAGTACCTCGTCGATAATAGCTTGAACTGTCTCTTCATGAGGACGATTGGACCGGCGAACACCTGGAATCTTAGTCTCCCGTAGTCAGACTCCAAGTTAAGTTAGTTCCCTGCCTGCCCGAAGTCTATGCATTATGAGCATTATGCACTACAAGCATATTTGTACATGATGATCCTTGCTCGCGGGACGTTCAGAAAAAAAACACAATTTGAACCCTGGGCACTTCTTCAAACATTCAATTCCCCTTATCCCTGCCAAACAACGCCCGAAACAAATTAAATTGATCGTGCTGACGCAATGCGGGCCTCTGCACTGCCGCTGTCCATATCATTTTGCGAAATTTTATATTGCACGTGCTGACGGAATGCGGGCCTCTGCAATGCCGCCGCCCAGATTATTGTGCAAAATTCGTTGAGAAATCGTTCCAGGGATGTATACATGACGATCTTTGCTCGCGGGACCCCACACTGTCCTGGATTGGGTGTACGGGGCCGGTCACCAATTTAGCGGTGCTGGACTCTTGATGGTGTTGATTTGAACGCAAAAAAATGCTCAAACCGTGCAAAAATGCGGCACAGAACAAATTTCTCTCAGCTTGCTCGGCAGAATTAAATGCGTCACCCTCCGCCTAATGTATACACCCCACACTGTCCTGGATCGGGTGTTCGGGACCGGTCACCAGTTTAGCGGCGCTGGACTGTTTGATGGTACAGTCGAACCCCTCTTAACCCATGCCTCTATCAACCCATAACCCCTCATACCCCATGGGATTTTCGAAAACCAGCCCCGTTTGCAGGCATAACCCATAGGTCCGCCATAGCCCATACCCATACCCCTTTGAGGCAAAAATCCCATACATTTCGGCCGAGAAATGACAGTTCGGAGGTCTCGGAAGTCTCGTAACTGTGCCGTAAATGTTGGAGTTTGATCCGTTCTGTTCACATACGCATACGGTATATCTATTTTCATTTTATCACTTCTACTGTTCTACACCCACATGGTATCAGTCTTACTGCTGTGCAACCATCTCATCCATCTGATTCTTCCACATGCATTGCTTGGTTACTTGTGACTCATAGCAGGTGCTCGTCGAGAAGGCCACCGACACTGAGATCTATGATGCTGTCAATGCATCGAGGAATGCGCAAGAAGTGTCAGAGATCCGAGGAGGTGATGACGATGTCGACGATGACATGGAGTACGAGCCGCGCCCGAGTCGTCGGCAGGCACTCAATGCTGTTCTAACTCTCCAGAAGTATACTGCAGCTATGGACGACGACTTTGCACGTCGTTTGGACTCCCTTTTGGTGTCATTTGGGCGTCAAACTCAGCTGGAGGAGACCAACTCACTCGTTGATTGTACACCGTAGAAAAAAATTACATTAAAAAATTTCGGCTAATTTCATGGGCCTCTCCTAACCCATACACCCTCATAACCCATACCTCGAGGGTGTAACCGGAAGGTATGGGTTAAGAGGGGTTCGACTGTATTGATTTAAACTCAAAAAATGCGAAATTGAGCGGTGCTGGACTGTTTGATGGTGTTGATTTGAACGCAAAAAATGCTCGAACCGTATTGATATGCAACACAGAACAAATTTCTCTCGGCTTGCTCGGCAGAAAGCTTAAATGCGTCAAGGAGCACCCTCCGCCCAATGTATGCACTGCACAGTCAGATCTCTCAAAATGCATAAGCTCGTAGTACTGCATACAGTTTTTCACCGGTCATTGGGACAAACATTTTCACATGACAGTTTCCCTCAGAATATAATCATCGGTCTAAAATCTGACTAGACAAGAATATGTACATATGAATGAACTCCCATGTCCCAAAATTCTGGAATTTTACAGCAAAGGAATAAAAAGTTCTTGGGCGAAGCACTTCAAAATGCTGATTCGTCTCAATGAGACACGGTCACACTGTGCCAGCCCGCGGGTTCACCCGCGGGTCTACAACCCGCACAGGTTTACCCGTGGTATCACTGGTAGCATCAATTTACAAAATCAAGCATGTTGAGGGACGATTGGTGGACTTTCAAGAAACATCTATTGCATTAATTGAATAGATAACAAGAGCGCGGTGGGGCGCGAAGCGCCCCACCACTTCGATTGTAAATGCACGCACTTGCGATGAAGCCCTTATTTCCCATGACTTGAGTCAAACTCATCAACATATATTCAGTTTGATGTGCTAAAACAGAAAGTGCTACATGTGAACGATCGTGCTACATCTACGAGTCGAGAATTTCCCAGTTGATTCCCTGGAACACGAAGTAAGAACTAAATAATATGGGGCAGTAGGGGAATACACCCAACTATAAACAGTGTACTAAGCTGATTCCGTCATCTGGATTGCCCACATAAATTTTCCTGATTGTCTACTTTTGACCCAGAATATATTGCTTCCAATACTCATAAATTCTCTCCAATATTTCAGGAGGCATAGAAATCCGATTGATTCTACCATTAAAATTCCGCACTATACTTTAACTGATACGGAATGATGCGGAGTGATAAAGGAAGGTTTCGCCAAATAGTCTCCCTCTTTTATTCGATTTATTATCTTTATTTTTTTTTATTTTCTCCACACACACTGGTATCGAGCCACATTTACTTCGGGATTGAGTCGGGACGCCCAAAACACCACAGCTGCTGCATCGGGGGTCTGGAGTCTCCAATGGGAGGCGTGAAATCACCGCAGATTCCAACCCGACGGTTTCGGTACGAAAGCAAGATGCCACTGAAACCATGACTTACATTGTACAGGAATCATTTATACCGTGGACTAGTACCTAGAAGGAGGGTGACGACGCAATGTGGTGATCATGTGGAATGGAGGTGGTGGACAGCTAAAATTCCAGGTGAAATTTCCAGCCGACATCAACCTGGCACCTAACTGAGACCAGGTGACAGAAAATGTAGTACAACTTAGGGATTCAATCCATCTTTTCTGACTTCTGTTATTGAATCAACCCAGTTCAAGTCAAGACTCAAAAATTAAAAATCAAGATAGTCGAAATTTTTAGATGTATTGATCCGATTCAGGTAATAGATGTATTATTTGTAGTTATGAAAAAGGATTAAAAAGAGGAGAACGGTGGACGATACGACTACTGATACATAGGAGGAACACCAACGAAGGTTAGAAAGACCACAAAAGCAATCGCTTTCACATATGACTCTACTGCGGTTCACACGCCAGAATCAGTGTGGATGTGATGTTTCCGTCCTAATCTAGCACTTGGCAGACGCCGCTTCCTTGCTCTCCTTCTGAACGGCGGGCTTGGCGGGCTGGGCGGGGAGAAAGATAGGAGGAGGGAGGAGGAGGGAGGAGGGAGCCGGAAGCGCTGCTGGCAGAGGGTGGCGCGCGAGAGGTGCGAGGGCCGTGGGGACTGCTGGGTAAAGATTTGAGGGACGTGAACCTCGCATGGGCAGCCTCCACTACGTCCATGGCCTCTTCGGCCGGTGCTTATCGAAGTCTGAGACAGTGAAAAGTCCATATCATACTCCTTGCTTCTCGGTGCAATACGAGTTCAGAAGTGGAAAAGTGCAGGCAGTTGAAACACATTCGAATCAGAGTATGAGTAATGCCCTTGAGCATTAGTTTTCACTTTCAAAGTACTCCAGAGACTCCGTGAGCGACTCGCACAAGGTCTAACAACAAGGATCACTACTGCGACTAGGTACGTACGTCCAGTCTCAAGATTTCAATGGCTCAGCGCCATCAATATTTCAATATTGCGCCCCGCCTTCCTTCACCAGACGTAACTTCTGGGATTTCATATCCAGCGGCAGACCCGCAACATGCCCATCCCTTGATCTGCGACAGCATCGCCGTGAATATGCGGCGCAGCATGCTCCCTTTCTTCGACTGCCGTGCATTCAAATTTCTCTCTATGTAGCTCCCGCCATTGTATACCCGGCCGTCCGGAGTATAGGCGGGTGCCGGGTGCCTGCGTAAGGTTTTCATTTAGCTTTCTTCTCTGAGAGTGTATTTGGGCGTGGTACTCACTCCTTCTCCGCATAGGCTGTACATTCATCGTAACCTGGACAAACGTCGTCCCTCTCAATGTAGGCCGGACATTCTTCGTAAACTGAACAACTGTCGTCCCGCTTAATTGAGGCTGGACATTCTGAACAACGATCGTCGGCCGGACTCCCCACTCTCACGAAAGCTACCAGTAGAACAGGTCAGACAATTTGGTGCGTCACAACAGTCCACCCACATTTTCGATCTTCAATGGCGAGCGGGAAGCGCATGTACGAGCCGTCGGCCCACCGAAGGAGTGTGGAGTACTGGGTCTGTCCAGGTTCCGCAAGCCCTATCCGACCGTACCAATTGGACCAGTCAAAGTATGGGCGGGTGCTTGGGTTTATGAATCGATAGTACGAAGTGGGGGAGGGGAACTGAGGGGTCATGTTTATAACTGTGGTCTTCGCGGGTCTGGACTCCTTATATATGTAGTCATCTTCGGTGGCTGTACCTATCGGTGGGCGCAGTTTCTGGGGTTTGGCCTGACCGAACCTCCCAAATCCGAGCAGCTCGAACATTTACTATCTAGGATAGCAAATACTGTATATTACCTTCAATTCGACAGTCACGCGTCGCACACCGCGTCAGTCGTGCCAAAAGCGGGGTGGAGAGCCTTTAAAGAAGAACAAGACCAGAATGAATTATTTACTATTTAAGGACTAGTATCATGGCGGTGCAACGGTCACCGCTTTCATACAGGTCGATGCTGTAAACGTCAATGATTGTATCACCCCGCCGCGCCTGTTGTTCCACAAACGGCTGTTAAACCCGAATCGGGTGATTATTGTCGGCGGATTTCGGCGGCTTGAAAGTCCGCTGGCAAGCGTGGTTTAGCCGGGTATGGAAGCTCCGAAAAATCGGGCATTCCAATGGCTTGCTTTTGGCCAGAAACCCCTCAGGGTGTTCCCTCCAATCTGACCCAAGATAATCTGTCAACCGACCGATTTTTGATCACCCTTGGAATGGCGGGGTTGCCCTTTCTCGGTCGAACGATGGGTGGAGGTGATTTCGCTTTGGTAACCCAGATCATACGACTTGGCTGCCATTCCACCATCAGCTCGATTTGCAATTTGCCACCCGACTACAACTTCCCCAAGCAAAGCCAGACCGACTTCTGGGGTTTGATTACTTTCCTGGGCCCTGTGAAAGAACGGAAAATAATTCTGAATCGGCCATTTTGACGGAAATCTTTCTCCTGCACGGTCGGAATGGGTTTGGAACTGAGCCAGCGGCATCGAGTTTGATGCCATTTTGGGCGGGTTTGTAGTATTCAAGTGAAGAATCTATATAAAGTTTGTTTAAACAAAGGGTGTCGAGACGGGATCTCTCGGGAGGGTGGTTCGATCCCTGCTCCCAACATTTTCGTTTATTCTGCTTTTCTTCTTAACCCATGACTTTCATGTATAACAAGTTTCTGCACCTTTTTTAAGTCTATCTCCTATCATTTGGAAGCTTATCAGGCACCCATACTGTCTAGCCACATCAACAGTCCGCCCTGTCCACTTTGAATTGCCGTCTCACGGCACACTGCTAACAGGCGTACATAGATACGCAACCCTTATTTTTTTTTTTCTGGGTCAAAATCACTTCTCCGTTGGCCATGTCCTTAAATTCCTTTTGCTGAAATCCCAGAGTCATGGATGTTGACCAGTGATTGTTGTATTCTTGTCAATGTGATTGTACAAGTCACGCTATTCACCGTGACTGCATTCACCGCGCTGTATGGTCACTATAGCATCCGCGCGGCTAAACCCTGGCCAAAATGCGCTCTCAGGCGCGGATTCTTTAGAAGGCGACGGGTGAGTGATGCGCACCCGGCATCTAAAAAATTGGGTTTGGGGAATGTCTGAAACCCAGAGCAGACTCCGGAAATGCAGTCCAGGAGTGAACCAATAGCGGCACTCCGGGCTCCGAAAACACATCTCTATTTCGGCCTTCTTTTATGTCGCTCACAAATCTCCCCTAGGAAGACATTTAGGATGAATAATTTGGGCATGGCCTATTTATGGCCTAAACGGCTCGAATAAAAAGGGTTAAGGTAAGTTGTAACCCCACACTAGTACCATTCATTTGTGCATCCTGATTACATTAAATGGCAGACAAGATAATCTCATGCTAATCAGAGGCAACTTCCAAGGTGTGGTGCTGGTCGACGTGTAATGACAGCTCCCTGGGAGGAGAAGAATCCCGACACGCAGGGGCTCTTCTCCTCTCAGGGAACTGACATTGCATCACAATGAGCACAGTTCTCATTCTGATCTGCGGTTGATCTGTGTTCCTTGACGATTTTCAGTGCAGGATTACTTGTAATTGGGGGTTGGTTACATGATGATCGGAGCCACAAGCAAGTGTTGCGAATTTGTGTAACTAACGAGGATCTCCCTGACCTTTGTCTCGTTTTATTTGAGGTGCAGAACAATCTTGCACCACCTTGATCAGCACTCTGAATGAATAACCCTGGCCTCCAACACCGACTCTCATACAGGTACTAGGAAGAGACCACCGTCCTTGGACTGAGACGCGCAAGCTAGGCGAGGGAGGTCGAGTGAGATTAGTTAGGTATTAACCTTGGGAACAAGCTCGTGGTACGGGAGCGCAAGATAGGCGGTGCGTTGCCGTCGCACCTCTGCAGAATGTGTTCGTCGGGAGTGGTGGTGATGGGTACTGGCATGGGCTTAGGTGGAGGCATGGTTGTCGACGAGGATGAGGTGTGTAAGGGCGCAGAGTGAGACTTCGCCGTCAAGTGTGCCGCTTTCACTGAGTGCATGGACTTAGCGAGCGATTGGATCGAGTGGTGCTGAGCCTGTAGCTGTGCAGTCATGTTTTGGATCGGAGTGGCCAGCGATTTGGTGAGGAGGGCGCTGAATGATTCAGATGTCTCATCCTCATGGAGGAATTCGTGGTGGGAGCAGAGACGTGACTGCATGGTGTCCAGCGTGTCAAGGCACGCTGCTGTAAGGGCGCTCTTCTTGTAGTCATGGATGAGTTTAACGAGCTCGCCGAAGGACTGGGCGAGCTCATCAAGAGTGGTGGCAGCGGTGATAGAGGTTTTGACACCAAGAAAGGCCGCTTTTTTCTCGCGGGAATATTCGCGAATATTGCTTACTAAACAACGAATAATTGCCATCAATATTCGTACGAATGTGAATATCAGTTTCAAGGTTTCGGTGAATATTCATATTCGCGAATATATATTCGTGGTATTCTCTACCAGCGGGTGGAGACAGACTACGATGATTCTTGGTGTCTGTCCCCCCTCGCTTTCCGCGGGTGCTGCTGCCATTGGGGCAAGCACGCGAGTCCGTAGTAACTTTGCGGGAGGACCTTGTAGGGCGAGTGGTGTTCGTGACGTTGGTGAGGACTTCAACTGTGCTGGCGGTGCGACCCTTGTCGACCTTCGCGGTGACCGAAATTTGCGGGGATGGGCGATGCGCTGACTGGCGTTGCTTGGATTGGGAGGTGACTTTGGATAGGTTGGGTGGGTTAAGGAGAGACGTGCTGGAGGGATGGAGGGAACTGGTGAGGCGTTAGGGCTGGCAGGACGCATAGAGTGGCGAGGCTCGCCTAACACCATGTTTGACGGGACATCGATAACAGCCTGGGACTCAAGGAAGGCGTTAAGCTGGTCTAGACTGATGTACGAGGGCCTAGTAGAAGTCCGTAGAGGCGAGGGAGAGTAGCGCCGGCATTGTTGTTTGCCATCGCTTGATGAGGAATTAGGGAAGGACACGGGTTCGGGGTCGGGTTCCCGGGTCAGGTCAGGGGGGTACGGGTTGCGGGTTGGTAGTTTTGCAAATCCGAAACCCGCGGGTTACCCCAGGTACACCGTGCAAATTCACTGTAACACATGAATAAATTGAGTTTTGTTGGTGAAAAACTGGGCATGAGGTCTGAATTTACCTGTCACATTGTTATTCTCACTTTAAAATGTTGTGCCCAGACGTGTTGAACATTGGATCTTTGTTGGCAGGAGATGCCGAGGCCCAGATCACGTCTGTTACTCGCTAGCCGAAACCCGTGATCGACCTGTAGATCTGCGGGTTCGGGTTCGGGTTTTCCGGGTACAGGTCTGAGTTGACTGCTTTGTACCCCAACCTGTACGCGTGTCCATCCTTAGGAATGACCATTCTGTGCTCAAAGACCAATATTTGCCTAATAAGGCAATTATGATTGCATCAGGCCGATTGAAGGTGGTGATGCCCTTTGCATTTTCATTGCAGAGAGAATGAGCATATTCTCAAGGCAAACGGACCAAAATTGAGCTCCAAATCACTGTTCTCATCAAAAATGAAAAATTTGAGCCGTGCCCTAAGTACCGCAAAAAGCAGTAATGAAACTTCATAAAAATTCTTCTGAAGCCTTTATCCCCATAAGGTTGGAGTATAGGCATCACCGGCAGCGCAGTGCAGCTAACATTAGCCATTCAGTCGGTGTACGACAATGTCGGCTCTATCCCAAAAGTGAATGTTGGACTCAGAGCACTGTACTATTGCAATTAGAGGTTCATCTATTTCTACTTGGGACTTCGCAAGGCTGATTTTTTTTTTTTTCATTTTGAAAAAGGGAACAGAGGTCAATAGTAGCAAAAGTAGTGGCTCTCAAAAGGGGGAGTTGGTGCTTTCATCCAGAGGGATAAACCGTGAAGCATTCAACTTGAACATAGCAGGCATGTGACTACATTAACTGGAGTACATATCCATTGCCCAACACATGTGGGATGGCAGTATGGTTTTGTTTCCAGGATTTTATCTTGAGTTGAATCTGTCATCCATATTACTCGTATATTAAGCAGATCCCATGAATCACATTGTACATATTTGTGCTGATGTTCCACTCCTCTGGTCGCCTCAAGGCGGGCTATTTTTTCCAACATCAGGGTTTAACTCAAGCGCCCTGGGCGCTTTCGGATATTACCGCGCTCTGACGTCGATTCCCTCGTCATGCGGCCAACATCCAGGCGGTCAAAAGCCGTACAAAAGGGAGCCGTCCGTCAATCTTCCTCGCTTCCTTCCCCCACCACTACCTACCAATCCTCAACGTCTCGCCCGCTCTGAAGTAGCTGTGCATCATGCACAAATACACAAAATCCTCCCGCCGTCGACATTGATTGACGCGAACGATCCGGACGTTCATTGGGCCATTTGGGAAGGGTGCATGTTACCCGGTGAGTCGTTCAATGTGTGCATTTTCGGACTGTCTCTCACACAGTTTTTGTGTTCGTCATTTGCCACTGGCGCCGGAGACCGAACCAGGGTGCGTTCCTCCGCGCTTCCACGCGCAGTCGTTAACGGGGACACGGCGGGATTCGGGCCGGAGGTTGTGCCGACTGGGTGTACCTCAAGTAATGCCTCATGACCGAGGAAAAGAGCCCATTTATGTGAGCTCTTCGTCGGCACACGAATTTAAGCTAATTGGGCCAGCTTCTCTACGTGACCTCCCTCTTCCTCAGCACGCCCACTCATGCCTTCAACCACCTTGCAGGCTTTCTCCCCACACTCTTCGCTCTTGACGTGCGCACCTCCGCTCTCTCCTTCGACCTCACTACCGCTGAGCGCAAACCATACACTTGAGCTGCGGAGGGATCCGCGAATATGTGCTGGGGGTGTATGAGGATACAAGATTGGGATTGAGTTCGTACAATTTCGTGATGGATTCGTGGACTGTTGGGCGCCAAGTGTGAAGGAGTGGGAGCAGGAGCGGGAGGCGGGGGGAATAAGGGTGCCTCCTGGGGTGTGCGATTTGGAGCGGGAGACGGACGGGGAGAACAGGGGATACTGGCCGACTAGGGATGCGTATCTTCGAGGCCGGAGGTGAGTATTTACGTTGACCTGAGTTGAGTAACCTGAGGAATTGTTTTTGCGGGCAGTAGGGACGTTTTATATTATGTGGAGGACAGCGATGGATGTTAAATGGCGGGGGCAAGGCTGCGTGTATGGAAATATTTGGCTCAGCTTCAAATCGGTGCGTAGAGTGGGGTTGACACATTCACAACATTTGTGTAGATTGCTCGCGCAGACATGGCGAATGCCGTTGGAGACCTCAGCGGCCAGGTAGCCACACCTAGCGGGGGAATCCAAAGAGAAGAAAGGATGAGGATTCCCATGCTAGGCGCAGCTTTAATAACTCCACTCAGCATTGCTGATTTAATAGCGGCTGATACAAAACCTACCTTTGTAGTGGTTTCAAGGATACTCGTAAGTCTGAACTTTGTAGTCTCAAAGATCGTTCAAATTCACTGAATGTAATCGCTGGCGCTGTCAAGATTATGCGACTCTGATCAAGGTACGATCCTCTTCGGAATTGTGTTAACTGCGGCTGAGCCACTGTAATGTATCCACATCAGGCGTCGCCCGAGTTGGACAGTTTGGTTCGTCAAAATCTTTGATTGTATATTCAGTCCATACTTTTCATACGAGCTCTTCTGTGTTATCTACCAAATAGCACCTATTCAAATTCAATGTCGGAGTGCGACAAACTCTTTGAAACTGCAATAGACGTACCACTGCAGCCATCAACATAATCAGACTGCCGGAGCGAAGCGAAGGCATGTCTTGTCCACAGTCAAAGGGATCCATACCTTCATCCCTGTCCTTAAAAGGGGCCCTAATTAACAGCTTCCCACATTTCAAGAAGGCCATCATTCCATATCTTTTGGTAAGGCTTCAAGCAGAAAAGGTGATGTGGGTGCTAATGAAGGGAATGGAAGGTCTTACAATCTGGATAGGATAGGAAGTGGAAATGAGTGAAGCGGAAGGTAAAGAGGGAAGGCAAAGTACGTACTCCCTAGATAAGAGAAGGCGAGAAAAAGTGAGCAAGACAAACATGGGCGATGGGGGAAAAGCACACACGAACTAGAGACGAGAAGGCGAGAAAAAGTGACAAACATGGGTGATGGGGGAAAAGCACGCACGACCTAGAGACGAGAAGGCGAGAAAAAGTGAGCAAGACAAACATGGGCGATGGGGGAAAAGCACGCACGACCTAGAGAAGAGAAGGCGAGAAAAAGTGAGCAAGACAAACATGGGCGATGGGGGACAAGCACGCACTCCCTAGAGACGAGAAGGTGAGAAAAAGTGAGCAAGACAAACATGGGCGATGGGGGAAAAGCACGCACTCCCTAGAGACGAGAAGGAGAGAAAAAGTGAGCAAGACAAACATGGGCGATGGGGGAAAAGCATGCACTCCGTAGAGACGAGAAGGCGAGAAAAAGTGAGCAAGACAAACATGGGCGATGGGGGACAAGCACGCACTCCCTAGAGACAAGAAGGCGAGAAAAAGTGAGCAAGACAAACATGGGCGATGGGGGAAAAGCACGCACTCCCTAGAGACGAGAAGGAGAGAAAAAGTGAGCAAGACAAACAAGGGCAATGGGGGAAAAGCACGCACTCGCTAGAGACGAGAAGGTGAGAAAAAGTGAGCAAGACAAACATGGGTGATGGGGGAAAAGCACGCACTCGCTAGAGACGAGAAGGTGAGAAAAGTGGGCAAGACAAACATGGGCGATGGGGGAAAAGCACGCACTTGCTAGAGACGAGAAGGCGAGAAAAAGTGAGCAAGACAAACATGGGCGATGGGGGAAAAGCATGCACTTCCTAGAGATGAGAAGGCGAGAAAAAGTGAGCAAGACAAACATGGGCGATGGGGGAAAAGCACGCACTTCCTAGGGACCAATGGAATCTCGATTAGTATACTAGAAACACCATTACCATTCAAAGTTGGCCCACTACCCACTTTTGCTTTCATTAATATGTTTGAAATTCCTTGCATCTTGTCTTTATTCTCCTTTGCCGCCTTTGTTCCCGCTACGGAGTCGTGGTACGTGAGGATCTTTGGAATTAAAGATCGATCGGATGTTTCATTAAGATTGACCGGCAGGAAATTCAAGACGTCGAGAATGGGATTCGAGATATTCTCGAGGGTGCGGGTGAGATAAAAGAGGTTGTTCCTATTGCACCCCACATCTAACCCCCAGAATGGCCGGTGCCCGAAAGCAAGGGAATTCCAAATGACATTGAAGGTGCGTGTCGCGCATGTCGCAGTGCACGCAACAAATGGTACCTCCTGGCCAGTAAAATTTCGAATCCTGTGGAGCTGCTTGTACATGGGGCGGAACTCTTCACCCCATTCGTAGATGCAGTGCGCCTCGTCGACGATCAAAGCCTGAACGCGGCTGCGGAACTTTATATCCGTCCACAATTTCCCAAAGTGGTCAGACAGTGCCATTTCAGGTGAGATGTAGACGGGCTGGGCAGTTTTTTGGGCGGTTTTCCAGACGGTAGGGTCGTGTGTATTGTCCTCGTTGATGAGGATTGCTTTTATACCCTTTTCTCTGGCCTGCTTGGCCTGCAATTGGACGCTTAATTAGCTCTTTCAATGACTCAAAATAATGCATACCTGGTCCGCCTCCAAGGCTTTGAGTGGGCAAACCACCAAAGTTACGTTTCTTTTCCCTCCAAGAACAGCAACGGCCTCGAAAATCAAGCTTTTCCCATACCCCGTACCAGCAAGAAATATGGAGTCAAAGCCGCGAAGAATCCGGATGACAAGGTGGACTTGCCAGTCTTCAGGAACATACAACAGCTTGAGCTTCTCGACAATCTGTGTGGTCTCTGCAAATGAAAGTTTCCATTCCTTGATACCCTGAAGCCGTGTCGCGCGTGCGGGTTTGTGACGACGTCCAGGTGTTGTAGGTGAGCGCGGTTGGCGCGGCGCAATAGGTGAAAAGGGATTGCGGCGGGGTGGAAGTGGTCTAGGTGGTGTCCGCGGTAGTTGTGGGGTGCTTGGGGTCCCGGCTGACATAGGAAGCGGGCGGGAGAGGCGGGAGGGACACGACGCGGTGCTGACAAATCATGCCCGAAACTGATGTCTTTCGTCCTGCTCTAGAAATTTTATTCCTGCACCGATTCATACAGTAGAAAGCTCCGAAATCATTGTAAATAACCTCCCAACAATTCTGTCTCTTCAGATTTCGTTTAAGAGGCCAGGAAACAATGTAGTATACGAGTATTTTCGAGGAATCCATTTTTCAGATGCCGACATTAAAGCCCGAGTACAAGAGCTCTCAGGCAGGTAAAGACAAATCTGAAGAGGCCATTTCATTCGGATTGCTATTACGAAGATATAATATCTAATGACCCACCGGTTTGACGCGTTGTCTGTTGCAGGATAACGCGCCGAGCAAACCCCCATTTTTCCTGAGTTTGAGACAAGCCCCTTCTCAGAAGGCGCTGCGAAGCACGTGCTGGTCATGTGAGCTGAGAAGGCGGCTTGTTCGAAAAATCGGTCATTCCAAGGGCCGGATTTTGCCGGAAACGGCCCCTGATTGCCCAGGGTTTTGGCGCTCGGCACGTTCGGTTTTAATCGGTTTTTCTGACCGATCTGCCATCACCCTGGGAATGGCGGGGTTGCCAGGGACGAAAAATCGGTCATTCCAAGGGCCGGATTTTGCCGGAAACGGCCCCTGATTGCCCAGGGTTTTGGCGCTCGGCACGTTCGGTTTTAATCGGTTTTTCTGACCGATCTGCCATCACCCTGGGAATGGCGGGGTTGCCAGGGACGAAAAATCGGTCATTCCAAGGGCCGGATTTTGCCGGAAACGGCCCCTGATTGCCCAGGGTTTTGGCGCTCGGCACGTTCGGTTTTAATCGGTTTTTCTGACCGATCTGCCATCACCCTGGGAATGGCGGGGTTGCCAGGGACTACCACTCTAACTTTAGACACATAAAACACATGTATGTTGCTATGCTGTCAGAAATGATTGGATTGCCCACCACTGCTACATGCACATGCACACTACCACCCTCTACAGTAATGGAGCCGTGATTTTGCTGGTGAACTTGAACTTTATCCCCTAATCTGTGCAACAGAGAAGGGTTCTGTCGTCACGAATGGACGATCGTTCTGCAAACTCGAAGTTTTGATGGGGCCGAGGTTTTTCCGACATCAGTCAGCCGATTGATATTGATCAATCATATGATATTTGAGCTCCACTTGTCATCGAAGTTTTTCCAATTGCTGTGGCACTTGTGTTTGTATTTGTATCAATTTGTTTCTATTGTGTTTCTTTTCGCTCCACCATGTCTTTATCGCACAGAACAAACGAGCCTCCGCTTGTGAATGATTTGGCATCCGCCTCCCCTATGATTGAGCAGCATCCGCTGAAAGAACAGGCATCCACCACATATGATCAGCCTCCGCTGATAAACTTGGCATCTGCTGCAAACAATAATGACAAACAAATGCTGCCGAAACATTTAGCACCTGTTATTACTATTCCAAATACAATTCCATTGTGGTTTGGGTTTACACATCAAAATGCCATTCAAACCTTAAATATATTAACTGCTCCCTCATCCCTCCTGCTCTCGGCTGAATTAAATCATTCAATAGTGAAGCACAGGGTACAACATGGCAGTACAAAGCATGTGATTCAAAATGGCATTCGGTGGATCATGCTTTTGAAAATGCAGGCTATTTCAATGGACTCTGAATGCCCCCAAGTTGCTTGGGATCTGAAGCGCGATCCCAAGCAACCGACACCATCCAGATGGATTGGGTTGTATGGAGGTGCACTTGACGAAATTAAGCTTTTCTGCCGTCACACGCTCACCTTCAACGTGCATTGCGCGCATTTCGGCCGGAATCCAGCCCGTGGCGCAGATGGTATAGCGGGCACGGTCCGTTCTATCGCACGGGCTTCCTTTGTTCAAAACACCTCTCCATCAGGAAAATCCGAAATTCTATAAAGACACAACCGGCATTATCCAGGTCTTTGGTGATCTTTGATGGTCTATGGAGACATACCGCCGGTCTATGTGTGTCTTTCACGCACTCTGGATGTCTCTAGTTTTGGAGCACGTGCTTCAACGTCTATTGTAGTCTCGGAAGCTAAACTGTGTGTCTATGAGGTCCACCATAGGTAGGTGGGTAGGTTTATAGTCTTCGGACCCAAAGTATTTCTCAAGCTTTTGTGTTAGAAGTGCAACTTCGGTCCCACTCGACTTGCACTCGACTCCATCGTAATGTCAACAGAACATGGTCAAGTCAAAAATTTGATACTTATTTGAGCGCCAAGAAACGGTGGGCTAACTTTTGACACAAGGACATATTCCTATGGAAGTAAATATTGTACTCTCCGATTGGGGGAAGTGGACTTGCTTCGAGTCAGCCAAGTGAAGGCTGCCGGCATCAGTGTTGTTCGAGTTTCAGTCAGAGATTGCCGATATGACAGTGACAGCTGAGTTCGCCGCCCGTCAAAAGGACACTGATCATGCCACGTCCTCTTCTTCCCTCTTCTTCACCCACCACCAAACGCGCGATCCGCCTCATGCTTCCCACTTTGTTGCTGCCGTAGCTGTTGTGTTCGTCACTATTCCATCACCGCCTCTCAGCAAGCACGTTCCCCTCAAGCAAGAAAAAACAAGAGACCAGCCGGACGATACCGGATCCCCATCAAAATGTCGCGACAGTAACTCGTACCTTCAGGCTCTGGTATTCAAGAAGCCTCAAGTCTCCACAAGACTCTGAAGCCGATATTCTCTCTGTCCACTCGCAGTCTGCAGCTTCAAAATGTTTATACTGGCCCAATTGTCTGGGAGAATGATGTCGGCAGCGGTCCCTCTGCTTCCATGCTCTCAGCAAGCTCAGGATCTCAAGATTGAAATGTACTCCTTCCTGGTCTTCAAGACAAATATTGCAATCAGAACTGCGCTCAATTTGTGTGGCTACGACATGCAGTATCCAGCCACCGCAGTTCTGATCTTCGAGTTTTGACTAGATATTCCATTTTATCTGCCAACACTCCCCCATGTCCTTACGTTCTATGTATCTGTCCGTACTTACTTCAAATATATTTCTATTTTTATTAATATTTTGTGTGCTTAAGTGGCCGTTGTAAACTATGGATGCTATTACGACTTTGCTGTCTATGATGCTATGATAGACTGGGCGACGTCTATGGTGGTCTTCATGGAAAAAACTACCCCTCCCACTTGTCTATCATAGACAGGCCTTTACTTGCTGGTCTATGTCGTCTTTCTGGGTCTCCGTGGGTCTTTATAGCAATTTCAGGTTTTCCTGATGCTCTGTGGGCTGTGGCAGCTTTTGTGCCATCACACACACGACTTCAACATGCACTGCACCCATTTCGGCCGGAATCCAGCCCGTGGCGCGGACACACAAACGCTGGGACATACAACCGAGACAAACGTCAATCAGGGGGCTGTGCTCATACTCCCATGACTGTTAGACCTCCTTATGCTGCTTCGAGGCACCGTGAACGACAAGAGGGAGAATGATATTCACAAGTACATTATTAGGTGTAAGTGGGCCCTTAGACTAATTATTGGTGCAACAACACAGCCCGCCACCGCAACTCGACTCCGAGTCCAGGGACCTGCCCGGGACCCATCGACAATTGAGCTGAAGGCCGAGACAAATATAAATCTAAATGATTTGTTCACCTGGACAACCTTTTTAGTTTCTCTGTGAAAATAGAACCAGATAGCTGTTTAGAATATATTTATCAACAATTGTTGCGACCTCCAACTGTAGAAAGTTTCTGAAGCTGGAACATGATCACACCAGGGGCTAAATATCTTGGAAATACTACTTCTGTAAGTCTGGATGTTGTGAGTTTGCCGCTGAAGGACATATTCTGAGCACCAAGGAAACCTTCAACCAGGGGACACGAGGACCTAACGGGATGATCAATGAACAAGAGAATATACACATTCTTCGACTTTGAACTCCGTCGAGAGAAAATGGCTGTTATTTTACACGGTGACAACCTTGGGGTCGACGATTTTCTGGATGAATCACGATTGAGACATAATTTATTTTCATCCGTTTTCAACAACAGATGAGGAGGAGCCCGACGACGGGGAAGAGGTTCCGGAGGAGTCAGATGAGGAAGAAGTTTTCCCATATCCCCGCGAATCAGTGCGCGATGGTGATTCTTTGAAGAACGATGGTATTTATGAACTTCGAACGTGAATTGGATTCCGGCTGACATCGACCAACAGAGGGGGATCTTGAAGGTCAGGGAGATGGAGCAATTTCAAACGCCGATCGTACCACAGACGCATACGTCGGGTTCAGCGACACAAGGCCGCGCAGAAGTGCTCGGCTCAATCCTGGATTGAGCTGGGCGTAAGAAATACAGTGTATTACAAAAATAAATGCGCAGCCTTCCATTTTATGATGATTCTACGCACCTCCCGATCGGTTAACACGCATTCTCGGCCTTTCCCAGGTGCCTTCTCATGGAATCCTTTCTTGTCCTTCAATTTGGCATAAATTTGGTTGATCTGTGAGATAGATCCGCCGACTTCTGCTTGGATATCACAATTTTTGGTTTTGGCGGATTTCAAGGTGACAATAGAGAGGTTGCGCACAAGCCGCACGCGGCTTTTGGTGGCGCAAAGTCTTTCCATGCGGGTTTTTGGTTTTTGGCTCAAGTGGTCTGGGATGTGCTTATTAGCCATTCTGGCAATGTGGGGGAGGAATACAGGGTATCTCGCTCAAGTGGTCTGGGATGTGCTCATTAGCCATTCTGGCAATGTGGGGGAGGAATACAGGGTATCTCGGCGGCTTTGTGCAGCCGCATGCGGCTTTGCACAACCTCTCTAATGTGCGCACCCTTTGGAGAGGTGCTTGATCGGCAGATCTTGACCTCTGATGTGTGTTTGGGTTTCAAATAGATGTGTTTGGTTTTGAAGTAGAGCGCCCTGTGTTTGGTTTTCCAATAGATGGGTTTAGTTTTAAAATAGAGTGCACTATGTTTCGTTTTCCAATAGATGTGTTTAGTTTTGGAATAGAATGGCTGTGTTTGGCTTTGGAATAGCTGTGTTTGGTTTTGGAATGGAGTGCCCCGTGGTTGGTTTTCTAATAGATGTGTTTGGTTTTGGGATAGAGTGCTCCATGTTGCCAAACACAGGCATTCCATTCCAAAACCAAACCCAACTATTGGAAAGCCAAACACAGGGCACTCTATTCCAAAACCAAACACGGATGCACTCTATTTCAGAACCAAACACAGCTATTCCAAAGCCAAACACAGCCATCCTATTCCAAAACCAAACACAGGGCAGACGCAGGGAGGGAGGGGCAGAGGCCTTGATGTTGGGTGGTACTCGCCAGGAAAGAACAGGAAATGCCAATAAAATGGCGGTAGATAGCGCAGGCTTTAATCATACGAGCTCGTAGGCTCCTTCCGCTATTTGCGGTGTAGCTCGTAGGCTACGCGGGCGTGGGGGTCGCCCTTGGGTGCAACCCCTGGCGCAAGCCCATTCCCTGACCCATCAACCACCACCAATCTTGCTTCATCCCCTGAAAGCTAGGCCTGAATTAAAACAATCAGTTAAAACCAATAAGCCGGAGCCGACGTTTTGCATGTGTTGATCGCATCATAGTATCCTGATGTGCCATCAGAAGAGGCCAAATATGGAAACCTGTATTTTTTAGCTTGATAAATGATTTTTTTGGAGAAAATCTAAATCACCCAAATTGTAGCCTGAGATGTACTAAGCAACTTGCCAAGTTGAATCATGCAAAAGTATACAGGCAATAACTCGCTACAGAGCCCGCAAAGTGGCCAAAAACAGCCAAAAATGCCCAAAACAGCGAAAAAATGGCCAAAATGGCCACTTTGCGGGCTCTGTAGTGAGTTATTACTTGTATATTTTTGCATGATTCAACTTGGCAAGTTGCTTAGTACATCTCAGGCTACAATTTGATGATTTATATTTTCTCCCAAAAAATCATTTATCAAGCTAAAAAATACAGGTTTCCATATTTGGCCTCTTCTGATGGCACATCAGGATACTATGATGCGATCAGCATATGCAAAACGTCGGCGCCGGCTCTCTCGACAATGTGACATCTTAGTTTGGCTCAAAATCTCACCTGCACGGCCCAAGAAACCCCGGTAGTTAGCCGGGGAGATACATATGGTATCCCCGGCTAACTAGCGGGCTTTAGAGCCATCGCGGGTGGGCGCTTTAAATACGCCCTATTTCCTCCCCGCTTACCTCGTTTATAGGTACTACGGCGGGCGGGGCACCCGCCCTCCCATCAATCCATCGTCGGTGCCATCAAACGCAGGCGGCGACGTCGCTTCCCGCCGCGCCCGATCTTTCCCATCACTCCCATCAAATCCCCGCCCCCGCCCGCCCAACTCACGCGTTTCGGGCGCAAAAATAAAGGTAAAATCGCGAAATAAATTGAGGACACTCTATGGATACAACACCGTCTATTACACTACAGAAATGTAATAGAAATACCCGGATTATATAAAAAATAAATTGAAATACACTTACCTTCCTTCAGCCTCTGCGCCATCGTCACGAGAAATGCGGACGATGTTCATGAAGGCCTCCGCCATCATGCCGTCTTCGTCATCACTCTCGACGTCCGCGTCGTCGTCGTCGGCAGGTGCAGCTGGACTATCATCTTCGGGAGGTGGCAGCGGTGAAGGTGCACGCATGTCGGTATCGTTGTCCCTCGCAACAGGGGTGTGGCGTTCCCGACAGATGCTGACGCCGGGGAGTATGCTGCCGGTGAAGCCGGGCATCTTGCTGAGCTTCATCAAGCGCGACATATGGAGGGCGGTAAACCGCCCGCGCTCCATACGTAGCAAGCCTGCCTGAATGGCAAGGCCCTCCTTCCCCTCCCCTCGCAAACGCTCCTCTTCACACCTGAGAAACGCCTCCTCATCCACCATGTACGTGACGAGGCGCTGGATCTCGATGTTCAGGCGCACAATTTCTTCATCCGCACGGAGGAGCTTGAAGTGCTGATCCATGGCAGCTCGGCCAGCAGGTTGCGCCCATAGCTCCCCACGAATATCCTCCCGCCCCTCGCGCAATAGATCAAAGTCGGCAAGGAACGCGTACTCCACGACCTCGTCCCAGCTGAGCGTCGGCTTGGGCGGCGTCATGGATTCCGCGATCTCATTGTACTTCACGATGGCGTTCTTCACAGCCTTCGAGCGCGCCTGGAGCGCCTTGGCGATATGCTTCCGCAATTTATAACCTATTCCATCCTCGGTGAGCACTCCTCTATCAAATGCACGCAGAGGGACTTACCTGTGCCCGACATATTGCACTTCGCCAGCTCAAACATCCGCGAGATGATGAGGCCTTGCAGATGGTCGAGTGCACGTTGGTAGCGCCGCCTGCGGACCATCACCGCTACAGCCTCCCACTTCTCGTCGCCTGGAATCCAGCGAACAGCAATGTCAAGTCGGCCCTCGAGGTCATGCACGGCCGCCATCGCCTTCGCCTGGACCTCGAGGGCGTGCCGACGTTGTGTCTCGATGCGCCGCGTGGTCTTTGCTGCTTCCGCGTAGTCCGCGTCGTGCCCAACGGGGACAAAGGGCCGCTCCACCCCAAGAATAGCAGAAACACGTTCCCTGTGTGCGAGAGTCAGAAGGAAAGGGAAAGTTGCATAGCAGAGCAGAGGAACGTACTCAGCGTCACCCAGGTTGACCAACTTCTGGAAATATTCCATTTCCAGGGTCTCCTGCTCGGGCTCCTTTGACAGCGAGCGGAGGTGCGCCTTCTCCTTTGTTCGCCACGTTTCAAACTCGTCACGCGACTGCACACCGAGCTCCCGCATTGACTGCTGCAGGGCGGCGCAGGTAGACTTGATCTCGAGAGCACGCCGGTATTTGCTGCAGAGTACAAGCGCTGGGAAGGGCTTAACTTAGATTGCGGTACATTTCTTTTCAAGAAAGAACTTACTCAGGCCCTGATATGTTTCGAAGGTGTCGGCATGCTTCAGGTACGTCGTTATTGCCTGCTGGCGATGGAATCGGCTTGAGTAACGGGTAGTGGAGGCGAGCGCGTTCGATTTTGAGAAGAACGACTCGCAAGTTTCCAAAGCCTCGAGCCCGACCCCCTCGACATACGTCATGAGGTTGTCGAGGCCGCAGAGTCGGTTGTGACCGTGGCCGTGGGACGCGCCCACCAACGCCCTGAAATTTTTATCGCGCGCGAGCTCCTTCAGGGCCGGGTGCACCTTGACCATTTTCCCAAATTTGCATCCAATGTCGTAGCCGATCGCAATCTCCCCCAGAATGTTGAGCAAGTGGGCAGTGATAGCGAGCGGATATTTCGATCTAATAAAGATGGTATAACACAGCTTGTCAGTGAAGATAACGAGCAAGGAGAAAAGGAGACTTACAGCTCGCCACTCCTCACCATGTCCACCACCTTGAGGACAAAGCCGTGGCGACAGAGCGCGGGGAAGAACCCCGTTTCGTCGTACATCCCGTATGCGCGTGAGGTGACGTCCTCCTTCATATTCTGCCACCGCTCACTGCACCCATCCTCCTCCTCGTCCTCCGCGTTGGAGGCGAAACTCTTCATCAGGTCCTCCACCCCCTCCTTAGCCCACTTATCCGTGTCCTCCCGCATCAAGTAATAATCCCCAGGCGCGACGCGATCGTCGACACGCTCTTTCGACGCGCCCGGGGTAAAAACACCCTTGTCCAGCTCTACCTTCTCGCGCAACCAGAAGCGCGAGAGGGAGTTGTTACCATCAAAAGTCCCCATGAGGGGGATCTTCAAGAACGGCTCGCCCTCGAGCTTGTACAAGCAGCATGGACAGGCGTTCTTGAGGCGCCAATGCGGAGTATCGCGCCCCAGCGCAACTTGCACGCGCCTGTCTACCGCCGCGCGAATCGCGAGGTAGACGTCAAAGGCGACCGAGAACTGGGCCGCTAGCCACTGGCGGGGCGCGACGCCGTGAATGTCGCACAGCGTTCGAACGAAGGCCTGGATGCCCAGTCGTGGACACCGCAGCCGCGCGACGCGATATACCTCCAGTGCGCGGATGGTAATGACCGCGGTGGGGATGAAGGGCGACACGGGTATCCAGCCCCGGCGCACGCAAGCGGAGGCGACGTATACGTCGCCTGCAACAAGGCAAAGTTCCTTGTGACTGGCAGCTGCAAAATTAACACCTACTAAGTAACTTCGTTCAACGAAAGAAATAAAGGGCGTACAGAACATGTCCACGACGAGGACATCTCGAATTTCTTGGACCCCTTCCGGCGCTGGCACAGCGTATGAGGATGGGATCCCGTCCTCCCCTGCCACGGCAACTCCAAAATCCATGTAAGCGTCCGCCATGCGCTCGATCTGCCTGGCAAACGCATCGACCTGCAGCTGGGTGCGATCTTTGCGCGTGCGCAGGTCCGGGTATTTCCTGCGGCCCCAGAGGCGTCTGGAAAATTTAAATATTTCAGCAAAAGCGTGAATAATTTAAAATCATGAAGACATACTTATGACTTTGGCGAAGGCCATGGAAAAGGTCAGCGTCCGCGCGTTCTGGGTCTTCCGGCAGGGCCTCTCCTGCATGGCTAATTTGCGCGGCCGCCCTGCCGTGAAGGACATCGTCCTCCCACCCGTCATTGTCATCATAATCGTCCGGGACATCGCCGCGCAGGACGTCGTAGTCGCGGCGCTCCTCTTGGGACATCTCTAAATTAAGGGAAGTGAATTTTCGTTTTTTTTTTAATCGTACTGTAGAGATTTACTTTGAAGACGCGCGGCCGCTTCCTGCGCCTCCCTTGTTTTTACCAGACGAATTTTTGTCGCAGTTAATGAATTGCGGACGTGAAGCACACGGCCAGATGGCGCGCGTGCGGCTGTCGTGGTTTGAACGCGCTTCGACAGCGATGTGACGGCATTGCGGTTTGACTGGCTTGTGGTGCGCACGGCGGGCATTAGTAGCGAGTTGGGCGCGATCGGTCCGAAGAACCTGAGCTCAAGCGCGCTACGTGATTGAGCATGTGATGTGACCAAACGATCCTTCCTCTCCATCAAACCGCTACAGGTCCCAGACCCAGACGCGTCCAAGGTACGTTTTCAGCATCTGAGCTCTGAGGCGTTGTCCAGCTGGCTTTGCAACCTTGAAGACTCGCACCAGGGACTCTGGTTGCGGAGCCAGCGCCACGGGCAACGCCTCAGCAATCAATGCCACTCACCTTGTACTAACACCTTGTCTAGGACGCGTTATTTGGGAGGTTTTTGGATTCGGGAGGTCATGCTGTGGGTCTTGGGTGACCGAAAGGTCAATTCGAGTTGATTCTGTAGCCTCCCAATGCACACTGATTTTTTTAGACGCGCCGAGGCACCGTCTTCGCCTCTTTTACCAACGCCTTATTCGACGTCGGCCATCTTCTTGCAGAGGCAGTTGCGCGCGAGGGGGACGACCAGGAAGACCACGAAGAGGACGATCACACAGACCATGACCGACCGCCCAACCCCAATCCTCTTGTCGAACGTGATCCACCACACGATCTGTTGGACGAGGTGGACGATGGACCGCCGCCTCCGCCTCTGCTTCTGCGACCGTCACCCTCGCCTCCGCCTCCACCACCAGCAAAACGCCGAGCGACGACCATTGACGACTTCGACGGCCACAAGCCACAGACGGGGTCCCATCGTCGCCGCGCTCTCAAACGCAAAGAGAAAATCACCACGGATGGTCGAATCCCGCGAGCTGCCATTGCGCGGGAGCACATCCAGTCGGCCATCCCGATTACCACCACATTCGACGCGGCGACTCTGCCCACCACCCACGGGGCCTACGCCGGCAAAATCGAGGACAAGAAGGAGAAGTATGGCGGCAAGAAGCCCCCTTCCCTCACCGAACTCATTGCCCTAGGTTTTCAGCTCATCAAGTGGAACGGCTAGTACGTCCGACCTCATTTTAATTTTCTTAGATACCTTGACGCCTTGACTGATCTGTTAATCCAGCGACGCCCACCCGCTTGTCGACATCCACGGCCGCATCTTTGCGGTGCTGGCGGGCCAGCCGCGCAAGCACGAGTACTCGGCCTCCGTTCGCGCCGCCTACGATACCATCACCGCCCAGGGCATCGCTGCCGGTTTCCCTGCGTACCTGCGGAAGCATCGTCGCGGTCTCTTTGCTGCGATCAACGTTGGCCTCGCATACGGCAAGGGATGCAGCATACCCTCTTGGCTCGACAACAAGCAATACAACCCCATTGCCCAACGTCTCCTCGCCGACTCCCACATCAACCGGATTGCCAACTTTGCCAGCGGTGCGTTTCTGCAAGCTTTTTGCTCCACCCTTGCTGATTTGATTTGGAACAGGGGCGTTCGCTGCCTGGGCACCGCGCCTTTACAAACACTACCACCTCAACGACCAAAAACTACGCCAGAAGCACCCTGAACTGCGCCGCCCCCTTCGTGGGCTCGATTTTCTCCTGCGCGGCGTTCAACTTCGGCCCTAACGTCTGGACCTTCAAGCACCGCGACGTTCTCAACCTGGCTTTTGGGTGGTGCGCTATCCAGGCCCTCGGCAACTTCGACCCCACAAAAGGAGGGCACCTCGTCCTTTGGGACTTGATGCTTGTCATCGAGTTTCCACCTGGCGCTCTAATTCTCATCCCATCCGCCACCCTATCACACGCGAATATACCTGTTCAACTAGGCGACACACGGGTTTCCTTCACCCAGTTCACCTCTGGCGGGCTCTTCCGTTACGTCGACAACGGCTACCGGACGGAGGGCGAGCTGGCAGATGCAGATCCAGTGGAGTACGCACGTCTTATGGAAAAGAAGCAGTCGCGGTGGGAGGAGGGCCTCCAAATGTATAGCACAGTAGACGAACTTGCAGACGTTGAATAGATATGTTGGCTTATAATGTTTCTTTGTGCGCTATAAGAACTTGGATATCAATATTTGCGAGATCTTGGACTTAAAGCAATTATGATCGCGAACTGATTAAAGTCATGAACTGATATCATTTGAGTTCTACCACTTCCGCTCCACCATTCGTCCTCAAATTGGGAGATGTAAGTTCACGCCATCTAATGAACTTGCAAAAGTTAATTTTTTTTGGCTGACGAATGGATTTTATTGAGAATCAAGTACTTGGGCGTTTCTGCTAAATATTTGTTTCTGAATAGCGGCACCTAAATTTAATCCACTGTAAAAAAACTGAGACCAATGGAGACGTTGAACAAGAGGTGCGATTTAAATGGTCTGGAAATATGATCGCGAACTGATTTCATCGGTGGTATTCAAGATTGATTTTGGCTGGTGATCGCCATTCTCTTGTCTTCCACCACCACTTCATCAAGCTCCTTCCTCCAAATGCCGCGCGGCCGGCCCCCGTTGGACCCCGAGGTCAAGCAGCAACATCGTGAAGAGACTTTGAAACGCTACAGCGACAAGTAAGTACCAATTCACCGTTTATCTGCAGAGAACTGACAGGATCTGCCATGCAGAAATGCCGACAAACTCCGCAAGGCCGCACGACTGCGAATGCAACAGTGGGTTCCTGAATGCTTTATCCTCTATCACCCAATTCCCGGCGACCAAGGCATCGCGCCGACATTGCAAACTCCGATATCTTCACGCAACGAAGGTACGCTCGGAAAACGGCCTTGGCGTCGGAACGTTACCGCGACAGGTAGGCTGGTTGTTTTTCTTTTAGTGAATGGACTCATTCAATCACATTAATGCAGAAAGCGCGACGAGGAGCGCGCAGAGCGACACGCCGCTGATACTGTGACCAGGCAAGCCAGGTGCGCAACTGCTTTACTTTTTATTGTCTTGGCTCTAATGAACATGCAGAGGTATTGAAAAGGATACCCTGCATAGGAAGCATGTCAGACCCAAGAAGTTCTGCAAGCCAAACCGCTGGCCCTACCGCCCTTAGCCAAACCACCACTGCATGCTGCAACGCCACCTCGCGCCGTTTCACCGATCACCCCCACTCCCGCGCCGCGACGCACCGCCGTCATCCGCATACCTGCCGTCGCCGCCGCATGTGACGACCCGTCTGATTCTGAATCCCACGACGAGCGCGAGTACCCTCCCACGCCGCCGATATGGCCAGCGCGCGCCTCCCGCCCCCAGCGTTGTGCTCACTGCTACCAGGAGGACTGCGTAGGTTGCGCGTGCCTGTGCGCAGACTCCGATGAATGGTTTGACCATCCTGGTGGTCACTATTTCCCGAGCTGTGCGTGCAAAGGGGAAGATTGTCCAGGGTGTAGGTGTGTTTGCCCTGTCGGTACGGTTTGGAAGGAGCACGGGGGTCATAAAAAAGCAAAAGATTTGTAAATCACCGTGAATACAATATGTTTACACCCTTGAATAAATTCTGTTCGATGGCTATTTTGCGTAGAGTCAAGTATGAGTGAGCCCCTGTAGATTTGATTGCAGATATCTTATCTCGGGATTGGCACAGCCCCTAGGCACCTTCCGTGCGCTCGACATCTTACCGTGCCATCATGGCAAGTCCATACCCCGGAATTTTGCTCTGCGAGCCAAAGTACGCCCCCGACCCTGGCCACGAAGATCGATACAAGCATCCAGGCCCTTTTTACGCGGTGGTTTGTAAGGAATGGCGAGGCGTTGTCACTTCAAAGTGTGTTATATTTTTGTCTCTGAGCTATATTCTGACCTTTTCACCATGCTCCAGAGCGTCTCGTAAACGCATGCTGGAGTGTTATCCCCACGCATATACATGGGAGGCCTCCCCCTGGTGGACGTTCGACAGGAGGTGGACCCTCGACTGCACGGAATACCATGAACACGAAGGGGAACGTCCGGTGGCCAGTGAGCCAATACGTCCTGCGACGCCCGACTCTGGCGAGCCGGAATCCACCGCCTCGCGTGCACCCTCACCCGCGCCACTACTCAGCACGGAAGAGCTCGCGCATCTTGCGAGTTTCAGGCCAGGTCCTGGGCCCATCAGCCCAGCGCGTTCGAGGCAACAATTTACGCGGGTCTTGGGACCGCAGGCGGTCGTGCCGGGTAAGACGCCAACCGCTCAGCCCGAGAGGCGAGGGACGACCTTGCTCGCGCACGAGGTCGCAACTGCATTGCACGCGGGCGGCAAAGTCGTGCTCACCGCGAATGGACCCGTGATTGTTATGCCTCAAGACGCGCGTGAGGCCGAGCAAGGGGAGGAATTGCACCGCCCGAAGCGCGATGATCTCAGCACCGAACAGCGCAAGACAGTTGAGGGATTGGTCGAGGAGTGGACACAGGAAAACCGCGCCCAGGGTCCCGCAGCTGTTATGTACGCGGTGAGCGGGAAACAGCGCATCTTTCATACCGGTGAGTCATGCTACCTCGTCCTTTGTCTTATTTTTCTCTTTCGTTTTGTTAATTGTGTTTTTTTCAGGGATCGCGCTGTGGCCGTCTTGAAGAGATCGCCTGGAGCTGAACTCCTTTTCACCAATGATGAGGATGAACTCTTTGAGTTTCTTGCTGAGGATTTGGAGGGGAAGCTGCAGGTTTGAATGCGTGCATTTTTAAATACTTATTTTATACAATATGTATTCGCAATGGCTTCCTACAAAAAAGATATTCTTATTTCTGTCAAGCTACTCAAGCTGGGTTTTAGTATAAGATAGTAAATACAAAAACCAGAAGGCGAAAGAAAGAGTCAGAAAGACAAGACTTGAAAACGGCGAAAAAAAAGACGAAATTTGCCCAGCCATTGGGTCGAACAAAAGACCCAATGGTTCAGGGGTTGAGATGCTGAGTTGCAGAGATATCACTATTTCTACAATCCAGACGTCCCAACCACTAAACCACTGAGTCGAAGGTAAGTCACTTCATTGACGGGATATGAGGTGAACACGACGTTTGACAGAACCTGTCAGATCAGACAGAAGTCACGGTATGTTTGTTGATTCTATACATTCTTTGCGCCACTCTCCCACCGCTTTACACACCGCCCGCCTTCGAATGCCGAAAGAGCCCACGCTCTCGGCTCACGCCGCACGTAATCCCACGAAACCTGTCCAGCAACCACGACGACGCAATGAGTCCCAAGCGACCAAAGCCTCGAGGGCGCTCGCTGCTGAGCAGCGGGCAGACAACGACCTTGCCCTAACCGCCAAATTCAACGAAATATTCATCCAGCGCGAGGAAGACATCAAAACACTCGCGAAGGAGTACAGCAAGACCGAGGTCTACATTCGCCAAGTCCTGGAGAATAGCACCAAATACACGGGCAAACGCGCCCTCAGCCTCAAGAATGCAATCACGCACCGACTTTCCCAGGAGGCTAGAGACAGTGAGTACATTGATAGCATTGATTATATGGCTTGACGCGTCCTGCAGGAGGCGAGACGTATAACGCGCACGACGAGCAGATCAACCTCTCGGGCGAACAGTACCGGGCATATAGAGATGCGCTTACCGAGGAGGAGAAGAAGAGTCTCCTCGATGATCTCGCAGAAAGCAAGAACACCAAAGAGCACGGTGTTCGCGCGACGAACAAGGCCGTGGCATTGGACGCCATGCAGACCTCTACCCAGGTTGGAAAGGTGGTATGTTGCCCTGTAATTCTCGCTATTCATGCCCTCCATCTTATTTTGCTGCAGATCATAGCCCTCCACTCGCGCACGGCGGCGCGCGGTTTTGCAATGTTCACGCGCGGGCACCCCGACGACCCAGCCATGCCGTCTTTCGTTGAGTCGGACGAAGCAAGCAAGTTCTTTGAGGACACATTCGGCTGCTCCGTCTGGGACGTCGTGCGGAAGTTCGAGTTGTGGTCCTGCAACCGCGACAAAAGTACGTACAATCTGACCTTTGTTCCACGGAAAGCCCTGAATATGTTCGTAGCAAACAATCGTAACGACATAGACGCAGTGCGGAAACATATCACAGAGCTTGTGGAGGACGCGTTGCGTACGTTTCCCTCCTGCTGAAACTGAATGCGCATGTGAAGCTCACCATTTAATTTTACAGGGAAAATTACTGGCGACAAAACGGTGACCATGTCGTGGACGAATTACAAGATTGATATCGTCCACACCCTCGGTGTGGAGATGGCAGGTTGGCCCTCGGGTGTCGTGATGGTACGGCCATCGAAAATGGCTGCCGATGTTGCACGCCGCATTCTTGACAAGCTGCGTAGCGGGGCCATCCAATGGATCGCACTTACAAGGTCCCAACGGGCGGAGGTGGCGGAGGAGGTCGAGGCGCTGCGTGAGTCCGGCGCCGTGAAGAAGCGGAAGCAGCGTAGTGACAAGAACAAGCCGCGCGGGCCGCGCACCAAGAAGAGCGACAAAACGAGCGACCCGAACTCCTCCGAGGACGACTCCGAGGATGAGCCAATGTCTGCACCCGCTCCCCGCGCGCCCAATGTCCCCACGTCCGCTCCGCGTGTGCCCACCGCCCCCGCGACCACTTCCCAGGCGCCCAACGCCCCCGCGTCCGCTCCCCGCGCGCCCAACGCCCCCGCGTCCGCTCCCCGCGCGCCCAATGTCCCCGCGTCCGCTCCTCGTGCGCCCAACGCTGCAACGTCCGCTCCCCGTGTGCCCAGCGCCCCCGTGTCCGCTCCCCGCGCGCCCATCACCCCAACGTCCGCTCCCCACGCGCCCAATGCCCCCGCGTCCGCTTCCCAGGCGTCCAACGCCCCTGCGTCCGCTTCCCAGGCGTCCAACGCCCCTGCGTCCGCTGCCTGCGCGCCGATCGCGGAGGTGTCTGCCGCTGCTGGGCAGCCGCCGCAGACATCTCAGCCTGCGACGTCGGCCGCCCTTCGCTCCACCTCTCCAGCCACCTCCCTCTCCAACGCGGCCACTGCCTTCACTGGCACCCTTCCAACCTCTTCCGCGACGCCGGCATCGGCCGCCTTGAGCGCGGGCACATCGCAGCTCACAGACGAAGACTTCAATTTCGATTTCGTAGGCATGGATTTCGGCCCCATGCCCTTATTCCCGTCCTCCACCTCCACCTCCCAGCTCGGCCTCAGCACTGACGAGCTCATCAATGATGGCGTGACTATGCGCATCAACACCTCAAATCGCGAGGACTTTGCGTTCGACGGAGGATTCAATGGCGGCAGCGGGGTCGCCGGCGACCCCTCCCCCTCATTTTCTTACAACCCGAGGGGGTAGCGCACCCTCAGCACAGGTGAGCGGCGGAACGGCGGGGTACACGGGCGCCACCGACAACATACTCCCCGGGACCTTTATCCCCGCCGTTCCACACGCCGCCGCCCCAACTGCTTCAGGTCCAGGGGCGTTCATGTCGGTCTTCTCTGTGGCCACCAACACCGTGACGCAAAAAAGGAAGAGGGCGGAGGGGGATGGGGTTGAGAAGCCAGTACGCAAGGTGCGCGCCAGGAGGAGCTAGGACAGCACCGCTGGCGCAGGCGCCAACGCCGACACGCCTCCCAAGCGCCATTTGAAGCGTGCACAGGAAGCAGCGCCGCCGCCCTGAATCGTGCACGCTCTCTGTTGCCCCCATGCTTTAAACGCGCTACTGCAAGCCGCTACCTATTCCCCACATGCACTTTAAATTTCTATGATAACGTACCGTTCTTTTCTTATCTCTCAGTGTATTTATTCTTTCATATGTGAATTGACTTATGGTATTCTAAGATACATGGAGAGTTTTGTAGGTAACTGAGTATTATTCTTACTTATATATGAAGCCCTTGCATGTCGGAATATACTCCATTATTTTCGCGATTTTACCTTTATTTTTGGACCCGGAACGCGTGAGTTGGGCGGGCGGGGCGGGGATTGATGGGGGTGATGGGAAAGGTCGGGCGCGGCGGGAAGCGACGTCGCCGCCTACGTTTGATGGCACCGACGATGGATTGATGGGAGGGCGGGTGCCCCGCCCGCCGTAGTACCTATAAACGAGGTAAGCGGGGAGGAAATAGAGCGTATTTAAAGCGCCCACCCGCGATGGCTCTAAAGCCCGCTAGTTAGCCGGGGATACCATATGTATCTCCCCGGCTAACTACCGGGGTTTCTTGGGCCGTGCAGGTGCAAAATCTCAAGTGGTTGCCGAACTATGACAAAATAGGGGGGTGCACATTTTTTTTGTGACAGACTGTAAAAAGGCAAGGTGAAATACCTTTCCTCCATGGTCGCGCGCCCCGTATGTGTCAATTCCGAGATGCCGGGTCCTATACGAAGAGCAAATTTGGTGGCCGCAAATTTCCGACAGTTTATCTTATATTGATTTAGAGAAGGTATGTTTTAAATCCCTCTTGCTTCGGCTACTTTCTGAAGACAAAACTATCGTAGTTCCATGATCGAATAGGAGTTTTACCTCCGCGGGTACTTATTAAAGCAAAGAAGCGGGTTTGGAATGATGATCCAAGCATCCCTTCAAACCTCAGAGTTTCGGTCATGAAGCATACAAAACTTGGTAAGTTCAAGTTGATTATGTTTTCAGAGTTCTGTTCAGCCGAGTTGTTCAATATTTCTATATTTGGGAGTATTTTATTTCCTGTTCGTTCAGAAATGGAATTGGTACCAATTTTTCTGGAAAATCATGTTCATGGGCATAAATCGTGCACTCTGGGAGACGAACATAAAAATTAATCACCGGCGAACCGAGTTGTTCAATATTTCTATATTTGGGAGTATTTTATTTCCTGTTCGTTCAGAAGTGGAATGGGTACCGATTTTTCTGGAAAATCATGTTCGTGGGCATAAATCAACTACTCTAGGAGACGAACACCAAAATTAACCACCGGCGAACCGAGTTGTGCAATATTTCTATATTTGGGAGTATTTTGCTTCCTGTTTGTTCAGAAGTGGAATAGGTACCAATTTTTCTGTGGAATCATGTTCTCGGGCCTGAAGCGAGTCCTCTGGGAGGCGAACACAAAAATTAACCACCGGCAAACCGAGTTGTGCAATATTTCTATATTTGGGTGTATTTTGTGTCCTGTTCATTCAGAAGTGGAATGGGTATTGTTTTCCCTCTGGTGGGAAGAAAATATTATTTGGGAAATCTGGCTCTATCACCCTCTTCAAGTGGTATCAGAGTCGCCCCTCCCAAATTTCTAGCTTGTTCGGACTAGAACTTGCTGCTGTAGAACATTTTAGGCTCAAACCAGGACCCCGTGTCATCTAGTGATACCATAGCATTACACATTGAAGAATCTGACACGAACACCAGAGAAATTACAGCTATAATTTCCCTTGCACCTGCCTCCCCGCCGTCGCGCCGAAAACTGGTGATTCAGCGAAAGGAAAATGATAAACCGATCTACCTCGATATTCTCTCGCCTTTTGTGGAACCGCTGCACTATCTTCTACTTTTGCCTGAAGGGACACTGGGTTGGTCTCCATCACGTCAGACACGGGACAAGAAAAAGTTTAGCCAAGCAAGATGGTATCGTACCAGATTTTTCATGAATGCCGAACAAATGTCTACATTCTCGCGACTCACAGGTAATTTCTGTTTCATGAAATTATCAATGCTAAGTATGTGCAGGTGAATGGCTGGTTGATGCATGGAGTGCAGTAGAGGAGGCCGTCTCACTTATATCCACAATAATCAACATTCTGACCCTGAAGAGGAAGAGTTCATCGGAACAGGCGATGAGGAACCAGTTGATGATGTGCGCTTGCCGTCTACTTTTGTTCACTCTCCAGCATGGTCAGCAGCAAATATCTCGGATTGTCTTGCACTACGAAAGGCACTTGGCCCGGTGACACTTTTCATCACCTTCACCACTAATCCCCGGTGGCCAGAAATTACGTCCAAACTAAAACCTGGCCAAACTGCAAATGACCGGCCTGATCTTATTGTCCGTGTTTTTCAACAGTATCTTTCACTACTCATGAAGGATATCCGGGAGGTCTTCGGACCGATTCTCTACTATATTCGTGTCACGGAGTTTTAAAAGCGTGGTCTGCCCCATGAACACATTGCAGTTGCACTCAAGAATGAGGTGTGGGGTCACTCTCCGGTTCGCTGTCCTCACTGTCCGGGCTCGGCTTGGTAGCCTTGGCATTTGGCTTTGGCCTCAGTTTCTTTCTGGCCAGTATTACCCATACACAGTGCCGCTCATTGGAATAGAAAAATTGGGCTCCACCATACTGAGCAATAGACAGTTCCCGGCATCTCAATGCTGGGCGGCACTGCAATGTTGAGTCCCATGATTCAGCCCTGAGCTTATTTGAAAGAAATGTGAATTGACAGTCCTGCGTGAAATTCCGTTGGCCATCACCCCAGAGATTCAGAAAACACGCAGACTCAAAAATCCCGCGTTCCGCGCTTGCTTACGCCTCATGTTTTTTCTGCAGAATTGGCATGGTTTGCCGGGCGTCAGGTCACGCGCTTCAAAATGTTAAGCATTGATGCCCTCTCAAAAGCAGTGTTGTTCCTAAGGGCTAAGGCCTTAGCCGCCCTAAGGCTTAGAGGGGCCTTAGAGTAAGCCTTAGAAGTTTTGGGGGGATTTTGGGTACCCTTAGAGGCCTTAGACCAGTGCCCAGGCCGAAAAAATGGTGCGCTAATGACGGCTTGAGAAGCTACTGATCATGGATCAATACCTGATTGAAAAATCCGACGTTAGAGCTTATTGGCCACCGCTGAAAAAACAAATCTCTGGGCAAAACAAAGCTCCACTTGAGCAAAACACAAACCTGTTTAGACAGACAGCCCCGCAATGTCACTCGCGAACAATACAATTTGGACATCAGATGGGTGGTCCAACTTTCACACAAAAAAGTCTTGAGTAAAAATATTTCCTTCATAAGCAAAAAAAAAAACCCCGTTGCCAATAAGCTCTATTTTGCCACGTCTCCACTCCCGCAAATATGGCCAGCGACAGTGCATGGACTTCAAATCTGCTAGGCCAGAATTACTTTGAAAAAAGCTAGGTGCCACAGAATAGCTACTGCAAAGCCTGTGTCCAGCACCATGTCAATCACTAGTACAATTCAATCTGTTTACCTTTGGTTTACAGTAAGTAATTGGGCTGTACCACTGTGCGCAAATGCATGGGAAATTTAGCCCTAAGGCCTTAAACGGAGGCCTTAGTGGTAAGGCTTAGGCCTTACTAACCCTTAGAACTTTTCAAACCTGCTATTAAGGCCTTATGGAACATCACTGCGAGTCAAAAGAGCAATCGATAATGGCTCCGAGTTGAAATATCTGTTTCACGATGGCCACTTAAATTTTTTCCCCTTCTAGCTACGGGCCAAAGGGCGAATTCTTGATCGATTCGACTATCATTCGTCCACAATCCGAAGAAGAACTGACATTCAAATTATATGAATCCCACAGCAGTCCCGGACATACTTTCTGAGGCGCGCGCTGCAGATTTGCATAGCCAAGGTCATTGCGAACATTTCCCTGGCTTTAGATTCGCCCAGGCCCCTTTTGGGATTTCCGCAAGGCATTAAATTCTCAAGTTCGCCGAGGATGTAAAGTGGGACGATGGATTTTAGCGGCCAGAGCGCGGTAATGGGGTCGCAGTTCGGTAAATCCGTGCTAAACCACACTTTCTCGTCATTACCGTGAACACGACTTCACTGGCTCTCTGCATTTAGAACCGACGTTACCGAATAGGCAAGTCGGGAGAGCTCACGAGTGGGTGTGGACGAGTGTCATAGAAGGTCTTTGGGTGATTCATTTTACTATCGTTGACTTTGTATGTCAGAGCGAGCTGCGATTCGACATCCAGCGTATAGTACTGTGAGTGTGTGCCGCCCGTTCCTTCTGCCGCCCGAGTGCCCCCAGACGTGTTGTGTAATAAGACGCCGTGCAGCGTTGTCGCGTTGATCGTCCACGCGGGTATGCCGTTGTGATACACCGCGGCAACGCCGCAACGCCGGCTCCGGCCTGCGTCGTTACCAGCTGCGCAAAGTCATGGGTCGCCGGGAAGGTCAGCCCGGGCCAGGACTTCTGCGGCTCGCGGTCCTCCCAGGAGTACGATGGCCCGTACTCCAGTGTTGTGGCGGTTCTGCCGTCTGCCGTGCGCATGGGGAACGACGTCACCACGGACCAGCCGCCGTTCGGCTGATATTGCTGCGGCGCGGCGCCGGTCGTATTGATGCGTACTAAGTAGTGTCTCACCGCGGACAAGGTCGTACTGCGTCGAATATAAATTTCCGAATGTGTCATTGAGTGTAGCGTTGAAGCGCCACCGGATTGGACCAGTTTCCAGGAGAGTGGCCGGCCCGACGGAATTAAGAGGCGAATGGAGGGAGAAGTTGCCCGTCACGCAGCCGTTTCCTTGGATGAATTCCATCCCAAACTGATAGATGTTCCCATCATCCCGCCATACCCCAATACGATTGGCAGGCGCTCCCTGCTGGACATACCACCTCTTGCCAATGGTCATATTGTGGGTAATGCCATAGTAAGCTGAGGGCATTCTGTGTGAGCACGCGCGAGCCGTCCCTCCCGGGCCAGGAGAAGCTCATCCCGTTCGCGCACACATCCGCCGCTGCGGGTTGGGGCAGAGCTCCGGCTGGATGGAGCCCGGGATGCGCGACAGCCCAATAGCTTTCATCCCGAACGCCTCGACGAGGACTGGCAACTGCGGAGAGTGCCCGAAGTCATCTGGCACCCAAGCCACCGGAAAGACATTGTCTGCGAGGCCCATGGAGTCTAGGTATTGACGCCCGGTGAGGTAATTTCGGAGAGTATCGACGAGAAGAATGGGAATGGGACTCGTCCATTCCTCGGCTAACTCTTGCTTAGCTCGCTTAGACCCGCTGATGATGGGACTGGTCCTGAGAATGGGACTCGGGCATCAGTTAACTTTGAACCCCGCCCACCGAGTGGGCCCCACGGCGAGCGGAAGCCCCATGCAATGGGCCTAGTGGTGAGCGTGAAGGGGGGTCCGACCCCGCGCTAGGAACATTAAAAGACTCGGGATAAGTAAAAATAATTAAATATACTCACAGAGAAAAATATTTAGAGCTCCACCCAGTAGGGCCTGCAACGAGCGGATGCACCACGCAGTGGGCCAAGCAGAGAGCATCAAGGGGGGTCCGCGGGGGTCTCCCCCGCGCTAGGTTAATTTTACGGCGAGAAAAAGCGAAAAAAGCCGCGAAAATAAGGAAAAACATAAATTCCACAGATGTGCCGTCAGGCCAAAGGAGGAGGGTCTGGGGGAACGGTGTTCCCCCCAGATATAGATTTTGCTGCAGGCTCCATTTAAATACGCCAATATACAGAAAACACTGAGAATCGGCTGCAGAATGCCGAGAATGATGGATTGATGGGAATAATCGTACTGGCATCAAGAATGGGACTCGCTTAAATCGGGCGACTGATGTTGTTATGAACACTGAGCACTTCAGTTCTCGGATTAGAACTGAACCCTGGTTTCAAATGACATTTACTTGATCTGAGGCGAGCTGAGCTAAGTTGAGAGCTCATTGCCGGAGCTTGAGTTTCTCGCCGGGGCATCTGCGGACATTTATGAGCATATTAAACAGGGAGGTGACGGAGGGCGGAACGCCGGCATGCCTTCCGATGTAAGCCGTGAAGGGTCGAGGTGGGAACCAACACAACGGGCCGTCATCAAAGGAAAGCGTCGGAGTCTAAAAAGCTTCAGGCCGGCGTACTTCTAAAGAGGGAGATGGAAGACTGCAGTGCAACGTGAGAAATGAGGAAGGAATGTGATGTATTCTATCGACCTATGTAGCCACACCGATCTGCTGAGTTCACTGAATTGCTATGATCATCTTCTACACCTGCCGGAGCGAAGCGAAGGCATATCTTGTTCCTCCTCACCGTCCTTATCGACCGTCCTTCGCAACACCAAGTAGATTTGCTAATCTCTTTCCTCGTCTCGCAACAAAATCGAACTTTGCGTCCCGAGTTTGGTACAACAGCTTGAGGGTTATTCGGACATGTTCGGGGGCCATGGTGCGTTTAAGGTCATTCAATGCTTGTTCCCAACTGACCTCAGGTGACTTTATAGGGGACATCTTGACATTCGACCAGCATCGCAACTAGTAGTTAACCTTTTATCACATCATGTTACGAGCTAATACTGTCGCAGAAGTGCCCGTTGAGCTTCCGCCTGGTTGATCCAGCTCAGCCTGGGACCGTGGATATCTTCACACCGCAGCAGATCCAGTTGTATTCCCTTTATGACATGGAGGTTCGCAGCAGTCGTGCTGGGCAGGCGGCTCCTGTGGGATATGCCAACTTCGCGAGTAACTACTACAGTATGTCGGAATAAACACCTGAAGGGCAAGATTGTTGGAAATGAATAAAGTTGATTTAAAAAAGTCAGAATCGGAAACAACTGGCATATTGGGGAGAGAGGGAACCCGCTTTTCGGTGTTGTAAGCAAGGTAAGAAAATCGTTCAAGTATTTCAAAAGGGTTCAAGTGAGTAGTTCGATGAAGTGATCGGGCGGAGTAATATTAACTCCTACATTTTTAATATAGAGGACCTTGTTACGCCCAAAGATGGGGATTGGATTCGAGCGAGCTCCAGTAGCTCCTGACATCGAGGAAGCGTTGCATCTCTGATCTGACAGGGAGTCCCATTGCATGGAGGCTCTGCCGGAAGTCCTGAAGACCTCCATTGTGCCAGCCATTTGAATGCAGCTCTATTGTGTCAGGTCATGCTTTTCAAAATGCCAGCCATTTGAAATTGAATGGATCTCTATTGTGTCATGCTTTTCAAAATGCCTGCCATTTGAATGCACCTCCATTGTGTAAGAAGGAATACTCAGACAGACACACGAGATAGTGAACGGCTGTATTATACCTGTAAGAAGGAATACTACCACACTTACGTGCTCGTTGACGGCATGGTAGGTTGTCGCGTAGGACAGCGAGAATACACATAGCACACGCCGTAGCCACCTATTCTGTGGAAGTTGATTGTTAATAAACAATCCAAATGCTCGAATCATGTTCATTTAAATGTGCCTCTGCCGCTTCCGGTAACGCTTGAAGCGCAGATAATTGAAACCGCAAGTCTGTCTTCCAGTTCGAGATCAGGGTCTATTCGACAGCCCGAGTTCACATGTAAGAAACTAAAAATCCTGCGATATCTCTGGGACCAGCCGTTGAAAAGGATGTTTGCGTATCAACAGTCCTGTACTTTTTTGATACTTCCGAATTTGACGCAGAGCCACGGTCCCTGGCCTGAACCTATGCGGTTTTTTGACACCCTAATAAAAAGTCACTTCGGTTTTATCGAAGGTCAACGCTATTTCGACCGACACCTGTTGCTGACTTTCCACTTTTGTTCATGAGTTGTTTGTGGGGTGCCTTTCCGCCGGTCGACTGTCGACTGTCGAGCTGTCTGCTTGGTGCGAGCCATTGCTTATGTACTTATGTAGATAAAGCTGGTAAGGCCGACAAGCGGCACGGCCCGCTACCAGAATATTGAACTTTGTGTGACTCAATAATTATTTTGAATATAGGGCGGGCAAAAGCTCATACGCGTCGACCAGCTCGCATTGGGCCACCGTCGACCAAGCGAGCTTGCGCCGCCGTACACGTTGATAACTCCTCTTTATAAAATTACGTCCATCGCTCTGAAGTCTTTAAACTCCGCCCGGAAATCACCGACGGCACCCGAGGCGAAGTGCCGGGCCGCAGAGCACCCCGGCACAGTCTTGTAACTTATATATTAACCCCATGTCTGGCGAGGAAAACAGGATTCTCAGGGGCCATGAATGTTAGTGCACGTGACGGACTAACGGGTTAGGGTAACGGGTCAATGCTTATTACTCTCTTTCTGTTCACTCTCTCATGATTCTGAGTCGCCTGAAAGTTTCGACACATGTAATATACTACCTGCGAAAGACCCTGGACAATCGGGTAACCTGTTGATGCCTTATCCGGTCTTCGAAACTACGACTCCCAAAATATTTCCTTTTTTGGACGCTCAAAATCAGATTTCCGTTGGATCGAACGATGCCAAAGATTGACCTGGTACTCCCAATTGGGTCCTTTTTTTGAAGAATATTATACCAAGTCCCTTACACATTTCTTAAATTTCGTTGGACTACACAGGGGATTTATGCTTCAAACTGTGCACTCAGATTGTGTGCAAGTAAAGTGAGTAGGGATATATACAACAATCGGTTTGATTTGACCCGTTACTACCTCACGTGCAGTACGCTGCCATCCCGGCGAAATTTGAGAGCGCAGACCGTGATATCGATACCGAATATACCGCGATACCGAATATAGACCACTCCAGCGATGTTTCCTAAGACCGGTGATAATCGGTTGATAGGTCGAATACCGATTTGGTCCCTTTCAAAAATTTTGTGCGAATTTTCACGTCTGCCTCCAGTTAAAATTGTGTCCGAATTCTGCCTCCAGCAGTGATGAAAGATCGGTCATAACACGCAAACTGCACCGCTCAAAGGGAAATTCCCATCAAATTTGGGCGCTAACACCCAGTCTCGAAGCCCAATACAAGGCAAAATGTTTGTGACTGCCTGGCAACACCTTTGCTGGGACTGGAGGTGACCAACATGGCCGGGAATCAAGTTGCATTTAGGTCGAGGGTAGACTGAGGGAGGCCAAGGTAAGCCAAGGTCGCAGTGAAGGTGCTTGAGGAGAGCGCAGAAGCCCAGGATGAACGCAGTGGTCGCTCTGGATGGCATTGTTGTGAGTCCCGCAGTCGCCAAATGAATTTGTCCTACAGCTCTTTGCAAAACTTAAGGCGCTTTTTTCATTTTTGTTTCCGCGTTTTCACGAGAATAGCTCTCCTGAGCTCAATTGTCAGTCGTTTTTCCCGAAGGTAGGCTCATTCGATTCGCATTGGAAATCCGGAGGAAACAACGTCCCCCGATTTTGCCTCACCAGCTCAAGACGATTTGGTGGGTCAGATTTGGGCCGTCCGAGACCAGAACAGGTCCCCAGTACTAATAATGCTCAGATTGACCTAGATTTTTTATATGAGGTACTAGAGCGTATTCCGGAGCCGGGATAGTAAACGTGACCGGTTCTTCAAATCTATCATACACTTTGGGGCGGTGAACAATATCAAGCGGATTTTCCTATGATCTATACCTTTGAAGTATCAGTCACATTCACTATCCCGGTACAATATGCCCTCCGGAATACGCTCTCACGATCTCTACCGATTTTGCGACGGCCACAGCTGCGAAGCGATCACAGGCTGTAGGAGATGATTGCATGGCCGCGCATTCAATTTATTTCTTTCGCGACTCGCTCTTCTTTTGTCTGTTCGAGAAGGCTGTCAGTTTTGCGGATCCTGAGCAGCTAATTCGGGTACTTAAATATTGGATTCTTGACTTCTTTTCTACCATCATGTCATCCGCAGCTGCCCCCATCCTCTCTCTCTTCGGGCTTACTAGCTCTGTTTTCACTGGTTTCGACAGCCTCCTCGCCGCCCCGTCGGACTTCGCGTTCGACGTGTTTCCGTTCGAATATGTGGAGGGGACTTCGCGTCCCACCCACTTCGTCCGGTTTTCCCAGCTATGTACTGTTTCGACCAAGTGTTCACGCCTTGTGACCTGTGACCACCTCTGTTCATTTGCCATCAGTTCATCGGGCTCGGGGACCTGTGACACCTATTTTCAAGTGTTCATTTGTCAAAATGTTCATTGGAGATTGCGCATCATGGATGGCGGGGAACCGCGCTTCGACGCGTAAATTATTGCATCAGATTATCATCAATCCGACGATCCCATACAAGCAATTTTTCTGTCGCATTTTCTAGGGCCTCCTCCTGAATTCCAAAGCGGGATACGAAGGTTCCTGTTCCTCACGGCGGCGAACACATGTGGGTGCAGTAGATGATAGAGTTGTTCGACTCACTGTTTAATGAACTGTGGATCTGTCTGCTTGAAAAATTGTGAAAGTGCTGTTCGAAGTCATAAAATTGAGATTCCGGGGAGAAATTTTCGATTTTTTAGCTACAAAAATATTTAAACGGCCCACTGTTCAGTCGCGTCGGTGACCTTTGACTACTTTTACCAAGTGTTCAGTTCGGTGGGTGCTGTGACCTGTGACTGAACACTTGGTCGAAATAGTACAGTACTGCCGCCAGGGTTTATGTATGTGCAACGGCCTGCCTACGAAATAGCAATAATTGCGGCGAGCGTGTTGCCGTAGGCAGGCTGGTACAACTCGGGGCGCTCAAAAGGGCGGGGCCGGAGTTTGAAATTCGAGTGGTTTCCCACGCTAATTCTGCGTGTAACGATGACGCATACGCTTGGCAAACTCGGCAATCACATTCCCACGCTCACTCTCCTTCAACACTACTTTCAAATTCCTGGCTTTCTCTGCACATAATTGGACTTCTGAGGAGACAGAATCTAGGTGATAGATTTATCATTTGTTTATCCGACTTGAACGGAAAAAAACCGCTTCAAAATTGGATCAGAAATGAATAATCTTTGGCGAGGACGGTTAAATTTCAAACTCCGGCCCCGCCCTTTGACGCCTCCCGAGTTGTACCAGCCTGCCTATGGCAACGTGCTCGCCACAAGGTTGTTATTCGTAGGCAGGCTACCTTGTCCTACCGGTTCGAGTCTCATTACGAGCTCGAGATTTTGGCACATGAATGTACATCATATGTAGTCGAATCACCCAAAAGGAGTTGGCTCAAAACTCGCTGCCGAGCCTGCGCTATCCAAGTCTTTCAACATCATTCATTTGCTGCTGTTTGGCACACAGATCGATATCTCATGTAGACACGAGAGGGCTTACGGTGAACTAGGTTCTTGAATGTGTTTTCAAGGTCGTAGATAAAGAATATCAATTTCCCAGATAGCCAAGTTCCTTAGCTAGCGTGCAGGGGCTTGTTTACAACAGTTTCGCTTCCGTGTTATTTACTCACATTTGGTCTTTTGGAAAGAACAACTTCGTTCTCCACAGTCACTGCACCAAATCACACAGGGTTTTGTCTTAGTAGGAAGCAGGGATGTCCCTCTACCCACACAACACAAAGTATGGGCCAATCGGGGCAATATTGCATTTGTAATCATGCGTCGAAGCCAACCGTTTCGCTTCGCGGTTTGTCACAGTATCTTGAGGCTCTATTTGGTCATTTCTGATGGTCTCGGACAAGCTCGCACAGCCTGTCAACCTTGACGTAATTAATTCCGTTATACGAAGAACTGGATATGAGCTGATATGAGGCACTGGCAATAGCCGAATTTCAACTGATGACACCAAGTAGTGCATGGATCTTGACTACTCTAATAAAATGTTTCATTTGGAAGTCCAGAATTGTCCGTTGACTGGTCTCAGTCATTTGCGCTTCAGGAACTCTCTCTCGGTTCCACGATCTCAAGTGGCCGCGATAGCCAGCTCGGGAAAGTTACACCGACACCAAGCCACCCAAACGAAACAAACTGAAGGAGTGTACTTCAGTTGAGCAGAATCAGGGTGAAACCAGCGAAATTGGCTGGAAGTTGAGAACGAGCGACAATTCCGCTGTTTCAAAGACATGAAATAATACCGAGCTTGGAACCCAAATTCCCGGAAAAAGGAGGGTCAGGGTCCAAGGCAACAGAGTTTGATTCAAGAAGAAAGGATGAGAAACCAGTGAGAACGAGCAAACACTGCGTTCAGCCCAAGTAAAGATTGAGGCGTTGAAGTGAGCTAACTGCGACAGAAGGTGGGAACCATTGGAAAGTGTTTCATAGTGCGGTCCGAACGGGCGTACTCTCAGGGAATTTGGTTCATAACTGCCTCCAGCAGACGATTGCAAAACGGAAAGCGAGTGAAGCACTGGCAAGTGCCGATCATTTGGGCGAAATTGAAAGTTTGAACTGGGGCTGAAGATCACTATACTCTTATAGCCCCATTGGAAGCGGTCGGAACGCGCATAAATTCGTGCTCATTGGTTCAGAATTGGGCTCGCAATGGGCGCTGCGAGAGGGTGACTCTGTGTTTGCTCTTCTTTATGAAAATTGATGTTCATTACATACAGTGTGTCACAAAAAAAAATGCGCACCCCCATTCTGTCATAACTTGGTTGTAATTCGAGAACCACTTAGGATTTTGAGCCAAACTAAGATGTCACATTGTCGAGAGAGCCGGCATCAACATTTTGCATATGTTGATCGCATCATAGTATCTTGATGTGCCATCAGAAGATGCCGAATACGGAACCTGTATTATACGTATTTTTTGGCGGGTTCAAGCTTGATAAATAATTTTTTTGGAGGAAATCTAAATCATCCAAATTGTAGCCCGGGATGTACTAAGCAACTTACCCAGTTGAATCATGAAAAAATATACAGGCAATAACTCGCTACAGAGACCGCAAAGTGGCCAAAAACAGCCAAAAATGCTATCGCAATGATTTTGTGTCGGGTACGGATCTGGCGGCAGTCGGCGCCGACGGGGACGGCGTGTGCGCGTTTGGCGGCGGACGGCCCAAAATGCACGTACACCCTCTCTAGAACATCCTGGAGATACGCTCAGTATTCTTTTCCAAGGGATTTGGTGGATAACTCTGACTGGTATTGCAATAATTTTGTGTCGGGTGCGGATCTGGTGGGAGCCGGCACCGACGTGGGCGGCGTGCGCGCGTTTGACGGCGGGCGGCCTAAAATGTATGTACAACCTCTCGAGAACATTCTAGAGGTACACTGAGCAGTTTTTTTTGAGGCGATTGGGCCAACTACCGACCAAGATACGAGTGGTTTTGTCTCGGGTGCGGATCTGGCGGGAATCGGCGCCGACGTGGACGGCGTGCGCGCGTTTGACGGCGGGCGACCCAGAATGCATGTGCAGCCTCTCGATAACATTCTAGAGGTACACTGGGCAGGTTGCTTGAGGTGATTGGGTCAAGTACGGACCAAGATACAAGTGGTTTTGTCTCGGGTGCGGATCTGGCGGGAGTCGGCGCCGACGTGGACGGCGTGCACGCGTTCGACCCTGAGCGGCCCATAGCGCCTGCACGCCCTCGAGAGGACATCCTGGAGGTACGCTGGGTATTTTTTTCGAAGACATTCACGCATGAACTGACCATTTTACAGATGATATTCTATAGAATCGAATCTTGGGCAACATCGACCTCGCCGGGGTCAGCCGTGCCCGCGGCAAGCTGTCTAGCACGAATTGCTTGTAAAACCTCTAGATAATATCTTGAGGGTTCGGTGAGTTTTTTCTTTGGGGAGATCCGGATAGAAACTGACCTCGATCCACAAGGTTTGGTGTTAGACCTAATTTCAGGAGGGAGGCGTCGTTGTATGCAAGCATGACACGATGGCCAGCTCTAGAGACGCCCCTGGTCAGTGAAGACGTTCTGTAAAGGTCTGGTCAGTCCCCTAATTCAAGGAAATCCGACCAAAATTGACCTTGCTGGAGTTGTTTTGGTGCGGGATCAACCTGAGGTCAAAAATACAGTTGGGATATCCTGCGGGTGCCGTTTGTGAACCGAGCATGATAACCAAGATTGATCTCACTAAAGTTGTTTTGGTGCGGGATCAACCTGAGGTCAAAAATACAGTTGGGATATCTGCGGGTGCCGTTTGTGAACCGAGCATGATACTGTACAATTTCGTTCAAATCGACAGGGGGTGTGATGCGTGACCCATTTTACCTATTCGACATTTCGGGCAGCCGCCGATTTTTTGCGTGACACCTCGAAAATTTCGGCATTTGAACCGGAAATTTTGCCTTTTTTGCCTTTTTTTTTTTTTTTTTTTAAGGCAATTTGGGGCCTGTGTGACCGCTTGGAGGTTCGACAGAGATATCTGTATAGCCAAGATTCAAGAATAAACCCATGAAAATTGTGGCTCTGCATATAATCCAATCCAAGTACAATTGATTTTGTGAGGAACAAAACATTAGTATAATGAGTATCAAGTCTTTCTTTTGAATGATGAAGCATGGAGTAAGAGCAAATTTTCTGCTTGTGGAAGACAGTAGCAGTGAAGTTTGTCGAAAGACATGTCTAAGGTATTTTCCGCAGCCCCGAAACCCCGGGCTTTAGTAAGGCTTTAAAATCAAACAGCTTCCACTACAGTTGGCTGCGCCATGGTTGGAGTCCCCACAGAGGGAGCAGATGTGAAGAGGATGGCGATTGCCTGAAGCCCGGCACTGTCCGCAGTTAAACATCATGCAGAGCGATCGACCATCGAGGATCTGAGACAGCCCGGGACGTTGCCCGCTCGATGTGGCCTCGCTTGGTCAAACCAGGTGCACAGATTGAAGCCAGCGGTAGGTCGGACATTCCAGTCTTGGTATTCTCAAGGCTAACTGGGTTGTAGATGAGGATGGCAAGACCACTCTTCATTTGGCGACTCAAAACGGTCACCTCGACGTAATCGAATGTCTAGTGAAGAGCCGTGCGAACACAAACGGCAAAGGTGTGTCCAGATCCGCTGAAATCCCTCGCTCCTACTGAGTTAGAGTTGAAAACCCAACCTAACGACCAGCCTCCATATTGCTTCTGGAAGCAAGCGCGTTGACATCGTGGCGTTCCTGCTAGCTAAGGGCGCAGACGTTGAAGCTAGTAGTATGTTGACTCATCTCGGGGTCTACTTTTTGCGCTTAATGCTCGGGTGTCAGAAACAAATGGAGTAACCAGCCTCTGGATTGCGTCTGAGAATGGTGCCCTCGACGTCGTGAGACTTCTGCTAGACAATAACGCAGAGGTCAAAACCCCTGGGACGTCATATTATACTAGGGGCTCTTTGGTGCTTACATAATTGAATATGATGTATTGTTGAATTTCAGGCAGGAACGGAGCAACCAGTCTCGTTATGGCCTGTCAAAATGGCCACCTCGAGGTTGTGAAGTTCCTGTTGGAGAAAGGCGCGAAGATCGAAGCCAGTACTGTCTCGATATGTAGGGGAGCAACCGACTGAGAGTCCGAGATATATGTTGTACAATATATTTATTTATTTTTACAACGGCAACCAAGGTTATGTTTCCCCGTCCGACCGCACTATAAATACCCGAGGAACCCATCACTCCGCTATCACAAGACGTTGCACTGCCTCCGCAAGCTACTGCCGTCCATCCAGTTTACCATCTGGATAACGGTATTGGTGTCACATCGGGAGCCGCGCAATAGTCGTCGAGGTGGGCGAAACGACGCCCTGTATGACCGAGTGACTTCTATACAGAGAAAGAGAGAATCTAACCAACGAGTATCCACGGCCTGCCGCCTGAATTAGGCAAGACGTTGGCGAACTTCTGGATGAACTTCTTGAATTCTTGATAGCCAGGATTGTTGTCATTGATGGATGACTGTTCCGAAAGAGTGTAGACATCGCCTTTCTTGCTGCTTTGCAGCAGCATCCACAGCTGCCCATCGAGATAGTCGGGGCTCCGGCCTCGTAGTCAGCGGGGAATGGCGGCATTATGAGTGACAAAGTGGGCGAGCAGTTGGCGAGAGAACTCAGCAGGAGATGTGCGCCTTGGCCGGGGACTTGGACTTGGAACGTAAGCTTGCACTCCTCCGGACGGAGCGCGTATGTTTTTATGTGCGAATTCTTGATTTTGATGGGAGGTGTAGGGTAGCCAGGTGGGTCAAAGCGTTTGTCGACCTACCAAATCTGAACGTCGGGAATGAGAGTAACATTTCCAGGTACGTACACATTCGGGCCAGCAGACGACATCGACATCGACCAGAGGGTTACTGGATGACGCCGGATATGCGCGGCGTGGCCCACTGTGGTTGCAGAGAGATGAAAACGGCCCGCCCGGAAGGGTGCGTACAATGCTCGCTACGCGTCTGGTTCCGGCATTGCCTTGTACAGGCGCGGGCACGCCAAGGAACGCATTCATAAGCGGCTGGCCCGATACAAGAGCTGGAAGTTCGGGCAGCCTGGAACAGCGGCGGGAGGGGGCTGCGTAACTGCGGGCGGCAGTACGGACGCAGGTACAGCTTGGGGAAGACTTGATGAGACAAGATACCGTATGCCAGAGATACGCAGAGGTAAAAAACACTCTGCGTAGGCTCCTAGGCAGACCTACCTGAACCTTTGATCACCTAGCCAAGCCTATGCCTAGGAGGCGGCGGAACGTAGTGATGCTGCGCTGGATGGGCATGCATGATTCCAGAACCTGCAAAGATTTGTGGAATTTACGGGGCAGGTCCCTGAGAGAAGTCATTCCATGCCAGAGAGCCTTATTCCAGCAAAAAAATGGTACCCATTCTGCTTCTGAACGAGGACGAACCAAAATATTCCGGAGGGTTTAAATTGAGAATTGCCCAAATGTGGAAATATTACACAACTCGGTTTGCCGGGGGTCAATTTTTTTCTGAGTCCCCCAGAGCACTCATTCCATTCCTACGAAAAGTATTCCGCTCAAAAATCCGTACCCATTCTACTTCTGAACGACAACGAGCCAAAATATTCTTGAGGGATTAAATTGTCCAAATACGGAAATATAACACACAACTCGGTTCGCCGGGGGATGTTCTAAACTTCTAATGAACACCGGACTTTCTGTGATGGGTGTCTTGATTTTGGTCATCGATGACTTGGAGAGTGAAAGCTGAAACGCACAGAGCACTGGGATCAGATGAGGGCAATACGTGAATACTTGTTAATTTTAGCTCATATTATCGTCCCTTACCGTCCCTTACCCTCCTTTTCCCAAATTTCCCCGATTCTTCCTAATTTCGCAGGCAGGAAGAAAATTAGCCCTAAATTAGTGAAGGAGGTTTTTTCCTGATGTCGTGGCGAAGATCGAGCGTATGGGGAGGAAAGTCCAGACCCTCACTGACGAACTGCAGGCCCTGCGCGAGGAGCGTCAGAACGTCATATTCGACACAGGCAGTGACTCAGACGATGCACCGGTCCGAAAGACGGGGCCCAAGCGCAAGGCCGCGAGCCCGCGCGTGTCGCGCGCCGCTAAACGTGCGCGTCCAACCCACGGGTACGACAGTGACAGCAGCGACGACGCCCCGGCGCCTACCCGCCGCAAGCTGAACCACTCAAACAGCGTATCTCCGAGGCCCGCTCCGTATACGCTGATGACGACGATGGCATCGCTCCGGCCTTGAGCCCGTCACCGCCGCCGTCACCAACCAAGAAGGCGCCGCCGCCGTCGGGGCCAGCTCGCACGCAGTTCCAGTCGTCTGCGCACGCGGCATCATCCTCTCATCCCCCCCAATGGGCACCTCCCCCCTCCCACCCCTACACGGCGCCTGCGCCGCATGCCAATGCCAGCACATCGTCAATGGCCCCGCAGAGTTTCGCTGCATCTGGTCGTCGGGATGACTACCAGTCGTCCTCCGCGTGCAGAGGCAACTCACGGGGACGTGGTGGCGACTATGGACGGGGGCGCGGGGGAGGGGGGAAGGGAAAAGGTCGTGCCCGAGATGTAGATGTCGCACCGGCGCTGGATGACTCGCGAGCCCAGATCATTGTGGGCAAGGTCGCGTGGGGCACGCGCTCCAGGGATGTCTTCGTGGACTTCTGCGAGCGTATCGAGGCTTGTGATCTTGGCCCAGCGCCCATCCCTGCGTTCGTCAGTCATCCTGACAAGGAGTCCTATGTGCGAGCCACCTACACGGGCTCGCAGACGGAGACTGCTCACGAGCAGGCGGAGGCGATGGTCAGGGCATGGAATAGCTGGTGCAAGACGTCGAAGCACGTCAATACCGTGGCGTATCTTGCGGATTGACGGGGTGGGGTGCGAGAGGCGCAGGCTGAGGGCACAGCCCCCGAATACATTTCTTCTTCTAACCTTGGTTCTAACTCTCACGGTCCTTTTACATACTAGGGATCCGCCGAAAGCGCAGGGTGCTCGCGAAGAGACAGCCGGTGCGTAATCACGAACTTTGGTCGAGGTCACACGTCACTCAGGCCTCTGGCGAACCTCCAAGTGGTCACAGTATTTGCGTGGAAGATGAGATGCTGCAAGACTGGTTGTTGCTCTTGTTGTGAGGGTCTGGTTCATACGTTCTGCTATCCCATTTTGTTCTGGAGTATATGGTGCAGTGGTTTCATGGATGATACCATTTTGGCGGAACTCATCCTCCATTTCTTTGAAGGTGAATTCACCTCCACCATCTGTTCGAAAGAAGCATGTCCGACCTGGGCCAAACTCCCAGTTGCAATATGGGTGAGCTTCACAAACTTTCGCCACCGCTTAAGCTTTCGGAAGACAGCAGATTTCCTGCGAGTGAAAAGAACCCACCCCAGGATGAGACCCATAGTGATCAACAAGCACAATCCAGTAGCGATAGCCACCCTCACTGGTAGGGTTGTCTGGACCCCCAACATCAGATGAAACAATGTCAAGTGGGCCACGAGCAATGGTCTGGCTGCGATGGAATGGCTGTTTCTTCATCTTTCCAAGAACACAAGGTTCACAGAAGTCAGGGATACCAGTGAGCGAAGTGACTCCAGCTAGGCGACCATGTCGCACCATGTCTCGAATTGTGACGGATGCGTGAGTTTCACGAGATACGGCACACGGGAGATTAGGGAATCGACCAGAACGAGTGTTGTAAGTGGTGGATTGACCGGAGAATCGGTATCGACGTTACAGGGTTTATATACGAGATCATGGAGGCAGTGCTAATAATGATTACATCAAGCAGTCTGCGAAAGAAAACGGAGGTTGAATGAGCGGATGGCGATCGTTCGCAATGGAGAATCTGTGGAAACAATTAATCAGTAAAGAATGTATGAGAATAAAGAGAAAAGAAAATAAATGGATGGGGACGTCACGAGGTGACGATCACACTTGTTACACGAATGCTCTCAAAGTTTGTGTGTCCAAGTTTGCGATGGACATCATTGATATCCACGGCAAAATGGGCCTTCTCATCAGTTCCTAGTGGTTTGCATGACACTCGATAAAGGCCATGCTCATGAGAAGCTTCCAAGGCCACAGTTTGAGTTCGTTCATCTCGCACAGTACAGCGATCACCAACAAAATAAGTTGAAAGTTTCTTGGAAGCAAGCTGGTGAACAGAGATAAGAGTGACCTTGAAGTCTGGGACAAGAAGAGCATTATGGATGGCAAGATCAACCTGACCATGTTTAGTTTTGCATGACAGGCGCATGGTACCAATTGCAATAGCATCACATCGAGAATTGTCTCCTAGACGAACATGCCGTGGAGGGTCAAGATACCGCAAAGACTGTGTTTCAAAGTAGCGTGGATCCCAGGTCATTGTGCATGAGGCACCTGAGTCAATTAGCACAATTAATATAGAGCGACGACCAGTTGAAGATTCACGAGCAACATAAGCGGAAATCTTCTTGTAGAATTCAGAAGAAACAGAAGCTACATGTGCTGATTCATCAGGTGGATCACCTGTTTGCGATAAATTTTCACGATAGCATCCACCTCGAGGAACAGGTTTGTTTGTCTCGGACGTGTGTTCATGGTGTTGCAGACCGCATAGTCCACGAGATAGCATAGTTGATGTAGGAAGGCTTGCCTCCAGGTACGTCCGGAATTTCTATTTCTGTAGTGAATCGGTGCAGCCTAAATATCTAAGGACATAGAATTGTCCTGTGAAGGTTTAAGTCAGTGATTTATTTGAGTGGGCACTGAGCGACAAAACCGACGAATTTGAGAGATCTGCACCGCTTTAATGGCCGCCTGATCTCTCGGAGGAGGAGGAAGAGCGGTCTGGGGTCTCTGTGAAATAAAATGGAGACGAATGAAAACAACGTCACAAAAACAACGAGCAAGAAAAAACATGGTCTGACCCAGGTTTGAACTCAGGATCACTCGCGCAGCATCGGCAAGCGGAGTGCATAACCAAATGACACCACCAGACTTGGCTGGGATCATAAGCTGCCTGCAGGTAGATACACACAGTCATTTACGGTCCTTGCAAGAGTCAAAAACAATACAAATTAATGATTGACTTGCCGTTCTGAGGGCTGAATCATGACATATGTCCAAACCGACCCAGATCCTCGAAAATGGCCCGGATCAGGGGCGTCATCACAGCCACATTGCGACATTTATAGAACTTTTGAAAGATTTCACAGCCACTTTGCAACTTTTATATCAAGCACCAAAATCCATGAATGCCCGGCATGGTGTGTATGATAGCGGACATCACTTCATGACAATCCGGAGTTTTGGCCCTTTTCGTCCAAATTTGAGATTCAGAACCAGAATGGGCAGGTAAATTTTTCATTTTAGAAAAAACGGAGGTGGTTTGACTGTGGGAAAAAAAAGCGCGAAATTGGCCAAAATTTCCCAAAGTTGGTATACCTGATACTATTTTGGCTGTCCACGCTCCCTGATGTGGAATTTTCGCTGATCCCGAGCGCAATTGAAGCTCTCTTCCTCTAGTGAAATTCTGAGACATTTATGTATACCACATCTATCGACTGGCAAAATATGGGCTCAACAGAATTCATACAACGCACGAAAGGAATGAAAAGGAAGACTTTGTGACATTTTGTGACACTGCCAAACTGCCCGCCAAATGGAATCCAATTGTGGTTTCACCTTCGGGACAACGAACCAAGGGATCAATGCAAAAGTGCCCAAAGGAAGGTAGCGGGACAGCATTGAGCTCGACGTGAGGAATGTGCGACCATGTACTCGCGGGGGTTAATCTCCAAGTTTTTAGATTCCTAAGCATTATCATCAAATTCTATATTGGTTGGATTCCGTCGGAATCGTTTAGGGACCAGCGAGGAAAAACCCCAGGAACCACCGCAAACATGTATCTTTTTGTCGCTGGCCCCGAGCGCCCGCCCCGGGGGCCGTACCTGTATATATGAATAGGACACAACTGCACATTAGAACCCCCGCAGTGTCATATTCCATGGGATGTCTGGTACGTCCGCGTCATTCATCCAGACAAACTGCTCACCTCCGACAGTCAAATTTTTGGATCGTCTGCGTAACAAAATGGTTTCTCGGGGTATTTTAACCTTCGAAGAGGAGCATCTCCACTACAACTGCCCCATGTGAGAAATGAAGCCCTCAATCGATCTCTTATCACCTGTTTTTGCAGCTGTCAAGAAATATTCGGTCATCCGTACATCCTAAATTGTGGTCATTCATTCTGCGCGCTGTGTATTTTGCGCCATATATTCTCAAATTTGCAATGCATGTGGTCTTTGGCATGAATCCCCTGGTCGGTCCATACTCCCAGACATCCAAGCTTCTTGATCCAGAATGAAATTGAAAGGATGCCCGTTGTGCAGAGCACCCATTTTCATCTCGTTGTTGCAGAGCCCACTGATCTTATTCACACAGAACCATGTTCTAGCAAGCGCATGTTTTGAAATTGTTGGAACCCTTAGATCAGCATGCGCCAAAGTTGGCCCTCGGTCAGGCGCAGCATACAGGATCTGCGACGAGTGGACCCGAAAAAAAGAGTAATTTTTCTCAATGAATTGTGGAAGCTCCACTCATCTTTTCCAGGGAGGGAGAACGCGAGATGCATTATCTCACAGTCAATTGGAAAAATGGAATGAGATCGCATGATTGCCTAATGATGAAGCATAGGTTGAACTCGCTTTACAATTTACATACGCAAGTAAACTGAAGGGAATAAACCAAAGATAACAACATAGAATTTGTATGACTTGTTGAAAATGTAGTGCAAACACAGTTATTGAATAGTCTGAAGTGGGCGGCCAACCTTCAGCGAAAGCTCTCCACGTGCGAAGCAAGCGTTCAATGAGGTTCAAAATGCGAATTAAACCATTCAATAGTGCAGCACTGGGTTCAAAATGGCAGCACGGAGCATGTGATTCAAAATGGCATTCGGTGTCATGGGGTTCAAAATGCGAATTAAACCATTCAATAGGGTTCAAAATGGCAGCACGGAGCATGTGATTCAAAATGGCATTCGGTGCCATGGGGGTCAAAATGCGAATTAAACCATTCAATAGTGCAGCACTGGGTTCAAAATGGCAGCACGGAGCATGTGATTCAAAATGGCATTCGGTGCCATGGGGGTCAAAATGCGAATTAAACCATTCAATAGTGCAGCACTGGGTACAAAATGGCAGTACGCATGTGACTCAAAATGGCATTCAAACCTTAGCACCGAATGCCATTTTGAATCACATGCTCCGTGCTGCCATTTTGAACCCAGTGCTGCACTATTAAATGGTTTAATTCGCATTTTGAACCCTGTGCCTCACTATTCAATGATTTAATTCAGCCGAGAGCAGGAGGGATAAGGGAGCAGTTAACACATTTAAGGTTTGAATGCCATTTTGAGTCACATGCTCCGTACTGCCATTTTGTACCCAGTGCTGCACTATTGAATGGTTTAATTCGCATTTTGACCCCCATGGCACCGAATGCCATTTTGAATCACATGCTCCGTGCTGCCATTTTGAACCCAGTGCTGCACTATTGAATGGTTTAATTCGCATTTTGACCCCCATGGCACCGAATGCCATTTTGAATCACATGCTCCGTGCTGCCATTTTGAACCCAGTGCTGCACTATTGAATGGTTTAATTCGCATTTTGAACCCCAATCTTGTACTTCTTATCTCCGAACAGCCTTGGCGTTCGTTTTCCGCTTGTTTCTCCACCAATACCTATTCGATTTGCGAGGTTTTTGGCTCGTTCTCTTCCCCTAGTTTGGAGGCACGATCTTGGAGGCCATCATACTGCAAATGATGATATATCTCCTCCAGAGTCTGCGAAGAAGACCACAAGCTGACCCCGAACCGCACAGTTCGGCCACCTCTCTAACGGACCAGCTGAGTGTGCTACCAACTTAGAACTTTGCTGTCGCAATCTATACCACTAAATGTGTAATCTCCCAAGTTTACGATATTTTAGCTGCGCGACTTCCATGTCACAGCGAGCAACTAATCAAAACCATCAAATTTCAGGCGCAGATAAAGATGGATTTTGTTTGAGGGGTTATGAATTTGCGGGTGGTACCTTTTGAGCCCAGTTAGGTTTGAATACATCCTATGAACATGTTTATGTCTTAATTTAGGGACTCAACACCCTCTGTGCCTTGTGGGGCAAGCCGTTCAATTTGCACTGCCATTTCACGCCCCTACTTGGCCTGAAACGGAAATTGTTACGACCTTGGTATTGTTCAGATGTGGGAGTTATATGCATATAATAGTGTGAGTATATCCCTAAACGATTTGGGATGTCCTGTGGTAAATAATCCAAGAGCTAACGGAGAATTCGAGCACGTGGCCCACTAGCCCATTTTTGCCACTTTGGGATACCGCCGAAAAGAACATTTTGGCGAGCCGTGAAACCATAATATAAATTCGAGGAAAAATTATCAGTCCCAGATCATTGGTATACGACGCACGCTCACCTCCCTCGAGAAGTCGCATTTTTCCTCTGGCACAGGCTCGCTTTGAAAAATGTGGGTCTTCACGGTATGCGGCAGTCCAATCCTTAATCTCTACCTCAGAAATACTTACCCAATTGGTCGCCGACCTTATTACTAATCATCGGAGTTTGAATATGTTCCCACGGCCCGTCCATTCATACCGCCATTACACTTCTGCTTTCCCTTACTCTCTCTGGCCCCCAGCAACCTGCAATCGCACTTCTATGCCACTGAAAGGATGTCTGCAAGCAGTAAGTCGTCTTTGCCCTGAATGAGTGGACAACCTGGTTCCCGGGGGTTTCTCCGAGTGCGCCAAGCTCAATACGAAGTGCCGGTCCCGTCTCTTCACCGCTTTCTCCATCTGCTTGCTGTCGGCGTATAACACGCTGGACGCCTGGGAATGACATCCGCGAGAATCTGTTGTCGTATTTCCGCTGCCAGTCGATGTGCAGAAGATCGTCGCACGTCAACGCTCCAGGTTGGCGAACAGGTCGACCGCAGGGAATGATGCCGCATACATCGCGAAGATTGCTATGTCCGTCGCAAAACCGACCGTCCTTATAATTCACCAACGGCCCCTCGCAGATATCCAACGCGCATTTCTATCCAAAAATATTAACTAACAAGATTCAAGTATGAACAGGCGACGCACCCGATGCGAGATTGTCTTGCCATCCATCACAGCAAGGCGAGTATAGCCTCGGGGCATCCCTTCCGCGGGCGCTTGCTGCTGTTGCGGAGGAGGTAATTGGTCTGCCGCGGGGTCGGCTGGGATATCAGGAAGCTGGATGGCTAAATTAGAGTGTGAAAATGCGATTTCAATCGGATTCACTCACCTCATTCGCATTCGCCTCGGCAGGTACTCCAGCGACGTTTAGCTCGTCTCCAAGCACAACCCCATCTGCGATGAGATCGGAATGATATCGCTTGAGATGGGTACAGTCAACACATCCGTGTGACATCGCAGCTCCAAGTACGCCCCCATTGACTCCAATTGCAGCCCGGACTGCCTCCGAGAGCGAACGAGTGTTGGGATGAGCGCCACACGAGAAGTCGGTATCTTTCTCGTGGAAGAGGAGGAGACGTCGAGAAAAGTGCTCCATAAATAGACGTTGGACTGTCGATGGGTCAAATTTCGCTTCGCCCCCGTTGAGGTCGTTGATCCAATCCGCAAAATTCGACCAGCCACCGTGGAATCGGTTTAACGCATTCTCTTGAAGCGTTGCGATCCGCCTATCTGCCCAGATTCCGTGCCTCGAAATTCGCAAGTACTGGGGTGCCATGTCCAGCCGTTGCCTCCGTTTGTTTCCCCCGTCTCGGTATGTGACGCAGTCGGGGTAATAATCGGCATGGCATGAGATGCAATGGGCTAAAAGAAGGTCTGCCTCAACCCACCGACAGGTGTTATCAAGAAGCCACACAGACTGGGGCTTTTCCTGTCGTCGCAATGTTGGGATTATGTTTGAATCGCCTGGGGGGCAGAAGATACAAGATATGTGTGTTGTGCAGAGGATGATACGAGGAGCAGGAAACGGAGATGGGGGAGAGGGTGCTGTGAGGTCATCCGGATTAAGGCTGAGCATTTTATACAGACCACCCAAGTCATCGGAAATATAATCAGCATATTCCCTGCTGCGGTCGAGCCCAGATGCCCAGATCGAAAACTCAGCATCCTCTGGCTGGAATGCCGCAACTAGGAGATCGCGGATGCTCGCAAGCCATGCAGTCCTAGCGCGCCGTGGAGGCTGTCTCTGCTGATTGCGATGAAGGCGAAACAGTGGGTATAGTGAGAGAATGACACCGAAGAGATAAAGTGCTCGGCGAAGCGCAAGATCCCCGGGAAAGAAAGCCTCAAGAATGAGGATAAGATCCCTTACCGTGGCAGTCATGGTGGGGATCGGAAGACGTTATCAGTTTGTCATCGCCGTCCCAATTGGAGCCTGAAAAGAATATTCACGTGCAATTGGGATTTTGAAGTCGGAAGGGTCTTCCGGCACACAATTGACGTCAAACTGATTTATATCGAAAAGCGCAAAGCAGGCAGAGGGTCTGGATAAAATCAACTACGCTGAATCGAACGACGCTGAACCGGCGGCTCGTTCCTAGTCCAAATCCTGTGACGTCAATCTCTTCCCTTTCCTTCCACCGCGGCGCTCGCGATCTTCCTCGGTGTCATCGTCAGATCGTCTATGTTTGCGGGAGGGACCAGGACTAGTAGAGATCGAGCTGCGGCGCCGACGAGAGCTTTTACCGGACCCACGGGCTGTGTGCTCGTCACGATGATCTTCGCGCAGATACTCCTTGAAGCGCGCCGACTTCATCTTGTTGAATCTGTCGTCGTGAGTTCCCCCTCCTGTAGCCACCCACTCCTTGGCAGCCGGGGCATTCTCCAGCATGCTGGGCGAGAACCATTTGTCGGTATCGGATGCGCTCGAGCTCTTGATATTCAGGACCTCGTAGACAAAGTCCTTCTTGAACGAGACCCCATCGAACTCCTTGTAGCCTAAATAATACTGAGTGATGGACAGACGAACAAGAAACTGAGAAGCCACCTTTGGGAACTGTTGAAGCCGCCGCCAGTACGTCCCCACCCAGTCAGGAACTCAAAAAACAGCCCGTTGCAACATGTACCGCTCGCGCATTTTGGCCCGCAAAGCTGCAGCGAGCCCATTCCAACTTGTAATCAGGAATACCGTCCACGGCCTCCTTGATCTGCTGGTGCAAGAACGTGGCGAAGCGCTCACGGAGCCCCGGGGGGGCGTTCGGGTGGAAGGGGTTCCGCATCGCGCGGTTGTTCGCGATGTCCAAGGGAACATCTGAACCGGCGCCAGTGAAATCCAACCGCTCGATCATGGGCTGAAAACGAGGGGAATGAGACTCAAGAATTTGAGAGGGAAAAATATGACAGAGCGGACACGCACCTGAGTTGATCTCACGTCTCCATTCTCGGGCTGAGGCATGAGTTAGAATGTGGTAGGGACAGGTATAATACAACATCACACACCTGAGTTAGCTCCACCCCTGCTACTTCGTTGCCCAACACCGCAGGTTGAGGCGTCGCACTTGCTCCCGACATATCCCAGAACACGTCGCAAACAAACCCGCCATCATCTGCGGGACGGAGGACGTACTCATCAAGCAACCGCGTGAACAAGGGCTTGGCGGTACCAGACAGGACTGCGTCGATTTTGCCGATATGGTGGTGGACGCCTCATCACGGACATTGGGTCGATATAGACGTCCACCGCGCTCTAAGAAAAAATAATTAGAATACATCTATCCGTTACGGACGACATACCTTTGATGGGCGAGTCGTTCTGGATCGCCGCAGGGATGAGGTCCGAAAGAAGTGTGATAAACTTCTTTGTGCCGTCTCCGGAAACAGCGACATCGATGGGAAAGTTGTCGACCAGAACTTGGCGCGGGGCAGCCGAATGGTTAGATTGATCAAAGAAATTGACCTTGACGACACCTGAACATGAAATATTCATTCAGTGTTTCCCCAAGGTTGTGCGGAGAGTAAGCTCACCCGACATCCCATGCTTGCGCTCGACCTTTTGCTCGATGAACTCAGCGTTGGACTCGGGCTTTGGTGCGGGACTCGGAGTAGGTGGACGACTTTCATCGCCAGTAGTGTCCGAAACTGTGATGGATTCAGATGGGAGGAATGCCAATATTAAACGAACCAACTCACGGTCAGACGCATCAGCAGTGGCCGGCTTCTCATTTCTGGCGCCCGAGGAAAGCATCTTGTACTGTGGCGGCGGATCGGTCTTCACGCCACTGGAGAGCAGGGCCTTGTTCGCACTGAAAGAGAATCAAGAACAAACCTGTTCAACATTGGAAAGCTTACCCAGTCGCCACTTGCTTGGGCTTAGCTGACTCCACCGCTTCCTCGGCCGCTTTCCCAGCGCTCGTTTTACCCCGACACCGGGGGCAGTGCGGTGGGAAAATAAAGGAAGGAAGCGCGGGTCGTCTGCGATTTCGGGGACACTCTTGATGTGCGCCCGAATCAAGGCCAAGATTTTGAGTTTTTTGAGGTCACCAGGCTCCAGCCCCATCGCGCTGGCAATGCTCTTGAGCTCGGCCACGAGCTTTTTATCGAGGGGACGGTCAGAGAGCTGAAGAGCCGGTGTAGGTGTCGCCATAGAAGACAGAATTTGGGGGGCAGAAAGAACTTGGGGGTGGTGCCTTTAAAAAGGCGGGGCCATGATAAGCTCCTTCCGTAATTATTGCGCAATCATTGCGCCTGCATGTGGACGTGAAACGACCACTTCGGCTCACCAGCAGTCCCCAGCGAGCTCCAGCAAGAAACGTCGGAATTTGGCGGAATTCGGTGTCAGTTGAGTTAATGGAGGTCCGGCACTTTCCGCTGGTGATTGGCGGATATCGGCAAATACAACTTCATATGGACTTGAAACGCCTCTCCAGATTGCCCAGAGTTCTCCAGCGGTATACAGCGAAAGCCAGTGGAATTTGTTGGCGGACAAGAAGGAAGGAGCCGCTGATTTCCGGTGGTGATTGGCGGAGTTCGGTGGGTCTGATGGTATACATTGCTAAACAACGTCCACCAGTATCCGCCAATGGCCGCCGGTAACCATCGGTGGCCACCGGCGGCCGCCAGTGGACTTCCTAGTTGCGAGCATATTACTCGGTGACACCCCGTGAACCTTTGGTCGAAACGCGACAGTATTTCACGTCGGTAGCCCAGTCCTGAGCGCGTGCGGTCGTTCGCAGCCTCAACCAGCTGGAAAACCAGGACTGTGGAAACCAATTACAAGACGCTGTGATCACCGCCGTCGAGTTGGGAATTCTGAGGCTGTTATCAATGTGTAAAGCCGTCCATCGGCGGCGAAGGGACAGCTGATCCTCTGTCCTGATCTGCTCTCATGTACTTATCCTTGAGCTGCACTATTGAAGTACTCAGTTTGCTGGCCATAAAAACATCAAAATTATACGGGGGGGGGACGAAGTGGCCGGCACATTCCGAGAGGGTGGTGTGAGAGATCCAAAGATCTGAGATATACCAGGTTTTTACCAGATTCAGGGTCGTTTGAATTGCGGGTTTTTTTTTTCATGCTGATGAATGTTCTACCTATTGGGCTTCCTTCCATTTGGGATCATTCTGACAGGGTCGCCATTAGTTGCTGTCTTCGCCACACCAGATGGAGTTGACCTCGTGACCAACCAGTTGTTCAACTACTCATTGCTTGCCAACGTTCTCGCACCATTTTTACCACCACGCATACTCGACCACAATGTCTCCCCCACTCCCTTACCCCGCCTCTCCCAATCTCCCAGTGGCACAGGCATCAGCTGCGCTCTCAAGTGCGCCCATCAGAAACCCGTACGAAGAGCTCACCGGGCCTCAGTTCGACGAGTGGATCTCGAACATCACCAGCCAGTTGCGCAGGGCGCTTGAGTACCGCACCCCGAACCCCAGCACCGCAGAGCAGCGAAGCCCGAGATGCCACCAATGGCGATGATGCGAATGTGGAGATTGATGACTCGTTTACGGAGGTGGAGCCGGGTGGGGACGCCGCTGCGAATGCAGAGGGGAAGGGTCGTGGCCCTAGGCTCAGCATGAGGGCAATTGCTATTGACCTGGACTGGGAAGGGGGGGGAGGAAGTGGAGGACGATGAAGATGAAAGGGAAGACAACGGGGAGGAGGTGGAGACGTCGGAAGAGGAGGAGGAGGTGGAGAATGCACTCAGGAACAAGGACCCCCCGCAAGACGGTGACGATTCAGGCGAAGAAGGAACGAACACTGCATCTCTTCTCGTCCTGCCATCCAAGTACGCCCGTATTGTTGAACACGAAAGTGAAGTCCGTTCCATTCAGAAGGATGCAGACGATGCTCAAAATAACGATGACGTCCTTCCGGGCTCTAGTCCCATTTACTCTTCTCCCGTCGAACCCCAGTATTCCTCGTCCGCAAACCACGACATTTTTATCCTGACCCCCAGTACAATTGACAATGTGGATCAGAATATTAATTAGTAGCTGCTGTAGACAGCTGAAATAACAGCCGCAATGATAGTATGGATTGAAGCTTCGAGGGCAAATAAAACAATTAAAGATAAAATAGATGACCGCCGTAAGAATCGTAGACTCGTGACCAGTCTGCCTACGGCGTTCTTATAAGGCGAGCTTATTGCCGTAGGCAGACTGGTACTTCTCGGAGCTGTCAGTTGGGCTGAGGCGGAGTTTGAAATCTAAGTGTTGAAATTCGCGAAGTATTCTCACACACCGCAATTTTGAAGCTTTCTTCTCCGTTCAAGCTGGAGTAATTGATGAGAGTTCCATCCCTACACATCTGTCTCCTCAAATTTCCCCCCTTTTAACTCAGAAGATCCATATAATACGAGTCGAATTTAGAGAAGAAATGAATGAAACGCGGATGTGCGTCATCGGTTGGTCATCGGGACCGGACCGGCCCACTCACGCCAAGACTTAACTTCAAACTCCGCCTCAGCCCAATTGACAGCTCCGAGAAGTACCAGTCTGCCTACGGCAATAAGCTTGCCTTATAAGAACGCCGTAGGCAGACTGGTTACGAGTCTATAAGAATCGAACCCTCGCCACATTTGGTCGTTGGATTACGAAGCTAAGGGGTACAGCCACTATTTTATCACAAAACGAATCTAATGAAACTGTTAAAAAGACTTCAACACAGCCACTATTTTGGTTAAGTCGTAAAATTGCGACTTTTCAGCAGTTCGCGAAATCCTCATCCGAGATTTTTAAATGGACGATCACTTATTACATAAGTTCTCGTAATCAGGTAAATTCCGGAATAGCCGTAGTAAATTTCTGCTCCGTTCTCGTACAAAACCTGTGGCTGTGTCTTGAGCAGAGCAGCCCAATCAATAGGCTGGGTCATGGTGTTGTAGAACATGTCTTTTTTTCGATTCGAATTCCTTTTACTGGATCACATGTTTGAGTGAAGGACTTGTCCGCACCCCCACCCCAGATCATGGTGCAGGTCCAATTAGCAGGAGTTATTTTAGTTTCGATGTTTTGACTGACTGACTTGAAGAATCACACGAGCTTGAGCGGAAGGTTGAAGATGAATGAGGGGCTCATCCTGCGCTTTCTGCAAGCCCTGTTGCAGTGCCCAGATCCCTGATGATGAGTGTCAATTCTGCAACGTCAAAAATAAAACGGAAGAACCTTTGATAATAGAGAGCTTGCGCAAAAGCCGCACAAGCCGCATGCCATGGCTTGTTGATGGCTTCTGTCGAACGGTGAGACTTTCCGATTAATATTGATATTCGCTAGGCTCGTCTCCCCATGGCACCGAATGGCATTTTGAATCACATGCTCCGTGCTGCCATTTTGAACCCAGTGCTTCACTATTGAATGGTTTAATTCGCATTTTGAACCCCATGGCACCAAATGGCATTTTGAATCACATGCTCCGTGCTGCCATTTTGAACCAGTGCTTCACTATTGAATGGTTTAATTTGCATTTTGAACCCCATGGCACCGAATGGTATTTTGAATCACATGCTCCGTGCTGCCATTTTGAACCCTGTGCCTCACTATTGAATGATTTAATTCAGCCGAGAGCAGGAGGGATAAGGGAGCAGTTAACATATTTAAGGTTTGAATGGCATTTTGAGTCACATGCTCCGTGCTGCCATTTTGAACCCTGTGCCTCACTATTGAATGATTTAATTCAGCCGAGAGCAGGAGGGATAAGGGAGCAGTTAACATATTTAAGGTTTGAATGGCATTTTGAGTCACATGCTTCGTACTGCCATTTTGAACCCAGTGCTTCACCATTGAATGGTTTAATTCGCATTTTGAACCCCATGGCACCGAATGGCATTTTGAATCACTGACGTTCTCAAGTTCATTCTGCGCATTTGCTTTGCGCATTTGAAGCGGTTTGTTGCTCGATTTGAATTGGCTCATACATGTGATAGGGGAATGCCAGAACTCCCTCATCTCCCGCATGAGGATCATCAACGCATTTCCAACTTCATGTAAGTACCTGGAAACTCCGACCGCCCGTCGAAGAATTCAAAGTGTGGATCAAGACATTGCCCGATCCTGACGGCACCCTGACACGTGAGTTTCGCACTAATTAAATTACACCTATCTAAAGCGTACGGCAGGTTGGTGGTCTCATAAGCTCATGCACGAATGGATCCTCCCTGGCTGCATCCAATGTCCTCTCCGGGATCGACAAGGACACATGGAATATTATGGAGGCGACTACTAATCTCGGAGAAGCCCAGCATAAGGCCAACAACGCCGTCCGTATAAAGATTTTGAGGATGCCATCCTCTGTGTATTTGAAATGCGCAGCGACTGAGCCTATGGAAAAGGTAACCGGACGAGAATTGAGGCCGCGCGACTGTCCTACATTTCGGTCAAGAATACACCGGAATGAATTGTTTTATTTTGAAACGACCTGGCTTCGTACATATATGGCGCAGATGGGACGAGAACATAGACGTCAGGCAGCTGTCTTACATCTGGGGTGGCTGCTTTTTCTTGCGGGGGCACGGCGAGGCGCTTCGCTTCTTGCACGTCATCATCGTCTTGTTGGGATTCAGATGTGGCAAGTGTGGATTCCGGAGGTGGGTTGAGTGGATTTGGTGGTTGTTGCAGTGCGGTTCTTGTGTATAGCTGAGGTCGATCAACATTGACGTTGATCTTGTCTAGATGGTGCGGGGTAATCAGTCGACGACTTTACCGGTGAGGCGAAGCCCAGCGCACCATAGTTCTCCAGCCTCAATGATTCCGGTGTATCATGCGCCGATATTGGGACTCCATTAATATGACACCTTGGATGACACAATTGGTTTGAGAATGAAATAGGAGAGGAATGAATGGCCCACTGAAGGTTGTCGACGTCCTTGCCAATCCTTTCAGCCTACGTGGCCATGAGCCTTTTGAAACTTTTTATCTCTACGCATCCTGAACAAAACCTCTCCATCCTTCGAGCTCACGACCTGGAGGGGGGTGCGTGTAGGCAACATGAGTATGGCGACATGAGTATGGCGACATTTGTTGCGGCCCGACCAACCTTCAGAATGAGTGTTTCCACGACATCGATCTCGTCTAGCGATTCCCTCACCTCTAGAAGTCATCCAAGCCGAGCTCACGCACCCGAGAACACTGACAATCCCTCTTATTCGCGGACCGTCGGACACAATGCCTAACCAATAATTAAATATTTAAACAATAATCACATCTCTCCCATTTCTTCCTAGCAACGGAACCCCCTTTGCTAGCCTCGTGCGCGTCCTCATTCCCCTCCGCGCCTGAAGAAAAAAGATCCTTCTGAATGCCGTCTGGCCTCGAGGGACGAAGCGCGACTGGATTTATAGGTATGTCTAAGACAATGCTCTGTCTCTGTCTGTTGGAGGTAGAGTCGAGACACGAGAGGCCCTGTAGATCGGACCTAGTCTCTTCTAAACAGATGCTATAACAATTCCAACTCGTACCTCTGTCGAAATCAAGGTAACCACGGCCTCGACTCCGTATAAAGCAGGGAACCCTCGCAAACGCGCAGGGAATCGATTCGACAATTACTACGTACTTATACAATATCTGAACAGGAACCAATGTAACTAAAGAGGGAGAATTAAACCAACTGGAGAAGATGTAAGGTACAGGGGGAGGAATACGACACTGGACACAATAAATGCAAGAGGAACAAGGAGACGTTGCCTGGATACGCCAGGCGGCGGCGGCGGTGACAGCGAGTGACGGACTCGAATTCCAACAACCTCGTTTGTTATAGTCTGTCAGTAAGCTCGATCATGTCATTGCTCGCGCCGTTTATTATAATCATCGGAGTTTGAATCCCTTCCCACGTTCATTACAAGCGACAGCGACGCGTCTTCTCGCGTTTCTACCATCGCTGGCACCCCCAAACCACTCATCGACGCGTATAACCTTCGTTACTATCCCCTGCAGTGCTCCAATGGACGGAAATCCTCCACCACCACCATCAGTGAGGCTGGTTCGCACTTACACACGGCTGCCGAAGCTTACCACCGTCCCTACCCTCGAATCCATCCGTGCAAAGGCACCTCCTCCACATCCAATAGTCCTGTTACTCCTTCTTCCATCCTCTGCATCGACTCAAACCTCCTTGCGAGCCCCAAAGCGCACATGCTGGCAGAAAATGGACGATGTCCTTACTACTTACGGCTTTGAGAGCCTCGGAGAATTTCTCTCGGTGCTGTTTCATCCCCGTAAACGTGGAGAGAGGATCATAGAACAAAAAGCCATAGGCAGACTGTTTCTGCCTTCCTGAAAGGACAATCTAAGATCACTATGGCTCATATCATCCCTCTCATCTTTAATCATCCTCGCAGCCGTCCGCGGAAGAGAGACACCGATCAGCATTCTGCAGCATTTTCCCCATCCAGACCGCTCTCCGAGATCCGCTACGCCCGTCCCTGCCTATCTGCCTGGGCAAACACGGCTAGTGGGTGATCGCATCTATTATCAAGTCGGCAAACTCGCACGCAAAAGTCGTACCGATACTCGCAGTCGTCGTCATCTTAGAGCAACCACCAATAAGCGCACCAATAGCAAGGATGTTATTGAATGGGAAGATGTCGCATTTTCGGTCGAAGAACTCGCAGCTCTTTACCGACAAGAGGACAAGTTTCTGTGGTATCTCACGGAATGCTTTGCAGCCTCGCGCAAGGATGGGTAAAGTGATCGTCAAGAAACACACGGCCCCATCCTATTGTTTGTGATCCATTTATCACAATCTTTTTTCTTTTTGACATTTTTTTTTCAGATCCAAGTCGGCGCTATTAGTTCCTTCATTACGAGTCGCAACCGATACGCTAGCGGCGACCTTGGACTGCCGCTTGGATTGTGGCTTTTCGCTTGTCAAGCTCACGTTGATGTGAAGCGAGTGTTTTGCCGATTTGGCTACAGCGTCAGCGACAGCACGGCTCGCAATGTGCTGAACTCGCTGACCGGCGCAGATCTCAGCGCACTGCAAGAACAGGTACGGGACGCTACGGCACGGGGTGAGGTGGATTTCGGCAAGATTTCGGATAATGTGCAGAGGTATGAGCGCGTTTTCGAGCACGGGGCTGGGGAAGGAGAATGTTCTGAAGCATGGAACGGCGTGCACTGCGTTTGGCCTCGACAATTGCAAGCCCGGCGCATTCCATGCCGCCGATCATATCGCTCGTGGTCATTAATCAAGAACGGCAGAGCATGACGGTTGAAACTATCTACAGCAGCATAGATTGGGAACACATGGACAACATCACGGATCTTCATTTCGTTCGAGTTATCGCCAATTTCTCCCCTCATCTTAATCATCATTCTTCCCAAGTTTCGGCTCGATTCCGTACCACCCTTGCAAAGCATCGGCTCGAGCCACGAAGACGCGTCTCCAGCCTCTTGGTACAAACGCCGAGCAGCAGATGGAAAACAAGGGGTATCAGGCTGTATTTCGGACTTCGACAAACAAATGGGAATCGAGCCGGAAAAATCCGACAACCTGTTGTCGTGGAATCGCGGGTGATGTCGGAACGCATGGAACCTTGACGCGCTGAAGCATATCCAGGTTACCACGAAAAACATCTACGCATCCTATCGCAATGCCATCAGCACACCCGAAACATGGCATACTAAATCCACCCAGCTGAATTCGGCGGCGACAATCATTATGGACCTGCTGCTTCACCCGATCCATCGTCCCTCTCCCGCAGCTCCAATGCCGCGAACATGAAGCGACCCACTGATCTGAAAAAATGTGATTTCTATCCAACGAGCCGCAGTATGACAATGATTTGGGAAGCACGGGTTTGGACTGCTGGCGGCTAAGTAATTATCTTCACGAGATAGCGCTATAAAATCTAACTCTTAAAATAAAAGCCTTGTTTTAGGATGTGATACGGATCTCTTGGCACATTTTGACGAGCTTGCTGCCCATGATTGCTTGCCAACGCTCGAGGATCTCTTGGAACAGGCGAGCATCATTCGGGAGCGATATGCATGCCAGACAGCGTACAAACAGTCCCTAGATAAACTGGAGCAGGACGGTGCCTCATCGCGCACCAAATTCCCTGGAAGGTTCCAAGCAGACCCCCAGCGACTGCACCCGACGCTTCTGCTGCCGAGTCGGAGGCAGACACCGATATGCCCCGGCCTCGACGATATTCCAGACGATGCCGAGCCCGCTCCGCTTGGCGAGGACCTCGAGCCTTCTATCGGTATTTCCACCACGCCTGAGCCCGCCGAGCCTACAGGAAAATCTCAGGAAGAAGAAGGTCCTAAAACTCACAAGGAAACCGCCGGGATTTGACGGGTGATCGTGTGCTCAGCAACGCGATACTCTTCCTGATGGAATTCGGCTGGTGGATTGAGCTGACATTACGCCATTCCAGAGGGCGACGTTGGACGAGTTTTCGAGATTTTAAAGGTGAAAATTCATTTTTAACGTTGTGAAGAACTAACCTGGTCGCAAAGATATTCATCTTCACGTTCGCAGGTTCATCAACATCAGAATTATCTGCGGTATATGCTTCGACTTGTACGCCCTGCTCCGAGTTTGATGTGCTCCCCCGAGTGAAGGAGGCGCTTCTGAACAATTGGCTCATCAATCTTACTGGAGAGCTTGGGAAATTCATTGAGGGTTGACCTCATGCAAGTACGACATTCAATGTTGTATCATCAATTTATGAGACTAACCTTATTATATAGGAATGGAACAATCGATGGCCTCAGCGATTTTTCTGGACAGCGTGGAGGCGATTACGACGATAAATTCTATCGCGAGACAATTGCTCCCAACGTCCTTCATTTCTTGAAGATCCAAAGAAAATATGGAGTCCGCATTTGAACTCAACGCCGCAGCAATCCTCACTTGGTATCTGGGTCATTTGGTTGCAGTCCTCACACTTGAAGGGCAGACAATTATGTGATTTTGGCAGTAAAGAATGAGATATGTGCGGCCAGACTCATGTGAGATGGAGCTCTGCAGTCAGGGGGGCAGAACAAGCCCCAGAGAAAAGCAAATCGGTTCAGAATTGGTAGAGAACAGAGCGAAGAGGTGATTCGGGGATAAGGAATTGATCTTCCCACCCTCCGATCCGACATCATTCGCGGCCACTGCTTCGCAATCAACTCATCACTTTTGGCTGAAAATTGGCAAGGACAGGCGGCAGAGGTTGTATTCCACCCCCTGAGCACCAAAATGACATATGGTCAAGTCAATAGCCTTATAATTGGCAGTGGCCAGGTTCCTAGTCCGGCCAGGTTGGCAGTCACAGATAGTAAGTCAAGACTTGAGTAAAAAACCCGCCTGCGACTCAAGTGGGGCTCGGATATTATCTGGAATTGCGGCCAAACCAGGAAAAAGGTTGTGTTGATTGAACGGTCACAAGGATCCAAAATTGATCCACAACGTGCCAAACTGTCGGAGAATTACAACCACCTATAGCAGAACGCGCGCATTAGGCGCTCTCACCCAATGTCGTGAGTCGCGGCATTCTCCTCTGTCTCATCTCACTAAGAGGGTAGTATGCCCTCTCCTTTCCTCAGCGATGCGACGACCTAAACAGCGCAGCGTATCCATGCCCCGACCCATTTGGCACCCGAGATGATCCCCCAATCGGCACCGATGCACCTCTCGGTGACAGGAGTTCCCCTGTCAATGAAGAGCCCCCCCCGCAAAGATCTGCACCTGGCAGGTGCGTCCTACGATTCGTATTCACTCGTCAAATCTATCTGATGAGTCCTCAGTCAGTGCAGCATCCTCTTCGGACAATGTTGTCCTATTGAGGGGACAATTGAGCAACATTTGAGTCTGCAGCGGCCGTTCCTACCGATCAAATGTGATGATCCAAGGTTGATTTTGATGGCACTGATCGCCCCACTAAATTCCGAGTTTTTTGCAAAGGTGGGGTAACACCTTCGGACCTCCAGCACGGCCTATTCTGACTCAATAATTCAAGACTTGAGTTTCAGCATATTCATATGCTAGGCATTCTGCATGTCTATGACCAAGACCAATCTGTCCAGAGAGAAGAAAGTACTCGACTCAACAAAGATCAAAAACCTTTTCCAAAAGTGGGTGATCAATGGTAAATCTCCCTGCCCCTGTTCCTTCGGTCCGTCCACCACCCACAATCCGTCAGAACCAATCTTTGGTCGTACTATTATCCCCAACGCAGCTTCCCCATCGAACCCACTCCTGACACGCTCAGCTTCCCCCAGTTTACACCGCCGCCACCGTCTCCCTTCATCCTCCTGATGCTTTTCTTTGATTACTGTGCACAAAAATATTCAACTCCGTCACCGCCTGGATCCCTCATACCATGAGTCCCTTCTGAAAAATTCATAACCACGTCTTCGTCGGGTGAATCTCTCGATTCCAGCGCCACAGATAGTAACGCCACCCCTCTGTTATCTTTCGCACCTCCGTCGTTTTCTGGCAACTTTCGAGACTAGCAATGCGTAGTTGTTCGGTGAGACTGTCGATGGTGGCCTTCTGCTTCGCCACAGTAAGCCTTTCTGTCTTAAGGTCGTTTTGCAATCGGTGGAGATTCGCCCGTTGCACCTGGAAATCCTCGTCGCTAATCTCGCGCGCCTGGGTGAAGAAGAGCTTCGCGTCGCGTTCCGCGATGTTCTCGATAAAGTACGTGTTGCCTGGGGTCCGCCGTTAATACCACCATTCGACAGACAACCGTAAGACGCACCCCGCGGGATCATGAACATACTGCCCGACGAGACGACCATGCTCGCCTCACACACCTGGAGCTTCACCTCGCCCTCCATGACAAGGAAAATCTGTGGCGGTTGAGTGGGCAGGCCGAGACGATACGGCAGACGGCGCACGTACATAGGTGTTGTCCTTAGCGGGCTTGCTGGGCTTGTGGCCCTTGGGAGGTATGAGTAGCTGGCCAGCCCGATAAAGTGACCCTCATTAAATATCTTCTGGAAAACCACGAGTTGTTGGCAGCGGGAAGGGGATTGAACATCTTCGCTAGGAAGGCAATGCCTGGAGACCGAATGTCTCTAGATCAGCACGAGAAAATAAGGAACTACAAACGCACGGCGGGTGATGCTTACCAGTCGTGTAGTCCGTGACCACCGCCGTCCCCGTCTCCTCCCTCGTCCCACCCCTCCTCCTGGTCTGAGCTGTGATCGGTCTTCTCGCCGAACTCGGCTGGCATGGCGGTGGTGTGTTTGTTCGATCTGCCGCCGGTCTCTGTCACGTCGCCGCCGTCGAGAGATGGAGTAGCCATGGCAGGCGCTTGTCGTGAGATCACGAGCCGAGAGAAGGCGAGATGGGTGGGAGGCTCTAGAGGACAACCAAAGGTAGGTATGTAGTAGAGACTCTGTCACGGTTTTGGTCATACGGATGAGGGCGCGAGCGAGCCAGGTGGCAATGCTTGTTCGTGTTTGGAAGGATTTGGCGTGATGCCCAAATTTAAACGTCCTTTTCGGGACTCTCTCTAGATCTCCTTCGTTGCCGTTCCAGCTTCATGATTTGAACCTCATATTCCAGAATCCAACCCCCCATCGATACCTCGCGGCGCCACTCTTCGGCTGTGTCTCAGCAGTCCATAGATGTTCATAACCGACATAAATTGGACAAAGATAAGTTCATCTGCGCGTGCGTCGATCGCAGCGAACTAACTTCACCTGCGGGCTCCCAGCCATTTGCGGGCTTTGTTTGTCCACAACTGTACAGGCTGTTACAGCCTGTACAAGATCACGTCACCAGAGTCCAACAGAGGGCTTTGGATTCATTTTGAACTGTGGAGAGCCTTCGGGGGCTGACATTGATAGTTTCTAGCCCGATTGATGTGCAGGAATTCTGCACCCTGACTAGCAGTGAACTGGCCGGCCCTGGATAGGCAGGACCTCCAGCTGACACCCTGTGGGACCTGGTCGGGGTTCTCCCTTTCCAGGTCCCTTTCCTCGGACGGTGAAAAATTCCTCAAACATCTGTTATTCATCTCCTTTTTCTTAGCGCTTCCAAATCTGAGTCCTGGGCTGTGGCAACAAGGTTCTCCGCGCGTCGTTGTGCTTTGAACTGGGGCTCTTCGTGCTGGCCCAATTGATTCGCATCCACTCCTCGTCCCTTCTTGAGCTGAGTGATTCACTTTCCATTCCCGCCACAATGACTCGAAATCCGAACCCAGAATCTGTCTTTATATCCCGCGGACCTGAATCAAAATCATTTTGTGTTTGCATTCATGGAATGGCAACAATTCTGAAAGTATATTTCAAATGGTGATCTATTGCTGTCGTACCTGTTATCGAAAACGTCGAGGGTACAGAGTGCCCCACCACCTCGTCCGCGGCCCCCGCTCCTCTGCCCTGCTCGAATATCGAGTTGGCGAGGGCTGGGAGCCTCTGTGCAAGTTTCTTGAGAAGCCGATTCCCGAAGAGCCATTCCCTAGAACCAACGACACACAAGTCTTCAACGACCATATCACCAAATTGACAGGTGCTGTTTTGCGCGGCTTGACTTGTCAAGGCCCGTAAGGTTCCCTCAGTGGGACGTTATGAGCGCGGCTCGCAGGCTCGCCTCTAGATCTGCTCGGCTCACGGTTTTCTTTAAATGAGTTTTGTGTGAACAGTTAGGGTTTCTTCCCTTACCGGTGTGCTGGGCGATGTGTTGCATTGTCTTTTATCCGGCATTTGATCAATATGACGAACACAAGGGATGAATGTCTCAACCACAAAGCCTAAACATATGTATATAAACTCATTCATGTTCAGCGGAACCCATCACCTACCTATCTACCTACCCACCATGGCCCCGCAAAAATTTCGCAAGCCCAGCGCGGAAGGATATCAGAAACGGAGCACGTACCCCATCGCTATACGATATGCACGTTGATGATCAGATCCATCAATGGACTGTGTTTTGATTGTCCGTTCTCCAACGGCTCGCTATCGGCTTATGTCTATCAGATGCGAGGGGACTTTACACCGTGCATGAGATCCGAGAAGCATACCAAGCGACAATTAAATCACTCTTGAATGGAGTGCTGAAATCTTCAGCGAGTTGGGAGGGGCTTGGCGATTTTGGTGTGCTTGTTTATATTGTCTCGTGTCCAATCTCTGACTATTGGTTGAACGGGGTCTTGGAAATCGACTTCGCAAGGCAGTTGTTTGTGGGCGGCCTTTGCTGCGTCCTCAAACCCATTCAATAGAATCTCATGCGGGCTGCCATTGGTTTGCATCGTATCTACTTACGCTCAACGTCATCGAATTAATGTTTATTGACATCGACGCAATGCGGCGGGTATTTGATGCGCCACCAGTCGAAGTTATTAACCGCAGATATCCTTGGAATCCTTTTAGCTAGTGTGGTAGTAGGTTCGGAGCAACCCTGTCTCCGCGCCGGCAAGCCGGTGATTCTCGGAGAGAGGCTTGATGCAAACTGACAAAAAAGTGCCATGTCTTCAGGTCTGGATATCTTCCCCAATTCTTGTCCAAATCCTTAGGAATAAGCTAATATATTGCTCTTTCGATGTACATGAGTACGCATGTCGCCTCTGCCAAAATTTAGCGCCCCATTCTGGTCATCTACGTGTAATTCTCGAGGGCCCTTTCTGAGATTGAATTCCGACCAAATAAAAGATATTTCGATGGAATTTCTTGCTTTTTATGGGCTCGATGGACTCGCTGGACTAATCCATAAGGTCCCCCAGCAAAAATTATTATCCTACCGCTGTGTGCCATGCAGTAAAATATTTCGAGGTTGACCGTCCGATTGGGACATTGTGACAAGACCGTGACGCGACGCGTTTCATTAGTGACTCGGCGCGTATCTTTTTTGCCTCTCCTCTCGCCGCCGCTGGTCTGACACTTCAAGTGGAATACTTCGTCCACTCTGGCTACCCTCCAATATGACGACGCCTATTGGGAGTCCTGCTTCCCCCAGGGCCACCTCAAAGGGCTTACTCTCGAAGCACGGCTTCAGCTGGTCTTCTCGCTGATGATTTTTCTCTCGGTCTCCACTCGGCAACTCGTCACTGGCTCTTCACAACCGAAATTCCCTCTGTAACCAAGCGCATCTCTCACTTCATATGGGGTTCCATGGAAGCGAAAGCACACTGGAAACTCAATTCGCGCCCGCCCTCATATTCAATTTATGGCGTGATGGGAAGCGCTGGCCAAAAGCACAGAAGTACCTCAGGGAAATGACGATCCCATGCGCACATGAACTGGCACTACAGGACAGCGACCGTGTCATCTCCAGCCCCCATCTCCGCATCCGACTCAAAACTCTCACCATCAGCCAGCTCCGAGAGCTTCTCCACCCCACAAAACTCATCGAAATAATCAAGGAGCTCGCTCCATTCACATGGGGTATCCTACACACCTTTAGCACGTCCCCGAACAAGACCAGAAAATACCGGAAAAGTGACGAGGATGTGCCGATGCCGCCCACGAGCACGGAAGTGGAGGAGGACTGGGCAGATGATGATGAAAATATCGAGGAAGGGGAGGCGAATCCCCCAGGAGCTCCCAACCGACAGTGGTCAAAGGATTACCCCGGATTTTCTCGCAATCCCGTCTTTGTATGTCCCGAGCATGTCGACCTGAGGCAGCAGATTGACCTTCTTCTTATCTAGGTCATCTTCTTGGCAATATGTATGCTGGCATTCACCCGAAATCGGGCCACAAATGTCCTTCCGCTCATACTCGGTCTCTTCTTCAAAATCTCGGGGACCAGCTCTCGTGTTGTGACGATGCTGAGCAACGCCGGCGTCTGTGTATCCAGTCACACGGTCGAACGCCTCAAAGTTCGCATTACAGATGATGCAATCCAACTCGCCATACAACTTATCACCAGCGGCCAAGTTTTCTTCACCATCTTCGATAATATTAACATCTTCTTGCGCAAATCCCAGCAGCGCATCTCCAACACAAACAACATGATCAATGCTACGAATGTCGCCATTGTAGGCATCAACAGCATCGAGCCATTCACGGAGGCGGATCTGGCGGAGCAGCTGGCCCTTCGTGGTCAACGTGCTAACGCGAAGGCCAGATATTCTCCCCACGCCAGAAGACGACAAAGTCGTGGGGAAATCGTTTGTAGCTCTTATTGCCGAGATGATAGTCGCGTTCACTCCGGGGAACAGTCGGTGGAAAGATCGCAAGGATATCGCTGAGGCGGTCGCTGCGATGATGCCTGAGGACCGCCCTCTACCTCCCGATATATCGGATGCACGGCCGTTCGGGTTGTTGGACACGAACGAGGGCTCGAAAAAGGGGGTGGTAAAAGTCCTGAGTGGAATACAGGAGCGGAGCACCCTCTCTCAGACAATTTGGGCCTCAATTTGGCGCATCTTCGTCGGCGATTGGCTTACCTCCAACAACCTGCGTGCCGCTCGTCGCGACCGAACGGACGATATTAACGCCATGGAGCGGCTCGAATATGCGCAGGAACTGAGCGCCCCATTCCATTTCGCCCTGCAGGCCACCCATATGCTCATGCGGACGCATTACGGACACGCAGTTGAAGACCCGGCTTCTCTTGCCGCGCACAAAGGCATTCTTAACCGTAAATGGGACGTCAATAAGCCGAACTACGCTGCTGCCAAGTCTCTCATTCGACATTCGTTGATCGCTCGCATTTTGCACTGTGTCATGTAAGTCGACTCAATTTTTTTGTGATGGACTCTGCATCTCATGACTTTACAGGGTTATAAACGGATTCACTCTCTATTCACAGCTTTCTGGATGGCAACCCGGTTTAGAGGACATCCAGGCCATTGCTCTCGCCATATCCACAGACTTCGCAACTGCAACAGCGGCAAAGCGAGCCCAGGCGGCAGGAGATGACTGGATGGCACATTCCATCTACTTCATTCGCGATTCGCTTTTTTTTTGTATGTTTGAGAAAGCGGTGAGCTTTGCAGACCCGGGTCAACTCATCCGAGTTCTCAAATACTGGGGCCTGGCCTTCCGCGGTGTTGGGCAGCACAACTACGCGCGCGAGTGTGCTGAGGTTTTAGTGCGATGGAAATATGAGCTCCCCGATAAGCTCAAGCGGGCCTCGAAAGATCCTGGTTTATAAATCGCTGGGGTAAACGTGGTCGCTCCATTGCCTCAGATTTATATTTGGAGCAGCTCAACTTTTGGGTCAAGGTCAGTGCTCTGCATGTATTAATGTCTGAGCTCATTCTGCATAAATAGCGTGTTTTCATTGCTTCAGGTGCCGGCGTCACAGTCGAATATATCATTCGCAAGGTTCGGCATGTGTGGAGGCATTCCGCGACGTCACCACATGGTTGCTAATTTTTTCGGGGACCCTGATCGTGCGCGCAGGTCGAAAGAGGTCAAATTCAACCAAGATCTCGAGGCGTTGGTCACCGAGATGCAGCGCCGGAAGTTCCACAAAGTCAGCCCCACAAGACATTTCGTTGAAACGATGCACCTAAGTGCAGTAGTGGAATCGAATACCAAAGAGCTAGACAAAGTCTAAGCTCCAATATCCTCTCAACTCAACCACTAACAACTCAAATGCCGTGTGTGTGTGTTCGGGAAGTAGGACAGGCGTATCGTCCTTCAATCTCAATGGACTACCTCTGTAACCTTCGTTCTTAACACTAACAGTGCTTGAAACAATGTGACAATTCAATTATCCTCAGTTACTGCCCAAGGAACCCACTGCTGGACTTAAAGCAAATGGCACAAGGCTGTAGTAGAGACTTAGACTGAGTTGAATGCAAAAGGCAAGGCCTTGTTCAACCAGTATAGCTCAGTAGGACTTCAGACGATAGCCAATGTCTGAGAGGACCAATATGCCAACAGGGGTGAGGGGTTC